>JNHW02000107.1:0-36914 GCA_001691775.3 Amanita inopinata Kibby_2008
GATCCTCTGACTCAAGTTTTGATTTTCTTCCTTCTATGACCTGAATATTGAGTTTATTTGCTTCAGTCCACCTCCCTTGACCCTGAAGTATAACTGCCAAGGAATGTATGCATGCCAAAGTATCACCATGTTCTGGTCCAAATGACACTTTCATTTTCTTTAAAACTTGCTGTAGTAACTTCTCTGCTTCATCCCATCTTTCCTGCTGACTGTATATCTGTGCCAAGCCTTCTATGGCCTTTAGGGTAGACCGATGTCCTAACCCAAGCAGCTCTTTATGCTCTTCCACTGCCTCTGATTGCAGCTTCTCTGCCTCATGGAATTTTCCTTGATAATTGTATACAGATGCCAACATGTACACAGGCCACAAGGTATAGTGACACTGTGATCCATACTCAATTCTCCACATCTTCAATGCCTCTAATAAGAGTATCTCTGCTTCTTCCCATCCCTTTGAATTTCTATATACTGCTGCTAGCTTGGTCATGGATGCCACTGTCAAATAATGTTCTTTCCCAAGCCTTGATTTCAATTCATTCAAGTGCCTTTCTGCCATCCACCCTGCCTTTTCAAATTCTCCATCCACATAAAATATGTGAGAAAAGGTTGAATACACATCATGAAAGTACTCCTCTTTTATATGCAGCTGCTGTGACAAGTTCAGATTTGTTTTGAGATGTGGAACAACTGTAAGAGCAAATAGGAGTTTCCTCTCAGGTAGCAGTGAGCATGACAGCAAAGCCCTAGCTTTGTGACAATTGATAAACATCTCTTCTTTTGATAACCTTTCATAACTCCAAACATGGACCAATGGATGAATAGAGTACAGGTCAGGCCTTGTGGCTTTGATCAAGGAGAATGAAATCAACATTCTAATTCCACTCTGGAAATGAAGCACATCCCATTCACCTGCTTCATCCAGATGTAGTGTCTGTGGATCCAAAAGTGAGGTTGAGTGTGGTAATTCAACCTTTTCATGGGCACTAATGTTTGCTTGGTAGTTTTCTGCAGCCCTCTTCATTATCTCTTCAGCAATGTCTTCATAGTGAAAAAATGCAAACAGCTTGTGGAGAATAAGTGCACTTTGAGCTGCATGGCACTTTGGATCCCCTTTGGAAGCCATTCTTTCAATTGCCTGAATTGAAATATCCCATGTGCCATAGGCAGTCCTTCCATAATCTGAAGCACCCTTGAATTCAGGGTGTGACATCATTTCCTTGTGATGTTTATGGTACAGATCCAGATAGTCCACAGGATCACAGGGTGTAGCTTGCATGTAAGCTCCTGCCTGGTCCAAAGCAAGAGGAAAACAGTGCAATTCATCAACTATCTTCCTAGCAGCTTCCAAGACATGATCCAAGGCAATGTCAAGGTTGCCAGCATTGACAAGCAACTTCAATGCTTCCTCTTCCTCCAGTTGATGAACCTCAACTGAATTCTGGAAGGAGACAACTCTTCCCATAGATTTATTCCTACTGGTGATCAAGATATTTCCCCTATTGCCTGGGGGAATGAACCTTTCCACTAATTCATGACCACTATCAGCATTGTCAAAGACCATGAGCCAATGGACATCATCCTTCAATCTGGAAAGCCAGTGAAGGACAGAAGTAGCAGAGACAAATTGAAACCCTTGGTTCTTTGCAACCCATTGCAAGCTGTGAGTGATGGTGGTTTCAGATGAAGCATCAATCCAGAACACATGAGAAAACCTGATTATGAGTTCAAACAAATGAGAAACCATGTAAGAAACTATTTGCAGAATGAGAACAAAACTCACTGATTCCAAGTATCTTGAATGAATTTCAAGCAAATCTGGGTTTTTCCAACTCCTCCCATTCCATGAAGGAGAAAGGACATCCTGACAGGAAGTCCTTCCGCAGTGGGGGGAATGAAATGGTTTTTCAGTGTTGTAAGATAGTTTTCACGACCCACAAAGAATGGACTAGGGTTTTTAATGTGCACAGGAGGCGGTGAAGTAGGTCGATTGGCAGCACCGGAAATTGAGTAGACATTCACGGTGGGGTTTTCAAGCTATCCAGTATCCAAGATATGTTTAGCAATCGAAGATCGTCTTTGAGAAGGGCGTGGAAAACGTACATAGTTCCCACCGAAACCATTGAATTCACGAGCATAACTGGAATTGCGGTACGAATTCAGGGTAGGGTTCTCAAGCTATCCAGTGTTTGAGATACGCTTATCAATGGAAGATCATCACAGAAAGGCACGGAAAACGTACATAATTCCCACCAATATCATTGAACTCACAACCTTGTAGATTCAAGTCATGAGCACGACTAAAAGACATGATGTAGCGGCGTTCGTTAAGCGAAAGAATAAGGCGATGTGGTGGTGGTTTGAAAGCAAGAAGCGTCGATGATATGTCACATCAGTGCATTACCAATCATGATGTCGGTGGTTTCCGTCCAGCGGCACAGCCTTGAGATTAGGCGCCCACCAGATGTCGACATGGAAGCAACGCATTCAGGTAAAACAGAACTTTTATATTCATTAGTGCTCGTTACAGTATGCGATCAAGGCAAACAGGGAGAAAATCCTGTAAAATATGAGCACGTTAACGGACACTTACTATGCTACTGCTTCCATCTGCCCGATTTCTCCCTCACTGTGACCGATGTGGTGTTGCCTTATCTGAATATAATCCAAGCATCGCGAACAGAGTGACAGCCTGCCGTAGGACGGAACCTAGAAAGATACAGGATATCAACGAAAGAAGTAATTGCCATGATACACGTACCCTAGCAAAAACTGAAAGAAGGGGTGATCACGAGCTAAACAATGTTGCCTTACTGCTTTGGAAAATTCTTCTTTCTTGCGGCCTAACGTAGCATCAGATTTGGTCAAGCAGACGATAAAGTAGAGAAGAAATACTGAAAATATGGACTGAAAAGAGTTACGCACTAGGCGGAGATAAAAGCGACGGCGAAGCAGAAGAAACGGCCCTGATTGGGGGGCACGGCTCAACCAAAACAAATAAATGGGATGACTGGTGCGTAGCAGATGTGAACGAGTAGCGGAGGCGAAACCAGCGGCTACTCACTCTCAATCTACTCCAGGCGTATGAGAGGCTCCGCTTTTCATCTGAGCAGCACGCAGCGTCTCGAAAGTTTCTAATCCAGGCATGACATAGAGATCAGCAATACGCCTTCGTTTGTTTAAAAGATAGCATACTTACTCGGGTGTAACACGAGATGAAGGAATGATTTCAACAAGCACCGTCTATTTATTGCTTACGTCATTCAAGTGTGCAGTCTCACTCCATACAGCAGCCAAATTCCTCAGACCGAATTACTAGAACAAAGCCGTGATGAAAGAATCTGATTCTGTAATAGATGCTCGTTGGATCCCGTTAGAAAGCAATCCAGACGTGCGTACCCAATTTCACTCCATTGCACAGTTTGGAATTCTTTATCAACAAAGGCTATTGAACTAGGTATTCAACGCCGTGAGTCGCTCGTTGGACCAACATGCGAGATATTAAACTCGTTGGCACACAAAACAGTGGGCCGAAAAGGCGGGGTTGGTAACCTCCCAAGCGTGCTTCCATGAAATGTTCGGCCTCGAAGATCAGGTACGACGTTTCACCCACCCACCCATCGTCCTCCAGCGAATTGAACATCCTGACTTTCTCATGCTATTACGTTAGGCCTTGGATATGGTACCTCAGCCGGTGAAAGCCATAATACTTCTTTTCCCTTTAGACCCCAAAACGGAAGCGCAGCACAAAGCCGATGATGAGCTGATAGCAAAGGAAGGCCAACCCTCGGTGGATAAAACTATCATGTGGATCCAACAGACAGTTCGTTTGTCGTTCGTTATTTTGCTGAACCATACACGTGCCGATGTTTTGATACCCTCTAGATTGATAATGCATGCGGCACAATGGCCCTTTTACATGCCCTCGCCAATGTATGCGCTATACCCTTTTCACTTGTGCCATCAGAAACCCGCTCAACGCCGATATACTAACTATTGCCACTTACAAAAAAAAAAAAAGACCGATGTAACGATACGCCCAGAAAGTCCGCTCGCCAAGTTCATCGACATATGTAAAGGCGAGCCTTTTCACTATTCCTGTTTCTACTGCAACCCATCTTACCGCAAATCTTTCTAGACAAGACACCTCTTGAGCGTGCCAAGACACTCGAAACGACGCCGCTCTTTGCTAACATACACGCTGAGCTGGCGGCAGAGGGTCAAACTCCCGTTCCCACAAACCTAAACACAGACCTCCATTTCACGTGTTTCGTAGCAGCGCCCAGCGAGGCGAGCAGAGAAGAAGAAACAATTGTTGTAGGTTTAACTGGTGGTGACGAAGGTGAGAAAGTGGACGGCGCGTTGGTGGGGAAGGAGGCTGGCAGAGCGGATAAAGAGACGGCCATGAGGCTGATTGAACTCGACGGAGAGAGAGCAGGTCCAATTGATAGGGGAGAATGTCACGATCTGCTGAGGGTGAGATGATGTTTGCTGATGGCCTTTTGGGATCTAACTGATGAACCTTTTTTTTCCTTGGTACGATAAGGATGTCGTACGGATCGTCAAGTCGGTATACATGACCAGGATCGACAGCGTATATTTCAGTTTAATGGCACTGTCTCCGCCTTTCGATGATTAGTCAGTCCCGACATGTAGTATAAAAGCAAGGAAGAAAAGTTGATTGCTACTGCACCGAACTGTATACTGTACTGTACACGAAAGACGTTTTCAAACAATAACCTACAACACAATGTCTTTTTAACTTCACTATAGATATAACCGAATTCGTAATAAACAACACTCTTTTTGTTTCTTTACCTTTGCATTATTTCCGACTCACCGTCATTCCAGTCTTGACCTTTTAGCCTCCCTCTTCTCCAAATACACGCTAAATGACTTGTTAGGGAGCATCACCGCCCACATCTCCTCCTGATAATCCCTATCCGCACGCGCAAACGTCCTGCAAACAAACAAATGCCGCATCATATTGTCCGCCCTCGCCTGATGACTTCCACACAACGGACACGTCGCCTCCAAACTATGCAAATGCTTCTCGCACACATGTTTCACGACGCTCTGCATTTGCAACTCCTTCCCGCACCGAACCCCTTCCTCGTTGATCCACTCGCAAGTCGTTCCTTGGCGTCTGCCGGATCCGTGGAATGCATGGCGTTCGATGAGGTGTTGGTTGACGGTGGCTTTGTCGGCTCCATTGGGAAGGGGGGTGTTGCAGCCCTTGAAACGGCAGATGAAGACGCGCTTGTCGAGTGGAGGGAAAACGGAAGGGACGGGCGGGACGGGGGAGGTTGACGTATGTTCTTGAGTCTTTTGCCGTCTCCTCCTCGTGTGGTTCCGTTTCCGCTTTTTTGAAGTGGCACTAGCACTGACACTGGCACTGGCAATGGCACTGGTACTGACACTGGCACTGGTACTGTCACTGTCAGATGCTGTCGTGTTGTGGGATAATAAACTTTTGATTGGGATGCTGGGTACGTTCGCTTCCGATTTTGTGTCGAAATCGCTCTCGCTTCGGGACGAGCCAGAAAAGGAAGAACTTTTTTTTCGTGCCACATTAGATTTGAATGTGTGGTAAGAAATGGGAGGGCCTTACGTCGAATATTGACTGGGTGTATATTCCCGCCGAGGTTGAGAAGTATAGGGGGGCCTGTTAACGAGATTTTGTTTCCTGAAATGTACAATGAAGGGGTGAGTGGTGGCACAAGGCAAAAACTTTGGCACGTACATGGGAAGAGATAGGGGATATATGTTGTACAAACTGGGGGGTATCGTGAGGGGGGAAAAACCAAAGTTCTGTTGGGACGCGTTTTGCTTTTGAACGTTATTCAGGCCACAATTGACTCCTCCACGGGCCAGAAGTGATGAAGGAAAACCAGGCACAAAGCTGTTCGCCGGGGAAGAGGCTTTATCAATTTGTGGCTTTTGAAAAATATAATTGCTGGATAGACCACCAGCCCCATTGTGCTGAGGTGAATAGAACGGGAGGCGTCCTTGAGCCCCTGCCAACTGGAAGATTTTCTGGGCCATATTATTTGAAGTTCGAGCATCATTGACGCCCACCCGGTGGCCACTAATATTCGGCAGTGGCGGTATAGACATTTTGGGTGCAGCCATGGTCATTGTGGTTTGGGTATTTGGGAAGAAAGCATTCGGCGAGCGATACAATTGACGACTCGTGTCGTTGATACTTTGGTTCGTGTAATTGGAAGCGATTGCTCCATTCGTCGTTCGATGATCGAATGGATAACCGAATGACAAAGGCATGAGTGGGACAACGGGAGTTGCAGTGTGATGGTCATTTAGAATGCTATTGGATAGCTGCATCGGGGCACCTGGAGAAGGGAAATTGAACATTCTCATTGACGGGCTGTAGCTGAGTTGAGGCATCGGAGAGTTCTTTGGAAGCAGAGGGGTTCGATGTGCCCCCATGGCCATGGACGACGATAACGGGAGATTTGCCTGGCCTGTTGGCTGGGATGGAAAGCCCTTCGTCTCATCTTCAAATTGGACTACAGATTCCCTCGCTGGTACATTGGCCGTTGAGGTAGCTGCATGCGAGAGTGTTATCACAGGCGTTGGTACAGGAGAAGCCGTAGAGACATGTCCCTCAGATGCCACAACTGGAGTACTGCTCCGTCCACGGAGTGAAAGACTTTCGGTGGTATTGGGTGGTATGCATGGTGGCGAACCAGTTACTTTGCTGTTTTCAGCTCTGGTGAACGAAAGTTGCGTGTCTTGGATTTTCTGCGTGTCTGGAAACGCAGAAATAGAGATAGATCCCTCAGCCTTGGAATTTTCAACCTGTGCCACAGGAGGAAGAGGCTTCGGTGACGCGTTTTTTCTTATTACAGGGCTCACTGGGTTATCTAAAAAAAGATCAAGTGGGCACATGTAGCCTTGTTCTGGTCCCTTGTTCGACGATTCGTTGCCTATCCTGGTCACATCGCTTGAGGGATAAAAATATGAGTCAAGCACGCAGATGTAGAAATGCAGATGTACTAACGGTTTGTATAGAGGACTGGCTGGCGGTGACGGAATAATACTTCCGCACCAGAGTTCGCCTAAAATGCTAGGTTTTTGCAGGGAATGGGGACGATGACCCGCAGCAGCAGTCGCGCGACCCGATACAGAATTAGAACTATGACTCAAAGGTAGGTTGAATGGCATGGTAACTTCCACGAACGCGGGGAAGCTGGGAAAGTGGATTGCAAGCCCCAGGGCCACTTGTGAGTAATGATTGAAGGAAGCAAAAAGATGGAAATTTAACGAGGTCGAAGGTCGCATAAAAGTCTGCTTCGCTTTACCAAGCGCGACGCATCCTCTGTTCATAATTGTTTTGGGTACGCGTCCAAGATGGCCACAGCAGGTGACTGGACACACTTGTGCTGTCAGCGCGACGCTTTACCTGTGGAATATATTGTCTTCCTAACAAGGAACTACATTCCTCGACTGCTGTGACTATCATCTTGCACACCCAAACATGACTTGGATAGACCGTGGAAGCCTTGAACAGTCCTGGTTGTGCCGGGTGGCCATGGAACCTGCATATATGCTACTTATCTTGAGACGGGATGGTTAGCCAGCCCAGCATGCCTATAGCCCCGAGCTTTGGCTCGTCAACGTCAGGGATGACATCGATGATATGACGTAAATATGGGCCCAGACCGCCCACCCACAGGATTCCCAACAAGTGCAAACACGATGGGTGGACATAAAATGAACGCCCTCCTTCGTTTGTGGCACCCTCATCTTGTGGTTGACCAGCACACGAATAACATGTATATGCCCTAGAACTATTTCTTGCTTTCAACCTTGCTGAGTGTCGCCGAGAAGTTAACGCGGCCGCCGCTCTCATCACGCACATATTCGCGCACTCTGCCTTGCGAGTACCCACCACTTTCAAAAACAAATGCTGGCAGAGCATTTGCCACAGCGATCGTTCCCACTATTTTCGGCGCCACACTAGCTGCTTTCCGTGTATCCCAAACCACTACATTGCCATTATCCAATGGTCGAAACCAAACAACATGGAGACGAATATCCTATGTACGGATACCTTCACTCAAGTCCCATATAAAACTGTCCGTAATGAGGAGCATAGTCTCTGTGAGTAAAAATATGCCTGTCCTTTTTTTTTTTTTAGCAATAAACCATGTCAGACCATCCGTGGATGAATGACTTTTATGGGTATCCATGGACCGTTTTCATATCGTTCTCTGCTGCATGGCTCAGATTCTCCCCGATATCTAGAAAATCTGCGTTCGTACCTTTACAGATGCCCACTTTACTACAACGTCTTTAATTCGCTGTTGAAGCGTCTCATGGCATAGTTCGCAAGTCAGGTGTGCCGTCAGGGGATTTAGAGCACTCTGCATACTGTGTGTTGATAAATCTATAGGAAATAACCTGTCAGATGGAAGCAACTACAAGTATTTAAGAATTTACCAGCCCGAGCGTCCCAGGCAAGATAGGCTGATACAAGTGCCCAAGCACGCGTTAACTTTTTTTGGTCCGTAAAGCCACATTCTTTTGTTGGAGGATGCGGAAGAGGGGGATATAGTAGAATGCATCTAAGTGCGTTATTCCGTCCGAGATGCAGACACATTAGGCGTTTCAAATATACAGCTCCTATACGCTGGGCAAGTGCGTCCGTTATTGAAGGTAAAGGATATGACAAGAGGTGGGATGAAGTGCTTTTAGCAAGATCTTCAATGCCGAAGTGGGCTGCCAGTGCATACAAATCCATGGGATACAGCGGTGCATGCGAAAGCAACAGCGTGTACAATGGCGTTCCCCGTGTGATATGGTTTTTTGGTTCAATATTGTAACGTGCCATGCAATCCACTGCAGTAGCCAAAGTTTCAAAACTCGGGGAGTGTTGAGCGCAAGAGGTGTTGTATAACGTGTGCAAAATCACGTTTAGGACCGCAGATTTTTCAGGTATGTTGATAATGGTGTTGCGATACTTCTCACTTGAAAGGGAAGCAGATAACACCGAAGAAAATGCCATCTCTGAGGCAACCATTATTACCTGAGAGTGAACATAGAAGAGGACCGCATCCGAGGAAGAGAACAACACGTCACTCTCGATACCATGAGCCCCAGGATGAAATGCTGTTGAGACGGCCACCACTACGTCCTGCGAAGCATCTTCCAAAATCGGCGAGGGGTTATGTGACTGGAGAATGGTCGACTCTGAACGTCAAGAGAATGAAAATGCAAAAAAAAAAAACTCACCAAAGGCGTGGGGATTTGCGGCTGTGCATGGGTTGCGGTAGTCTCAAGTGGTGGACATTCGGCGGGACTGATGTCTTTTCCATTGAGTAGATGAAAGTAAGTTGTATCATGAACTACAGCTGCTGGATCACTGTTGTATGGTACTAATGATTCGATATTGCCGTTTTCCATGGGATGAAAGCCAATGCTCTGAGACAGAGACGATTGATCCATTAATGGGATCGTCTCACTCAGCGCCCGATCGAAATGATGTATGCCATTCATCTCCTGTGATAATTCAACCCAGAAAATAGGACTTGGCAACTTGCAACTAGCGTCGACCGCTGAAGAGGGGCCAAAGGATGATGGGGTAGCTTGAAGGAGACCAACCCATTCTAGAAGGCAAGTTTCGAGTCTTAAGATGATTGAACAAGAGCCCTGTGAGCGTGTTGCGCCACGCCAAGTTGCTCATGCCCTTTTGCAGATGTTCCCACTCCCGCTTGCTTCGACACTCCGTTGGCTAGAAAGAATGCATCATCATGACGTCATAGTCCATCCCTCTGTCAAAGACACAAGCAAGGCGTGATGGAAGAATAGCCGAAGGAGCCTGTTCAGACGCAAAGTTGCGACTTAGTAATGCCCGGTAATGCAATAAACGTAACAGTGTGCGTGGTCTGCAGACCCAATGAACATATACTTTTGATAATAGCACATTCCCCGTTACCCCAATTGACCGCTTCCAATCTCCGCCTCTTTCACACATGGAGACTCCAAAGGTTTGTCGCTGTTTCACCTGACGGTGCGTACATTGCGGATTCGATCGTTCACACCTATCCACCTCTGGTGCCAATCGTCTGCGTCCCCACCTACAATTGAACGTGTTTTTGGGTACATATAGCCCATTTAAGACGTCTAACGATGCTATTCTACGATTCGACTGTTGGACGTTGGATGTTAAACGTCGAATGAATGTCGGCTGCGGTTCGCTAAACAATAAACAATCTATCGGGAAGCGTGGGAGAGAGGATTGAGCTTGACCAATATATTGAAAGGTTCGTAATAGGAAGGCACCTGAGGGTTAATTGAGGCATCACCAGGAATGTAATCCTTGGTATCTGAGGCGTAAACGTGCAAAGCTCGATGGAGCGGTGTTATGAAGATCACCACAAGTGTATAAAAAGGACGAGTCTGACATGACGTTTGACAGGGGGGGTTACATGTGTGTGCCTTGTACTATGGAGAAACATGCGGAGCTTAAGGGGAGCCATTGGGGAAACGGTGCATACGTCGATTCCGACTTGTGCCGACATCCAGTCATTTGGAATAATGGTAAACGGCATTCCCCATGTGAAGAGTTGGTGGTGCATGCGATTGCCCGAATCCCCAGGCCTCATGATCCAAGGAAGGGTTAGGACGTATCTATGCCCAACGTGAAGATCAAGGCTAAAAAGTCATGCATTGCTTCAAATTTACGCGGAGTCGACCGCTTCAAGGTTCTTTTGTCTCTAGTTTCCCGTCTTGCTGGCTAGTTTTTTTTGGCTATTGAATCGAATGCGCAGAATCCGAATCCGAATCCGAATCCGAGTCTCTGAACGTTGAGTTTGAGTTGATGCAATCGGCTGGCTAGAGTAGAGGGCCGGGGCTTTGGGCTCACGTCGAGTGTGGTTGTCGTGTCATGTTGTGTAGTCATGTCATCTGTCTGACGATTTGAATATACAGCGGTGCGTGCCGCTGGTATTATTACACTGGGATCGCGGCAGGCTTCGATAAGTAAGTACTGGCACTTCAATGCGGTAACTTGGTACGCTATCGAGTATCGTCGCTGTGGTTCTTTGATGTAGAACGGAGTGTGGGTTGATGGTAACCGTCCCACTGGTGCAAAAGATAAGGTTAGCATGGTAAGTGTAGTAAGCTCAACTGTCAATCCCACGAGGCAGCAGTGAATTGAATTTCGGAGTTGCTGTTGTGGCCAGCAGAGCGGCACTGTTAGAACGACATGAGCATGAGTTGTTTCGACAAAAACATCACTGGCATGCGATCATCATGCATCAACCACCACCACCAACACCACCACCACCATCATTATCATTATCATCATCATCATCAACATCATGAGCGTCCATATCAACAAGAACAACAGCTTGAACAGCCTGTTCACACTGGCATTGATTCGTCTTATTGAGTCCCCCGCCCCAACACAACTTTTAGGTTTCCGAGGCGTCCGCGTTGTCCGGGGCAGTTGTGACACCTTTCCTATCTTTTTTTTTTTTTTTTCACACCCCCCTGCGTGGGGAGGGGGCTGATTATCCACGTTTTCTCGTGCGTTTCTATACAGTACGGTGATCTACCTTGACGCCGTGTAGGGTAGGGTGGTTCCGAGTTGCTCATTCAAATGTCCTTTTTTTTTCTGGACTGTTAATTGATAATTGAGTGGGCGAGCTTCAGGCCTTCAGGGTTTTAGACGGGTGGGGAGCGGGAACACTTTGAGGCCAGTGATGATATGATTCCTTGGGGACCTCGCGGGGTTCCAACGAAGCGCGATATTTTTTTTTTTTCTTCGAGTCCTTTCCTTGGGGGGGGAAGACTGATGATGATAACGATGATGGGTGCGCCAACAGAAAGAAAGGAAGAGGAGAGTATCCCGCGTCAAAGGCTGGCGTAATCACCATGGCGAATCGGCCCTTCTCTTCATCCAGTGCAACTTGTATTCTTCCATCAACTCACACACGCCAACATCCATCATGTTTTCATACCTCGGAGGCGGGCCCGCCCAGAAAACGGATAATCGGTTTAGAACTTCCATGTCGGTCAGTCATTACTTTCTGACGATCACGGTTCTTCTTTTTCGCATGCTGTTCTTCGTCGTTCTCAAGGAACACAGCTAGCTCGCAGGGCAGGGCAGTGGTAATTCATCGTACATCATGCATCATACTTGGTACACAAAGCAACGACAGGCGGGATGGACCCATGGACTGGCTTGTGATGCCAGATCAGCCCAGGTCGCGGTAACCAAGGTTCAAGACAAATCCAGCCCACGTGAGTCACCAGATCTCATATGAGTCGATGGCCTACGTGGTTGCTCGCTCTCTGGACTTTTATCCCACCAAGTCGGCAGAAAAGAGACCCAAGAGAAGCCCATTCATCCGACCCAGGTCAAGGAACAGGCGATTGAGGATGGGGACGTTGAAGATCTACGGACCGAATCATTAAGCGAGGCTGCTCGGACTAAATTCCTTATCCCCATCCGTCCAAATGCTCTACCACTTGGACTCGGAATCCCAACTCATCCGCGCTCCGAGGTCTTAGAGCAACCCCCGACTGTGATTTATATATCTCACTGTTTTCTGTGGTCATGTCCAGTGTAAGCCCAGGCCCTCCTCAATGGCGCGTATTCTCCAGCTGCCTTCTCTCCTACCCCTCGACGTCCTGCGTCTCATCTTTGAGTATGCCGCCGCCCAAGACAGGCGTACCGCCGCTCACGTTGCTACCGTGTCCCGCAAAGTTAAGCTTTGGTACGGCATCCTTCGATGACGCCCACTACTGCTGCCCCTGACAATTCTCTCTGTATGTTATTTAGGGTTGAGCCCGCCATGTACGCTGTTGTAAACCTCCAACGGCCACACACAAAACAGCTCTTCTTGCGGACTATTGAAACCTCGAGGACGAAGAAAGCTTCTTTCTTCGCCACTCATGTCAAAACGCTCTGTATAGCATACGACCCCAACACAGATGACGGCCAAACGGCCAGAATCATTTCCGTCTGTCGTGGCGTGGTTGACCTCACCTTCCTGTCCATCAGCGTCGTACCAAAACCAACCACGGAATCCTACTCCCTCTACCAACGAGGCAATAGAGCCGTCGTCGACCGCATCAACAGCGGGTTCCCCGTCTACAACGCCATCATCTCCACTGATTCGTCATCGTGCATGACCAAGAGTTTCGAACACAACAAGACGGCGATGGTAATCCGAAAGCGAAATGCGCTGTGCATCAGATCGGTGCTGGCCCAGCTTCGACCGGCGCACATGTCTGTTCTGTTCCCCGTTTCTGGACCTGAAGTAGATGGGTCGTCGCAAACGGACTTTATGAGCCTCTGGAGCACCACAGCATGCCCGAGCCCTTCTCTTCCCATCACCCTCAACCTCTCCCTCCTCTCACACACCACACACCTCTCCATCCAGAACAGATGGGAGGACTGGGTGGCATGGTCCGGATGCTTCGAGTTTGCCCGTCTTCCCTACCTAACCCACCTCTCTCTCGATCTGCGAGCCGGTTTCTCCGCTCCCTCATCCAAAACGGCTTGTTACGCCAACGAGGGCTTCTACGGTGGGTTCGAGAACCCGAATGACGCGGTGTTTCCGGAGATGGACTCGAGCGATGGGGAAAAGGCTTGTATTCTCGCTCGGGCGGCACAGTGTGTGCTCACGCAGTGTCCCCGCTTGCGCGTATGCGCTCTCCGGCTAATCTTTGATTCGAATCCGGACCGAACGGCCGCTGCGATTTTGGCGCAGATGCCGTTGGTCAGACCTATTCCTTCTGAGGCAGAGGCGAAGGCCAAGGAGAAGGAGAAGGGGCGTGGTGATGAGGTTGTGAAGAAGGAGGAGGTTGAACGTGAGATTATGGGAGAAGAAGAAGAGGAGGAGGAGGAGGAGGAAGACGGGGAAGACGGGGAAGATGAAGAGGACTCAATTACGGAGATGGTCGATCCTAGACTCGTCTTCCTATGGGACAAGGAACCGTTCCAGGCGCGCGATGCGCACGGTTTGAAGGAACGTCAAATGTGGACGAAGGCCGAGGAGGCTGTGGGCAGACAAAGTATCGGATTAGGTGGGTATTGAATCTTAGGCTGTTGGAGCGATTGAGTCTGGTTCCATTGATTTCTCTCTTGCTTTCATTTTTTTTTACCCCTCTTGAAGCGCCGGTACGATGGGCCGTTGGGTTATTCAGTCATACCGACGCTAACAGCGTGCTCGCCAACTTCACCCTGTACCGGTGCTTATTTTTTCGTCTATCACTTATCATTCCCATTTGTGTTGTGTTTGGATGTTGTCTTGTTCATCTGTTCCGTTGAGACGTGACATTCGTTCTGACGCTTGTCATTTTTTGCCTAGGTCATATTGTGATCCCAGTCTAAACATCAGTATCAGCATCAACAACATCAGCAACTGACAACATCAGTGTCGATTGGGCGCAAAACTGTAACAAGACAATCAAGGCACATTTCCTGATATCGTTATACTGCAAAATTCGTTTCAAACCTACCTACATACTACGGGACCATCCTAGGAATTCACTCTTGTCGCTAATTTAATATACCTTTGGTGCATATGATATTCGTTATTCAAAAGCAATTTCTAATCCAGATAGTTTTAACCGACTATACTGTAAACGGTGCATATGGTCTGCCGCAGGCCCGCAACTATCGGCTGGACCGGTGTCTTGTTGAGCCCAGCTATCGCTCGTGCCAGTTCGTGCCTAGTCAAAAGCGAGAAACGAGACTGAAACGGAAGCATGTGATGGATCGGGTGTGGTTTCATGGGGTAATCTGAACGGTGTACCCTAGCACTTGCGCTCGTAGTAGTTTCAACATTATGTGGCGTCTGTCCATCTGCCGCTCTACCGGACTTGGCGTGTTGCATGCTCACTTTCTTACTAAACACTCTGGAGGTTTAGGCATGCGCTTGTACGCCACAAGATCAGATGCTATTTCCTGCGCGGGAGCATCATGGGCAATACTGTATAACAAACATATAGAGTCATACAGTCCGTCCTTGTTTCATTTTTATGATAGGGGGGGATTTGCGGCGTAACCGCGATCGTTGTTGCTGCATTTTTCGAATTTGGCGTGACGAAAACCTCGTTGTCCGCGGATGTGTGGGAAGAAGAGAGGGGTCCTCGGAAGTTCTTCTTCTCCTTGACATAATATGTTTTCGTTTTGTAAGCAGAGACAGGAACCAACCTTGTTATAGAGACTAACACTTTGTAATACAGTCAATTGATTAGAATCTATAGCTCTAGTATAAGCTTGACATCATACGAGGATAAGAGCATAGTGGGGATCGCGGCCAGAGTTTGAGCAGTATCTATCGCACTCGGTGGTTGATTCCAGAGCATGGCAAGTTGGTACCCTGTGCAGCGCTAGAACCGTGATAGAGTTGAGTGATGTGACAGATGTCTTGAGAAGCAGGGGACGAATATTGATACATGCTTGTCAAGAAGAAAGTGATGACGCATGATGATGGGAACACTGTGTTAAAACCAGACTCTGGATAAATAAAACAGCTGTAGGACCGCGTCGGAGATCCGCGCACTGGAAGAGTGTGAATGAACGTGTGTCCAGAGGTAATTCTGCATTGACAATCGTCAATAAGGCGTGAGGATATTAGGCAGGTGAATTACGACAACATCAGGACTATAAAAAGTGACGATACCCCGCCAGGGGAATATGACCGCAGACACGGACCGGTGCACCTAACAAGTTGGAAGGGGAAAAAAAGAGGATTTTCGGGTGAAAAGCAATTTACCTCAGACAACCAGGAACCGTAGGTATGACCAGAAGGGAATTTTACAAGCGACCTGGGGAGAACGGCAGGGTCGAATAAGGAATTTAGATGTGGCGGTACGCTACCGCACCTGTGTACTGGAGTAGCCGACACTTGGATTTGTTACCGGGATGACTCAATACATTGAGTGGATGATAACGTGGCGAAATGGCGATATTCTCTTTCCAACGAACAAGAACCGGTGGAAGCACAGAACCACAGGGCGGCGTTCCGTCAGACCTCTCCTACCTCAGGGCATTCAATGCCTTGGAGGAGAGTTTCGTTACTCTTTATTCCTCGGAAAGAGCGATATGTGGTGCAATGGGATGTTTCAACGTAGCTCGTGGGGACGTTTACTGGACGCTGCTGACGTTGAGGAAAGCACGGCGATAAATTGTGAAAAGTCTATTGCAGATCTGCATCAGGATACCTGGATCACTGTGAATTGTATTAGCATTCATTTCCTCGGAACCGTACTTACCGAGCACATGTCAAGTGAGAAAGTACGGACCAAGAAAATCTAGCCACAGTATTGGGTAGCATATGATAAAGTCAATTTCAAGTCACAGGGGCCTCATGCTTCTGAGAACAAGGAATGCCAAGGCTAAAGCCGCACGCTGTGAGATAGGATGACTGTCTTGTGTTCTGATAAACAAAGTCAGTTTTCCGAGGACCAGAATCAAAGAGCGCAGACGTGGCTGTCAATCACTTGGCCACAGCACTGGATCGGATGAGTCATTCACTGACAAGGAGGCGCCTATTTGTTGTCTCCTATTTGATTACCCCCCTGAACCTAACAGGGTAAAACAAGCATGCTGTCGAGGCTGAGACTGCGGCCACATGCAATCGCTGCGTTCGGTGCTGTCGCGAGTTTCTCAGATGTCCAGACATCGGCGGTCTCGCTCTCATCGAATCAGTGAACCATATGGCTTGGGAAATATCGCAAACAGTGAGTCTGACATGAGAAGGTCACCATACTCCAGTTACGTGCAGGACAGTGGTTGCAGTTCGACCTCGGCATCCAGAGCAGATCAATACTCACAGGATTCGTCTACAATCAGCTACTCTGAGCGGCGGTACAGCGAAGCCTCGGACTTTGACAACACTGCGCGTTCCACCGACTCCCGCCATCATGGTTATCAACGACGCGACGTATCAAAGTCGCACAGTCATGAGGCTGTTTCTCGCAGGGTGGACGACCCTTACCGTTACGATTACCGTTATACAAGGGATACATCAAACGCTTACGCACCCGCGAGCGACTATGTTCTGCCTATGGCTGCCGCTGCTGGCTCATCACACCGTAGTACCGCCCCCTCTCCGCGGATGGTAGAGACACCGCCTGCAGTTGCTATGCCCCAGGCACAACCCGAGAAAAAACCGCCCTCGCTACATGGTCGCAGTGGACCACGTCAACGGCGGACCTCGCCATCGCCTGAATATCTAGATGCAACGCTTCAGCCATCGACACGCCTTGCAGACCCTGCGTCAACGCGGAAACTTCTCATCTTGGACTTGAACGGTACGCTAGTCTTTCGAAGCCCACATAAACAGCGCACTTTTAGGTCCAGAGGTTACGTTCAACGTCGCGAGAAGCATAAACGCTTTAAACACGAGTATGGTTTTGATTATGGGAGTGACTATTTGCAATCTGCGTCGTTCAGTTCAAGCCAGCAGAGCGAGGTGTTTGATCCGTATGCAGATCCCGTGGCTTTGCGCCCTTTGCGTCCAGTGCATCCACGCCCCTTCATGGACTCGTTGAGGCGGTACTTGTTTCACTCAAACACCTGTTCGTGGTTGGACACGATGGTCTGGAGCTCAGCACAACCTCATAGTGTTGCTGATATGGTTGAACGATGTTTTGAAGGGCACAAAGACGAGCTAGTAGCGGTGTGGGCTAGAGATACGCTGGGTCTAAGTGAAGATGACTACCGTAAGTGCATTATTAGATTGGGCTGCGGGCTGTGATACGTTTATTCCACGCATTTGTTGTCATATTTCTTACTTGATTTGCTAATTTGTAGACCGAAAGACACAGACAACAAAAGACTTGACTAAGCCCTGGACCTTTCTCTCATCCTCAAGGTCATCTCTGGACTCGTCGAAGAAAACGCGGTCATCAACAAAAGCAACTACAACCACCGCCAGTGCAGAATCAGCAGAGTCACCGACACTACACTCTGCCTATACTACAATCCTATTAGACGACTCGCCGCTAAAGGCACAACTACAGCCATGGAATCACGTGTGTATCAAGGAATATGAAGCTGATATGCGTAAAGCAGATATCGAGACTGCCACCACGCTCATTTTTGAGGCCTCGAGTACAATGCGGCGGACATCAGCCACTGGGGACCAGGAGGTCGTCGCAATTTCAAAGTCCGTAACGGAAATGGAGTCGTACAAGTTGCCGCGAGCAGATGCCACTTTAGCCGAGGATGATGGCATAGGACGGGTTGTGACCGAGACGGAGGCAGAGGTGGAAGAATTTGATGACGGGAAGTCAGGGGAGCAGGGGCAACAGAAGAAACGGAAACGGACACACGAGAGAAAAGTCATGAGGAAACTATCGAAACAAGATAAGGCACAACGTCCTGCGTTACGCGTCACTGGGGATGAAGAGGAAGTTGAGGAGCGCTCGAGGGAGGCAGAAGAGTGGTGGAGGAGTTTTGATTGTACTTTGCTGGCAGTTGTGGGTGTGCTTGATGCAGTCAAGAGGGAGAGTAACGTGGCTGCCTGGATTAGACAGGGAGGATTGCGGAAGAGAAGTGAGAACACAAGTCAGCGTGAACCTGGTGACAGGATGTCTGCCGATTCAAGTGGGGTCAGTTCGAGTGCGGAAGACAAAGGAAGGGCTCCGAAGAGACAAAAGGTCCTGTCATCTGCAAATAGCTGTGATGCGATTGCGGACTTGGTCGGAGAGGAGGAGGAGGATAGAGAGGGACTTTGGTTCGAAGATGAAGACACAATGGCTTACTGGGTCGCAAGAGGAGTCAGAGCTTTGCAGCAGTTGGACATTGAACTCGTTCCTGGCATCAAGACGTGATCATGAGATGTGGAGCTCAACCAGTGGTGATGATGTTCAGACGGCATGTGGATAGAAACCTAGGTACGCTTCACGTTCAGGGTCGACGGCTTATACAGAAATGGTGAATTCCATCAGTTATTTTTCTTAATCTAACTAGCCGGTCGGATCCCTGATCTTAGGAGGTGCCGCGGATGTATACGGTGTCTAAAACCCTTCCCATACCTTATACTCCGTCTTCGTTTTGCGTGGATGACGAGGAAATACAAGATTTTCAGCCAAGTTGGTCGATTGATGATTTTCACAGCATTGGGCAGATCTCGGAGTTATCCTTTGATGGATTTTCGAAGAGCCCTTCCCCCGATTTATTGCCGGCCCTCTCTAATTCTATCAAGTAGAGGGGGTTTGAGCGCTGAACGTACTTGCCTTGTTTGGGGTTGTTCGCTCCCTTTATTAACTGTGGGTGTGTCATGTGAATTTTGTTCTTGAGCTATGTTCGTGGTGGACTATCGTGATTGGTGACCCCAAACTACAGCGGCCCGCCGCGCTTTTCTTTTTCGCTACCACTGTATATACTAGTTGGAACACGTTGTGAATGTCTCTCCCGTCCTCGGATCTCGGGTCTTCAAGCCCCTCCATCTAAAGAAAGGGTCAATAAGATCAGAACAAGGTCAGTTTTCAACATTTTAACATGTTTGAACGACAATCTCGGACATGACTATAAAAATTGCTCTCTGACGTTGCAAGGAACACAATTAGGATAAGTTGGAAGAATCAAATTGGATGATTGTCGAGCAGATAAGCTACGGTCAATGGCCACGGCATTGTGTCTAACCTTTTGAACGTGGGATACTCTATGTTGTGGTTTTGTGCTTATCCTGGTAGTAAAGACAAAAACCGTCAGATCTAGGAAGCTCGAGATATGCACTAATGTTACCTTCTCTAACTGTTTCGAGTTCCTGGTGACCAGTGGGAGAATCTCCAGTATGGCGCGACAACGATGATTGTCGGTTATCGGTATTATCTCTTCCAAGATCTTCCAAAATCGTGGTGAAACGGTACAGTGAACCTGCATCTTCAATCTCGTGATTTGTTTGGTTTATCCCTCAAGTTTCTTGTTCCAGAGCCAGATCGTTCTGCGATATGTGATTCTTGCTGGGTCGGCAATCGTTTTTGGATTCATGCATTGGGATGAAAGGGCGTCTCGTCATAGTCGCCAGCGTACGAGCATGATTAAAAGAGATAAGATGATTAAGATGGTCGCCCCAATAGTGGCACCAGCTATAACTGCAATACGTTGGTATTTAGGGCGGATATGTCGGCAGTGCAATGGTAATGACAGATGTTATGGCGGCAACGTTCGTAATGGTCTTATCGTCTGTCGACCTTCAGCCGTGGTCAGTGCAACTGTAATCGTTAGGTTCGCGGTTACGATCTGAGTAAATGACGATGTTTCAGTCTTTGCGACCAAACTGTTGAAATGTCAACTTGAGTTTGACACAATCATTCAGATACGCGCCAGCAGGTGATGGTACTTGCTTGCTCATCAACGGGCAGGCAGATATTGAATGGACTTACTCAAAAGTTCCTTGAAGAGTTCGATGTCATGATATCTCATCAATCATTGCCAAGGCGACCAATGGTTTTCTGGAGTAGCCAACACGCGGGCCACTCGTGTTCTGTCAGTACTGATTGAATATCAGGTCGCGACGCTGTGCACGTCCCGTTATATCCCCCCATATGTTGCATGTGAGCTCTCTTCTGATCGCGGCAACCATCATCAAAGAAGATGTACAGCTTGGGACACGGAGTGAGTATGAACATTCTGAATTGTACCCACTCCACCGATTAACCTCTGAGACTTGCCAGTCAACGTGATAATTCCTGGCGTGAAAGGCCAAATAACGGAAGTAGGATGGCCGCGATGCAATTGATTCGGAGGGGACGAACGGGTGTCAAGCCTGGAGGAGGGGTAGATGCCCATGGCCAAGTGCTTCCAAAGCCCCGTCACTTTGTCATCCTGCAAGTGATAGTGGTACGCGAGGAACGGGGGCACCGTTTACGCGAAATAGATCCTAGCAGACGACCCAGATCACCAAGTTGCCTTCAACATATTTCAAATGCATACAGTGGCTGCAGACTTGTATCGATGGCAAACGTTGGATGTAACATGAATTAGATTGGAGAAGTGGACGACGCCAAGAACATAGGGTAAACAGAAACTATACATTCTATACATAACATGTATTCTCTAAAACCTCGTCTAGACGGGTCAACGTCAGTAGATGACGAACAAGAAAGTGATCAGATGCTACTTACCAGTATGTGCGATTAGGCCTATACCATTGAGGAGGCTCATTAACGCCCAAGATATCTTGTACTCTGTGTATCGTCGTCAAATCTTTTGCACGGTCCAAATGTCGCCCCGATTTGTTGCTTGCAATAACAAAACAATGGAGGTTCTTTATCACAACGGTAGCCACGAGCTGGGTGAGTTCCTAGTAGTGATTCCACACCTTCCTATCCTTGTTCTTAAATCCTCCTAGCTTGACAGTCGCCATGTGCTATTCGGAGAAGTGGTGGACGTGGTGAAACAAATTGAAGCTGAGGGCACCGGAGGTGGAAAGCCTCAGAAAAAGGTCACAATTACCTCGAGCGGAGTGGTATAGTGATTTCTTAAAATTTCATGCAAAGACCACACCAGTTAATGTGAAATCAACGATGATCAAGCTTGCGGTGGCCAAACCCAACCAAACCCCAAGTAGAGTTGTTCAGCAAATCCGAATGACATCGTGACACTATACCGTAGTAGCATGCTCTGAGCACTTTCCAAAGCAGCCAAAGCCGAAACTGGGATTTTCCTGATGACTTGATGACCGAAGCTTCCAAGAGGCGTTTGATGCCACTCGTGTCAGGTTTGAACAAGAGTTTCCTTTGGGACACAATGATTACAAGCACTATACGGAGGTTCTTAATATTGCTTTCAGTGTTGGTAAAAAGTGTGCTTGATTGCAGGGGAATTCTCGGCTCTTATCATGATGGTGGCATGTTTTTCACCTACAATCATGAATTATGTTCAAGCTTTATGACGATGTCGTGCCAAAAAGCTTGCAATTTCCGTGAGCTGGCAATTGGCCAATAAGGGTTCGGCTACTCAGGAAGCAGCTTCCACCGAATAATTCCCAATGTATGTTTATTCTACGGTTAGACCAATCAATGCAAGACTGACCATGTCGCAGTTCATGATTCAAGGAGGAGACTTCACGCGACACGACGCGGTACAGGTGAAAAAATCGATTTACGGGGAGAACTTTTAGAGACCTCTATTATCCTTATTGACTATTCAAATTACAGTCCCAAGTGCTAGAGAACTAAAAACCTACAACCTGTATAACAACTGAATCAAGCAAGAGTAGCACATACAGAAAAACAAGACGACATGCACATGTACAAAGGAACGGAGATATAATGATAGTATTAGAGCACGACACCGTAAGCCGTAAGCCTCTCATAAGAGACGAAACAAGGAGTCCGCATTAAACAATTAAATAGATAGATCAAGCAAAACTCACAGCACCTTTGACCGACTTAAATTATGCCAGCAGCATTAAACCCAAACCACCCGCCAACCGCCACACCCATCCACACCCCACTCACCGCCCCATCAGACACTGTCCTCCGCGCTGCGTTGGCACCTTTGGCACCATCTGCAACCCAGTCTCTCCAGGCTGCCTGCAGCTCGAGCACAAATGCCTGCGCTTCTGCGCTCTTTTCGCCTTGGACGCCAAAAGAGTGGGGGTTGACGACGGGGGTGAGATAGCCGTCTGGTGAAAAGTGGGCCATGTTGTCTAATGGTGAGGAAGTCGAAGATTGAGAGGCAGAGGCGGAGGCGGATGTGAAGGTTGCCGTAGATGTGTCTGAGGTTGAAGGTGGGGGCGAGGTTGAGGTTGAGGGTGGAAGCGATGTCGTTTCGGAAGAAGAGGAGGAAGGCGACGATGCAAATAGGGCAAGACGAGAGCGTTCGGCCATGGGTAGGTTGTGATGGTAATCAAACAGCAAGGATGCGCGATAGACAGTGCTCGCGAGCAACGCCGTCGACGCTGCGTCGTAAAAGTTGCCAGGTTCCGACGGCGACACATCCGCATAGTTGGTGAAAATGGATGTGTTGTCCTAGTAGATGATGCCTTTGTCAATTTCCCCTGCGCGACCAAGGAAGGGAGGGGGGAGGGACGAGGAAAAACAAGACTCACAAGATGTGTGTACATGGCGCTCTGAATTTCCACAACCCATTTTGCGATGTCTTTTTGTTGGTGTTTGAGGGCGTTGGAGAACTCGGAACGTTGAAAGGTTGCTAGCACGCGCAGCATACCAGCTGCCGCCCAAGCGTTACCAGTAGACCAATGTCGTGGATCTTCAAAGGAGCCGTAAAGAACGTGTTTCCAAAGCCCCTTCGCTTTGTCATCTCGCAAGTGATTGCGGTAGAGTTTTATTTGGTTGTAGGCCTCCAAGAGAAGCGAGTGATTCCGCGTAATAGCGCCATAGTACGCGAGGAACGGCGGCACCATATACACAAAATCGCTCCTAGAAAACCCAGGTCACCAACATATTTCAAAGTGAATGAATGACTTGAACGCACCACAGCTGCACCTCAGCAACTCGATGAGAAATAGCTCCATCCGAAGTCCTCGGCACCTTCTGAAACAAAAAATCCAATTGGTCCTTTGCCGCCCCGACATAATCAACTTGTCCCATATCCTGCTGTGTCCAGTTGGAGAGAAGAACTACAAACCCGATGCTCGCCGGGTCTGCAGCGCTCCCGTCGTTTATGAGGGGTTGCGGCCCGGTGATGCCGTCATTGGAGTCAGTCCTATTTTTCACCGTCGTACGCGCGATATCGAAAAAGGGAGGAAGCGCGCTCCCGTTTCCAGGGCCGAACGCATCGGTAGAGGTGGGTGGGGGAAGCGGCGTTGCGTCGTAGACCGAGAATCCTGAGGCGTTGAGGGAGAGGATGGCTTGTGCACGTGTACCCAGTTCCCAGCTGCCGTACCATAATTCAATTACGTCCGCGTCAACGAAGATATTAGCCAAAAGTAAGTTTAATTGATTACGATACTCACCTTAGTTTTGCAGCTTCAGCCAAACGCTGGCTGACCAACCCAGTTTGAGCTTCACTCAGATTCTGAGCGTGCACAGCCTCAGCTTCGAATGAGACTGCGATTACGAGAAAGGCTAACGCCACGCTCAACGTTCTTGGCCCTGCCGCACTAGCGGTACTTCTTCCTCTTGACAAACGCTTATCGTTGTCGTTGCGACGGTAAGATGAAAAGAAGCGGGGAATTTTCATTATTTTCGTCAGGTAATTTTTGGCTTTGATAGTCAAGAAGATGGTAGCGCCAGGCTTGGAGAAGTTGGGAGTGAAGATGAGCTCGTCTGTATCGTGTCAGCCTTTTGTAGTCTACGACGAGGCTGTATTTGATCGTGAACCAGCCAGAAACGCAACTGGCGGGGGCGAAGAGAAGAAATGAGAAGACTCGATAGATCGCATTCATCAGCTCCAACATGACTGTGGATTATATATATTAGTAACATGTCATATGTGATGAGACAAACCCCATTTGTACCTACTTTTCGAGTTGCCTGGAAACCCGAATCAACATACTGTGATACCTTTACAACCCTTGTAAATGATGCATGATGGTTAGAGGATGCGGTACGTTGATCAAGTTATAACTGCCATTGAACGTTGCCCATTTGCTATGACAGCCTTGTGATGAGAGAAATTCGTTCCTCTTCAGGGCGGCTGGCCCTCGGTGATTAATGATTAATGATTGGCCTGAAGCCGGCGTCTATCCATCATCCAGCCATAATAAAGCGTCATTGCATAGGAGATACTGGCCGCAAGGTATCAAACATTTAACATAGTAACCTAGGTCCGTCAACACCAAATCGTACATCCCAGCATTTAAGAAAAATACAAATGCTTGGAGTCTATCATAGAAGGACCTCCGAAAAACCGTTTCCGACCCGGGTAAAAAGCACAGTAGGTATGTACAAAAAATGACGAAAACTGTACCAAGCACGGGATATACATCTAGCTATCAGTTTAAACCAACTTGCCCACCACCACCACCACCACTACCGACGATGCTACTGCCACTAACCGTCCTACCCATCCTCCTCCGATAATGCATCGTCAGCTCTCCCGAGTTTTTCCACACATACTGTCTCACAGCGCCAATCGTCATATCCAGCGGTAGCAACACATCATTGCACAATATCTCATACAACTCGCCTGCGCGCACTTTCTGTTTGCCTGGCGTAGGCGTAGCCGCGTCCTGCTTCTCTTCAACTGGGGAGCTGGGGGCAGTACCAAGACTCGCTCGCGCAGAAGGCGTAGAAGACGAAGAGGATGCCGTAATCTTGTCCAGCTTTTCTTGAACATGAACAGTAAGCTTTCTCACCCTCAGATATCTGCTCGCCGTCAGCTTTGATTGTGCCCTACAACGCCCATCCCGTCAACAACCAACAACCCCAGAAATCAACCAAAAAAAAAAGGCACGCACGTATTCAACAGCTCAGGCAACGTTTCCACCCCCGGAATTCTACTCACCCACGGCAACAACACAAAGCTAATCTTCACCGGCTGCGGCGTCGCTGGAATCTTGTTTTGCAATAAATACGCCAACAACCATAACGGCAACACCCCCTCCAACGCGCGTACATCGTGATGCGTGTTCGCCACCGTTCCTCTATACAAATCCAACGAGTTTGGAGACGCCTCTTCCGAAATCAAAAGCAGGGTATGAGGTGGAAACGAGTATGTCGGTGCTTCGCTTGACGAAGGCGGCGATAGAGGACCAGAAAGAATTTGTTGGACGGATGTCTTTTCTGTATCCCGAGTCGTCTCCTTCAAATCACGTTTTCAAGTTAGCATGCGTGCCTCCAATTTTTTTTTCACGATCAAGGCTACGCCAAACTCACGCTTGATGCATTCCGACTCTCAGCCGCTGCCGGCCTCGCAACAACAGATGAAGTCGACACAGCCTCACTCACCGGCCTCTTAATCTTCCCACCAAAGCTTCTCAGTCGGCCCATCAGTCCACCTGTCGTGTTCTGTGTCGCCGGTTCATGAGTCGCAGCCGCAGCCGCAGCCGCAGCCGCAGCCGCATTCGCCGTCGCTGGCCTTTCCCCCGGTCCACCCCATCCTGAAAAATCATCAGAAGTCGGGCGTCCAGCACCATTTACCTGGCTTGAGCGCTGCTGCTGCTGAGAACCAGACATCGACTGACGCGTCTTTGCTGAAAAGTGATCATTCGAGGTGTTGTTCGTGTTGGCCGTGACTGCCGTGGTAGCCGCTACCGTGTTTGTTCTAGTAAAATTTGAAGGCAAACTGATGTTCAAAGGAGCTTGTTTCCCATTGCTCGCGACAACATCTATCGTTGCCGCCCTTATTTTCATGCGCGAGAGAACCGGCGTCGGTGTATCTTGATCATCGTCAGCGTTTTCGGTGTTTGACGGCAGATCAGTGGTATCCAGCGAAATCAGAGGCATTGAGAGTGGTACCGGCCGCGTTTCCAATGAAAGAGATACAGTGGGAGGCAGAGCTGGGATCATCTTCGGTGCCGACACGACGACGTTGCTGCTAAAAGTGGGATGCAAGCGTGTGCTTCTCGAAGATCTCTTGGCGACCTCGGGTGACGCAGACGAAGACGCCTGACGACGAGAAATGCTGTCCTTGTCTTTGTGATGGTGTCGTGTAGGAGATGTATTGACATTCGCGCGCGCAAGGCTAGGCACCAAAACGCCATCATGTGCCTTTGTCGTTTCATTCGCCACCTGTTGCTGCTGCTGTTGCTGCTGTTCTTTTCGTATGCGCTGTTGTTCTCTGATAAAACCAATAAACAGATTACGCAGCACCCATTTACCAAGGTTCACTGATATCGTGTAAGATTGACATCGGCCAATATCAGCAACCAACAAGAAAACCAAACTAGGGAACATACGTTTTGATTCGTCGGTGAAATTCTTATCATGTGCGAAGCCTACCTCATCCGCATACACCTCCGCCTCAAAACTCCCCTCGTTTAAATGGACGCTCAAAACACCGCACTTGGTATCCACCGACGCCCATTTGGGTATAATAGCTTCCCCTTCAATCCTCTCCCTTACCGCCTCCAGTGCCTCCCTGGGGCTCCCTTCTCTCCCTATCGATCCTCCTGCCTCTATCTCTATGCCAGACATACTGCCTGCCAAACTTGCTGCCGCAACGTCGTCTTTGGTATACCGACCCAGACATACGCCCCTCACAATATCCCACACAGCGACCTCGCCTACCGTGTCCACAGTCAAGACATGTAGTCGGTCATTGAGAGTCAGTGCGCGTACGAGGCCTATGTCACCTGGAATAACAAATTCGGGCGTGCTACATAACGGTATAGCGTCGGATGCTAGCTCTCGGACTTCATATTCGGCTCGTGCATGTATAGAAATCGAGTCATGGTGAGATACACCCGGTGCTGGTGCAGGGGGGGAGGGAGAGGAGAGTTGGGACATGAGGCTATCTTCAGTTTTTGGACTAAGACTCGCCGTGCGCGATCGAGGGTTAGAGGAGGAAGGATGAGAGTGTGGTGGAGAGGGGTGGTGACGGTGTTGTTGAGTTGATGGTTGGACATGGGGTGGGGGGTGGAACATGGCTCGAACAGGAGACCGAAGCCCTATGTGCGTAGTTGCTCTGGGTACGGACATGATAGATGCGGCAGAGTAGAGCGTCGCGACGTCTGTATCGGCATATCGCCGTCCCCTTGCACCAGGTCCACCACCTCTGCTGAGTGAGTGGAAGAAAGGGTCGTTGGGTGAAGTCAGACGAACAAGACTGTCGTATGGGATTCCAAAGTGTGTGCTTTTTTGGTCATGGTCGTGATCGATGAGGTCGAAACTGAGATTGCGAGTAATAGGCTGGTTGTCGACGTTGGCACTGGTTTCTTCTGCTGCTGTTGAAGGTTGTGTGTTCAACTGGGAGGGTGAAAATTCGGTGCTGCTGCTACGTGTCTGAGAGATACGAGTAGGAGACGCTGTAATGGATTGGTGGGAGAAGGGCGAATTGAGAATGGTATCATGATCGTGATCCTGGTGGGTATAAGTAGCAGTTCGGACCGCTCGCCGTTGGGGTACGCGCCAGCGGTTGATACTAGAAGTTCCCGATGCAGTCCAAAGGAGGCTATCATCTATCGCGACAATCTTATTGATGCCTTCGGAAGCATTTTCTCCTGATTCGTTGCAAAGCAGGATACATTCACCCTCGGATACGTCAGCGCAGCTCTCTACGTCAACTTTGCAGACGAGTCCAGACTTGTCTCCAGAGTAGAAGACTTCGAGTGAGGGATGGGTGGAGTGTAAGGACCAGACGGAATCTGTATGATGTGTAAAGGTGTGGAGGCATCGC
The DNA here is from genome assembly GCA_001691775.3 of Amanita inopinata Kibby_2008. Classification (NCBI taxonomy): domain Eukaryota; kingdom Fungi; phylum Basidiomycota; class Agaricomycetes; order Agaricales; family Amanitaceae; genus Amanita; species Amanita inopinata. Next base: position 28,241 of record JNHW02000107.1, read on the forward strand.
TGTGATGAAAGGGACCAAAGTTTGATTGACGCTACAGGATCAATATGAACGTGAGAAACCGTATTCATATCCACTGAACTTACTTACCATCGGCTGACCCGGTTAAGAGCTAAACGGGGTATAAGCGTCGTGTCATATAAGAACAGGATGCAGCTCACGTATCTCGAATCTTCGGATATAAGGATAGCTCTGATGTTATCAGTATGACCGACTAGTTTGGCTGTACGCTTCCCCGCTCTGGGATCCCACAGTCGGATGACGCGTTCTGGTGAACCTGAAGCGATGATATGCCCGAATCGGTCCGTGGCTAGAGCGTAGATAGACGACTTTGAGGCAGAGGCGTCTGGTAGAACCAGAGTTGCAAGAGGGTTGAGTTTACTTGAGGCTGTTAGGTCCCAGAGCTTGATGCTTCTGTCAAACGACCCAGACGCGACCCAACGTTGTTCACGGCTGGGATAATAATGGTAAGCTAGAAACTGTGGTACAGGGAAAGGCTAGAATACCTGTGCGTTACGCAACGAACATAGTCTCCGTGTAGACCGATTACGGTAGGTTCGGAGGATGGCTGGGAGTGCGGATTCCACGCCTTGACAGTGCCATCGGAAGACCCAGAAACAACTAAAGGACTATTGGTTAATTTGGTTAGAATGAGAATTGACTTCCATACCAGTTTGATTATAATTGCAGAGTAGAATGTCGTTGACCCAGTCTCCGTGGGCTTGAGCGCATTGACGAAACGAGCTAGCCTAGGCAGAAAAATTAACCATGAATAGCTGGTTGAAAGGACAAAGGCAGCGCACAATCCCAGGTTTAAACGCGTTCAAATCAGGTTCCCATTGGCGCTCGTAGGGAACAAGGTTCAAATCCTTGATTATTCGCTTCCTCCGGCGGTTGCCAGCAGACATAGGAACATCCCCGATAACGTCCCCATCGCCCGTCACACGGTCGTCGTCTGCTTGGTCTTCGTCATCAGCGTCATCTGCCCACCCGGTCATCACCTCCCATCTCCCGCGAGCAACTTTGGCTGCCCTCCCGTCTTGTTCCAATATCTTTTTCTTCAAACGAATTCCCAATTCCCAAGACATGACCAGTCCATCTCTCCCTCCCGAATACAGTATACCCTCGGGTGAATCGTGCCCAGAAAGGACAGTGCAGGTATCTAGAGCGAGCGAGGCGACTCCAAGGCGATGGCGTGGATGGCGTAATCTATCTCGATTCACGGTTTCCCGGTCCTCCCCACCATTCTCAAATCTCAAAAGCAGTGGTGCGACGCTTCCCAATCGGGTTGCCCCATGGGCGGGTAACTGGAGGTGCGGCACGGAACCGGTCGGAGGGGGTATAACGTATGAGACGCGTCGTCTAGACTGAATCATGGATATCGATAATTTATGCGAATGTTATGGGCGTCTCGATAGCGCGCTAGGCATCGGCTGCTTGGCCTGTCACCGTCGTTGTTGTTGGTGGGGATGACCGAGTTCATCAGAATCTGTTCTGCCGGTGCCTGGCTTTCGGACCGAATTTACATCTGTTGCCTGTAGCCAAACGTGTACAAATACTGACAACTAGTTGTGTTTGTAAGCAACGCCCATGCCAAATAATACAAAGCATATGCGCAATCTCCTCTTGCACTTTACCACCATCATCTTAGAAGACCGCCATGGCTACGAAAGACAAATCTAACCGGTTGGCATTCTTGTCAATGCCAGCACCAGCATCTTATGTTGCTGGTCTGGGTCGAGGGTGAGTCATGTTACTAGCCATGTCCTCGAAACTCTCTACTGAATGTCATTTCTAGTGCCTCCGGTTTCACCACTCGCTCTGATATTGGTCCTGCTCGTGAAGGACCATCAGCAGAAGTGATTGCGTGAGTAGCGTGAGTTTACTCTCTCTCTTGGCTTGAAATTCTTAGCGGCGTCTTTGTAATATAGTGAGGCCCAAATGAGAAGAGGCGAAGAACCGGACTATGACCCAGACGCGTTCCAAGATCCAGAGAATGAGACTGGTCTATTTGCGGGTACAGTGTATGAAGCAGATGATGAGGAAGCAGACCGAATATTTGCCCAAGTGGACGAAGAGATGGACAAGAGACGAAAAGTTAGAAGGTGTGCCTCCCTCTGTGCGAAAAATCTCCCATCATACCTGTTCCTGACTCTGCTTTTCTTTTCTAGAGAGGTGCGAGAATACGAAGAGGCAGCTCGTGTCCGTGCGGAGCGACCCAAAATCCAACAACAATTTGCTGATCTTAAACGCGGCCTGTCTAGCGTAACAGACGAAGAATGGGAGAACCTTCCAGAAGTGGGTAACCTTACCAAACGCCGCAAAGTCCGAGAGACAAGATACTTTGTTGTTCCCGATAGCGTCACCGTCGGCGATCGCAACAAAATTGGGTATGAAAGCCATTTGAGTTCTGACCAGCAGCAGGATGGAATTGCATCTACTGTGGGCGAGACAACAACCGATTTTGTGGAGTTGGGAAATGCTCGTGACAAAGTGCTGTCTTTGAAGCTTGATCAAGTGCGTACATGTTATTACTTAGGACTAGCTTCTGATAAGTTACAGGTTTCAAGCTCGGCCTCTGGTTTATCGACATCCATCAACCCAAAAGACTACCTTACCGACCTCAACAGCGTCATTCTTAAGAGCGAAGCAGAAATTGGCGACATTAAGCGTGCTCGCATGCTCTTTGATTCCCTTACAAAATCCAATCCAAAACATGCCCCAGGCTGGATCGCTGCAGCTCGCGTTGAAGAACACGCAGGCCGCATGGTGGCGGCTCGTAAGCTCGTCATGAAAGGGTGCGAAGAATGTCCAAAGAGCGAGGACGTTTGGCTAGAAGCTGCACGACTCCACGTACGTGTCTGTTTATCTTCGCGACAGAGAATTCCTTATAGTTGATTTTCAGAGTGACAACGATGCCAAAGTCATCCTCGCTAAAGCCGTTCAGCACGTAGGTCAAAGCATCAAAATCTGGCTGCAAGCGGCACAGTTAGAACACGACATTGTGGCCAAAAAACGAGTTCTTCGAAAGGGTTGGTGTTTGTTATCCATCCATTGACCTCGACATCTAACGATTCCGTGCAGCTCTCGAAGTTATACCCAATTCCGCCCGTCTGTGGAAAGTTCTTGTCAACCTAGAGTCGTCTCCAAACGACGCCCGCGTCCTCCTAACCCGCGCCGTCGAAATCATCCCTCACTCTGTTGAACTCTGGCTCGCACTTGCACGACTCGGAAATTCTCAACACGCCAAAGCCGTTCTCAACAAAGCTCGAAAAGCTATTCCCACATCACACGAGATTTGGATCGCCGCTGCCCAACTGTTGGAGCAAGAGGCCCAGGACGAAGCGAAAGAAGGCAAGGAACCCAAATTGTCTGACATCGTCGACAAGACGATCGAGATGGGTGTGCGGGAGTTGAGAAAGCATGGAGTGTTGTTTACAAGAGAGCAGTGGTTGCAAGAAGCCGAAAAATGCGATGAGGGAGGGAAACCGGGAACATGTGAGGCGATCGTGAAAGCCACGATCGCGATGGAGATTGAGGAGGAGGATCGGTATTCGACGTGGATGGGTGACGTGGAGACAATGGAGGGTAAGGGAAGGATTGCGACTGCTCGTGCAATCTTGGCGTATGCGTTGAAAGTGTTTCCTAATCGTGTCAAACTGTGGGAGAGCGCGGCGTATCTGGAGCAGACTCATGGCACTGGGTATGTACGTTCCCTCGTTCTCGTTTTCGGTTTTGCTGACGATGTACGTAGGGAGTCCCGCGAGGCACTGTTGCAGAGAGCGGTCGAACACTGTCCGCAGGCAGAGGTTTTGTGGCTCATGTGGGCCAAGAAGAAGTGGACAGATGGAGATGTACCCGCTGCGCGTGAAGTGTTGGAAAAGGCGTTCCTTGCCAATCCGGAGAGTGAAGCCATCTGGTTGGCCGCTGTGAAATTGGAAGCGGAAAATGGGGAACATGAAGTCGCTCGTGCTCTACTCACGCGTGCGCGGATGGTGGCAGGTACCAGTAGGGTGAGTTGCCAGTTGTTGTTCGTATTCAAGGACTATGTAGCTAACGAGTTGGTATGTAGATTTGGATGAAAGCCATTGTGTTTGAGAGACAACAAGGCCAGCTGGACGTCGCGCTCCAAATGCTCGAAGAAGCGCTTCGCAAATTCCCCAAGTTTGCCAAGCTATACATGATCCAAGGCCAGATTCATCAAAGCTCCCGAAACTATGCCCAAGCCCGCGCCTCGTACGCTGCAGGCCTAAAAGCCTGCCCCAACGAGCCCGTCTTGTGGATTCTCGCCAGCAGACTCGAAGAAGCCGACAACAAGAGCATCAAGGCGCGGTCCCTACTCGACAAAGCGCGCCTAATCATGCCGGGGAACGACGAACTCTGGGCCGAAGCCGTTAGAGTCGAAGAGCGCGCGGGCGGCAACCTGCAAGCCAAATCCGTCCTTTCCCGCGCCATCCAAGCGTGTCCAAACTCTGGGCTGCTGTGGTCGATGCTCGTGTGGAGTGAACCGCGGCCGACGCGCAAGTCGCGCGCTACGGATGCGATGACGAAGACGGGGAAGCATCCTTTGGTGATATGTACGGTTGCGAGGTTGTTCTGGACGGAGAGGAAGATTGAGAAGGCGAGGGAGTGGTTTGATCGGGCGGCGAAGGCGGCGAGTGCGGATGAGTTGGATGTAGGGGATATTTGGGCTTGGTGGTACAAGTTTGAAAAGGAGCATGGCGTAAAGGTAGGGGGTTTTGTGTGATTTTGAATTTTTGAAGTTGGGGGTGCTGATGGTTGCGCGTAGGAACAACAACAGTCGGTCGTTGACAAATGTAATGCGGCTGCGCCGAGACATGGACATGTATGGCAGGCCTTTGCAAAAGATCCTAACAACGCAGGGAAGGATACTACAGAGATATTACAGTTGGCCTCCGATGTCCTATCCTAACTGTCTTTCCCAGTCGCTCTTTCTTTTTTCACGTACGTTTGCATTTCTGTATTCTATATTCCCAAGTATCATATCATATATATCATATCCTTGTGACTCGGCACACTTTGGCTTGTGCTGCCTTGGCTCAAGTGCTCAAGGGTTGGGAGGGTGAATATTGCCTGCTGATCGTCATATTGTCGCATATGCTGGACTGGTCCCAAGGAAACATCATCCTCACTGGTATCGGCCTTCTCTCTCTTCTCGCGCTCGGCGTTTTCAAAAGCCTCACGCCAATTCTTCTTCGACCACTGCCAATACTTTTTCCAAGAATCCCTCTCCTTCTGCGTCGCCTCCCAATAACTGGGACAATGCGAAGGCCAATGTTCCTGGGAGGTGTATCTCGAACTCACCTGGAACATGCCACAAAACGGGCATCGGACCCTCCTACTCATCCAATGCTCGTCGCATACGTGAATCGCCAATTTGCTGATGTGTACCCTCGCTCCGCATAGTCTGTTTTCGAACCCGATGACATGACAACATTCCACCATATCGGCTTGCGCGTTTGCGTTTAAAGTTCTACCTCCTTTGCTGCCGGCACCTTTTCCACCAGTCTTTTTACCCTTCTTCTCCTTTACCTGTTCTTTAACATCCTCGGCACCCCTCATTCCATGCTCCTGTCGCAAATGACGACCCATCCGCTTTGCGCTTGCCCCCTTTACCAAAGCATCACACACTGTCCAAACGCCCGGACACTCTGGATTGTCGAGTTTCTTGTAAGAGTACCATGCGCAGCGATATCCGAGGTACGGGTTCGGCCATGAAGGAATTTGATGCGTACGGTTCAAATAGAGGGTGCGGGGTGGGTAGGAAGGGATGGCCATGTCAGGCGGTGGAAAATCGCCAATGAAGCGGGTGTAAGGCGGCGTGGTGGGGGTGGGGGTGATGGTGATGGCGTGTGAGGAGGTGGTTTTGAAGGAGAGGGCGGAGGCAACGGAGGAGGCGCGGCTCAAGGATCGTTGGTTGTCGCGGTCGGCGTCATAAACTGGGCTTAGACAGCTCTTCCGTTGTTGTCGATGTTGACATCGCTGTTCCTGGGCTGCTTTCGCTTGTGTCGGGTCCAGCATGTGGCAGTGGAGCACAGCAGGCATCTCAGTCCCTTGCACTCCTTCCCCTTCCCCTCCTTGTTCTTCCTTCTCGGTCTCATCCCCATCCCCGTCCTCGTCCTCATTCGTGTCCCAATTCTCATCTTCATCCATGACAGGAGGAGCACCAACCTTGGCCGCCAGCACCGCGCACTGCTCCAACCGGGGAGAGAGATTACGAATAGCTGGTGGCAGGAAGGCTTTGAGGACGTGCTCGCGGTCGGCTTCTTGCACGTGTAGATAAGAAAAGGTGTTGCGGGGGATGCCGCTTGAATTTGATTTGGTGTTGGCGTTGGTGCTGGTGTTGGCGTGAGCGTTGTCGTTGGGAGGATAGGACACTGTAACAAAACCCGTGATCATTCTTGACGGTGTTGGTGGTGGTAATTCGATGGTTCGATGGTACGATGGTTAGATGGCGCAACGCTACCGGAGCGGTGGAGGGGTTATATATTATTGCATCCTACCCTTCAAAGCATCCCCGGTGTTGATGCGACAAAAGCCATGATAGGCCCGGTAAAGCTATAAGCTTGGTCGATCCATTGTCCAAGCGGTCAAGTTGGAACTAAGCGTCATTCGCCATTCACGGAGACAATTTTAGAAGTGTGGCCTTCGCCAAGGTTGGTTGTTCGAGGGTTGAGGTGGCGGTGACGGCGACGGCCCAGTCGACTCGATCCATCCATGTGGCCAAAGCGGACGCACTGCAAACACCAGCTTTTCTTCTTTTTATTCTTTTTTTGGTAATCGATGCTGAGTTTGGAGCTTGAAGGTCAATCGACGTGGGCACCAGCGAAACGCACCTTCATAGACCACGGACCATCCACACGTGGTGAAATGACCAGTGAGGACAACTTTGGTCGACATGGAGACAAAAAGAGCGACAAGAGCGACATGACAATGTTATAAGAACGGGAGCAGGACGAGCACCGACAAGGGCATAGAACATGGTATACACAAAACAAAATCTGCCAGCGAGTCAGCCAAGCTAGCACTCAATCGCCTAGATCACAGAAAAAGACCTCTTACACACAAATTTTACATTCTTTTCATTTTCCTCCCTACCTCCCTCCCTCCGCCTCACACAGCCCCACCCCACAACAACCTCTCCCTCTCCAACTCTCCTCCATACCCCGGCAACACCTCCTCCCAAAACTTTAACCACTTTTTCAACCTCGGATGTGCATAGATCGCTTTTGTCAAATCCCAATACTCTGGATACCACCCCGCACACGTCCAATCCACTATCCCTGTAATCTTACCTTTATGTATGAGGATGTTGCGGAGGTTGAGGTCTCCATGCGTGAAGAGGATGCGGTGCCGCTTTCTTTTTGGCTTTTGGTTTCGGTTTTGATTTTGGGTTCGGATGGAATCGTGGTTGGAGTTGGAGTTGGAGTTGGCGCTGCCAGGGTTGGGATGGGACGAAATTGATCTTGTACCAGTGTGTTTGTGTTTTAGATGGGGACGTTGGTGGTGAGGCATGTTGGGGTATGCTCTGGATATCAAGTATTTTTCAAACTCTTGTACAGTTGCAAATGGACCAAATTCAAGGAGATCGATTCGATTGACGTCGCAGCATGGCATCCGAAGTAAAGGACCAGACACCTTTCTCTCTCTCTCCCTCTCTCTCTCCCTCTCCCCCTCTCTTCTCCCCCTCCCTTCCTCCTCGTCTCTACCTCCACCTCCACCTCCACCCCTACTCCCACCTCCTCCAGCATCCTCTTCAGGATAAGGCATACACCTCAACTCTCTCAGCATACCCCGCAACTCATCCACGAGCGCCACCATCTCCTCCTCCTTCAAATCCGCAAACACATTCCCCAACGGCTCGCCCTCCAACCCCGTCATCACAAAAAACCCCTCCCCCACATCCAACACCGTGGGAATGGGGATCGAATCCGTATGCTCCCTGACGAAACGGATGGCTTGGGCTTCTTGGGGTGCTTTGGGGCCTCGCTTCATGTAAACGTTGAGAAAGGGGAGACGTTGGACGAAAAAGTCGGTGGGCCCATAGAGCTTGAGGCCAAAGTTCCAGAGGTGGTTGTAGAGGCGTGAGCGGAAAGAGCGGGGGAGGAGGTGGCGAAGGAGGGAGAAGGTGATTTTGAGATGGAGCTGCTGTAGGCCCATGGCGCTGCCTCCAAGCTACAGACTGATTTTTTATTTTTTTTTGCTCGATGGTGTGAAGGTGTGAAAGGTGTCGGCTGTGGTCGATGGTCGATGGTCGACGTGGCAGCAGAGCGGTAAAAACAAAACAAAAAAAAATAAAATAAAAAAAAGACAAAGAAGGCAAAGAAACTCGGGTGCGTTATCTTATTTCCGTTTTTTTTCCCTCTCCCCAGGTTTCCATGAGAAGAAAATAACTTTAAGAGTTCAGGGTTACATGTCCAACAAAATCCGTTGGTGGGGCTCGGTTGTGTCACCTGTCACTTGTCATTGTCACTTGTCACGCGATGGTCACGTTCGTAGGAGGCTCGTCCCAAAAACAAAACATCATGTCCTTGCTCAGGACACACAGACACCCTAATCATGTCAACATCTTCTGGGCCATAAACCCATGCCGCAGAGCTCACAGATCCAGTACCAAGAGTGGTGTCTTGTCTCAACGGTCTCAGCCTCAGCCTCA
>JNHW02000108.1:0-36741 GCA_001691775.3 Amanita inopinata Kibby_2008
GAGCTGGGAGTCGACTTGCGACTGCTGATCACCTTGAGCCTGAAGCCCAGAAGGGCTAGATGGTGGTGGGATAGTTCCAACCTCCATGTCACGTGCTGCACGCCATCCTCGAGCACCATCTCACAACAAGGGCAGGAATGGCGGGGCAGCTGTTGAGATTAAACGTACACGCAAGCTTCAGTCGCAGAGCATGCGCAGAAAATGATAAGGTTTCTACACAGCGCGCCGGGTTGCCCAGCCAGGTTACAGCCATTAATCCTCTCATCGAGGGACCAGAGTAACTACCATCAACAGAAAGTTGGGTATGTTACCATAACACGCTGTGCGAGAAGCCACAGGTGATGCACATTCGTGCCTAACGAACTATGTAGGCCAAAAGCCTTGTATTTTAGCATAGTAACCGGTGAGTACTCTCGTTGCCCTGACAGTCCACTCCCACTTAAATTATCATCACAAGACCTCTGCTTCTGCAGTGTACCGCATGCATCATTGGTCATGAGAGTACTGATCAAAGAATAGAGATATAGAACCACGAGGACGATGATACCATGTACGCATTGATTACAACGATAGAGTAGGCGAGCTCAATCACGGAGGCTTTAAGGATTGCATTGCCAACGTTCGAACTTAGTCGGGGAAATGGCTTTAGCTTGTCTCAGTGGCTTGTCTCCAGACTAATCAAGCAGAAATCAAGTCGCGGTGTCGTGTTCGGCGTCTAATTGAGCACCGACTGCAAATCGTTGACAGGCGATCAATTTCTTAGAATGACAATAAAGTTGGATGAAGGATTCGATCAACGGTGGCAAGAACAAATGGCACCGGTCCCGCACCTCCCGAATTCCCATGACCATACATTGAAGAAAATAATTTTCAGCAGAGAAGCGCGACCATGCGAGACCGTCTTTGGAGTCGATAGCCGCAAACCATTGCTATTCGCAACGGACTGATACAAAATTACCATTCACAGGTTATGAATTACAAGCATAGAGCACTAGGCGAATCCATGAGAAGGTATCGACGGTAACTTTGTGAAGCAGGCACGATGACTAAATGCCTGAACAGGTGGGCCATGAACTGACTGTGCCTTGGTACTCAGTGCTAAAATTGTGAATGGCAAATTGTTGACAAAAGTTGCCGTCATGGGAGGGCACTCGGCTGACGTCTCCATGCACTCTGAGAAGTTGCCCCGACATTTGGCACGTGGACCCCGTTGGCGACAGGTCAGGATCTACTTCCTATATTCACCTCCACAGCAAAAAAAGTCCATATGCGTAGCATATGATTAACTGCGTTGACTTGCTCATGAAAGCAGCTTCTTTTTGCCTGCTGGGCCTATTGAAGACGCCATCAAGGTACCCCCCCCCCTCCCCCTTTGTTTCCCATCTCCAAAGCCTTAAATATGCTTGCCCAGTTGTTGGCATATGTGCGATCTTGATGATCTTCCAAACCACCTCATAGCTTCATAAAATCCGCCATTGACTGCTCCCATCCAACTATCATGGACCCGTCTGGAATCCTTGCCCATATCGTTTATACTATGCGGATCGCTGACGTGCGTGTGTCGTTGACGTTAACGTTCGACGCTTGACTGAATCTACCTTTATTTCAGTACTTCGCGGGTAAGTTTAGTTCTTGCTTCGCCCAAGTCAGGAATCCTCAACGCAATGTATCACACCCGTGCTAGTCGCGAGCAACACACTGTTTGTATGTCTGTTTCTGACTGTTCATCAATGGTCCTTATCGCACTTCTTAGATATATGACTTCCTCTTGACTTTTGGTCAAGAAGTTTCCCTCATCTGGTGGTCAAAATGGAGCATCGTCAAAGTCCTTTTTCTCCTTTCAAGATATATGCCCTTTGTGGATATCATAGTTGTCACCTATCGTGAGTAGTTTGCATCGAGCTCAGGTCAACTTGATTGACTTGGACATCGATTGCAGATCAATTTGGAACCCTGTCTATTTCACAATGTAATATAGCATACCAGATCAATGGTTGTAAGTTGGAATGTTAATGGCTACGTGAATGCCGTTTTCTTACGATTTGATGATCAAGGGATGTTTGTCATTGGAATGGCGTTGAGCGAAGGTGAGATCTACAACCGCCCCCCCATTAAATCTAGACATGCTCACGGGATGGAGTCGCCCAGTTATTCTGACAATAAGAACCTGGATCATCTGGAACAAAGACAAGAGGTTGACTTATGGTCTACCAGTATTTTTCTGCTTGACGTGGGCGGCAGGCTTCGTCGTCATGTCTATCTTCATCCGGTCATTGGCTTGTGAGATCTTCATTGCACCATCCTGCGCCTGACTTTCTAACAGACAGTATTGATAGTCATTCAGTTGCCCTTCCCTTTCATCAAAGGCTGTATCGTCATAGCCGGGAGCCGCATTCTTACGGTCGACTGGGCGCTGTTGATGTTCTATAACACGGGTAAGCTGCTTATCTTCAGGTTACTGTGTCTTGAGCAGATTCATATACCCAATTTCAGGAAACCTGATGCTAATGGTCATCAGAGTTACCTCCCTGTGTATGTACAGCATCTTCTTAAAATGGCCGGGGACACTAACGCACAAATGGCGATTAGATTGGTCTGGAGTGGAGTCACGACTCCTCAGACGACTCTATACAGATGGTATGCCGCTTCCCATCATAATCTATCCATAGGCGTACTGACTGATCACATGTACAGGTGTCTTTTACTACGCATTTCTCTTTGGTAAGTATAGGTCGCATAGCCTAGATGTTCACCTGCCATAACGCCAAAATTAGGAATATCAGTAATCAATGTCTCTGTAATATTTAGTCTTCCAGTAAGTCGTTTCCGATACCTTCATCAAACCCAAACTAATAAATGAATCTATGCTTAGCCGGAATATGTCGACCTGCTGTCGAGGTATGTGTGGATCTCGGCGTTTGGCCATCGGTTAGTTACATCACACGAATGCTAACTTGCATGGGCTCCAGTACGCAACGTGCACTACATTCGATTCTATCGAGCCGGGTTATTCTCGATATTCGTGAACAGGCAGCTGATGCATCCAAGGTACAGTTGCCTATAGCACGTATCCATTTAAGCTCTGGAAGCAATCACTGACGGCGCTGGCTCATCCTAATCTATAATTGTTTCTAAAGTACCTCTTGTTTGTTGGTATCCACCTGCTGGTAAACGCTGTGCGAGCAGGCTGCCTATTAGTTTGTCTATTTGTCTTGTGACCTGGAATGAAAAATCAAGCGAACCGTGTTGTACTCGAATGTCAATATAATCTTGAGCATTCACATCGACACGACCTACATCAGGCACAGCTGATTTGATAATGGGCGATACGGACTCCGTGAAACATAACGGGAAATCATGGATGCTTCCTGCTCACAAGTACAATTGCAAGATAGAATGAAGTACATGCACAAACTGCACAACCAATTAACCACAATGCGTACATGTTCTGACACAAGCAAAGTTTTATAAAGCTGAAAAGCAAATGTTGCACGTGCAATCGTCAAGCGACATATATTCACCTTTTGCTCAAGCAGAAAGTGTAACTTATGCCCAACGTTGTACAATGACACTATTAGCGAGTCCTGCAGCTTCAATAGTCACGGAATTGTCCTCAAGAGTACGGTTTGGGAAGGTTGTCCCAATTGTGTAAGGTCGAGTGAGATTCTCAGGATGCGATCTTTTAAAACGCAGATTAGACTAATGTCATAAAATAACGAATTCACACCTATACTTACGCGTTGATGAAATTCCTGATATCCTGTATGGTATGAGTCAAGTTCATCCTGCAGACCATTCTAACATGATTTGGTAAGAGGCATAGGAACCATACATGAATTTCAAATTTACCTTGTACCGTCGGCGAGGCGTAGCTGTATGCTTGTTGTCGGCTTTGATTGATCAACTTCAAATCGAGTGGTTATGTTTTCACGTTCCACAGATGGGCGACCAGCTCCAGGAACGGATGATGGACTAGGGAAGGAACCTGGCATGGTATCCGCTTCTAAGTTGCTACTGCTCTCTCCTGGTACAGGTGCCCCAAGACGATGTCCTGCGCCAATAAATGCCTTCATACGTGTTGGTGGGGCCACATACTCTTCATTTGTACGTCTCGCAACTCGCAGCTCTACTGGTTGGCCTGGGAGTACATCCAGAATTGAGGGTGGTGCTCGGCTGTAACGAAAAGATCAGCATGGTCTGAAAATCGATCCGCGTAGCTGACTTGCCCCGCGTTGATTTCGGCCAAAATCTGTGCATTAGCTGGGTCATCGTAGCGCAGCAGCTCGCCATCTTCAACACTGAAACCATCCCTCCAAAAAGTGAGATGTCGAATAACAGGCTCCTCTGCCATATAATGAATATGCAAGTGAAAGTTAGTGGGATTCGATGCATACCAGCGGACGGGGACGAGGCATTGGGATCGGGGATATATGCGCTGGGTAAATCTTCACCACCAAGTCTGTGTCCACCTCCTATAAAGGCATGGGAACGAGAAGTAGAAGCTGGGGGACCTGGAGGGGGCCCTGCTCTTGAAAATCATTAAATATTGAGCTTCCATCGAGGATCTCAAGCACGGTGACTCACTCCGCAGCTCGGCGCAGCAACTCCCTTACCATGTCGCCTCCAGGGATAGCCCTGGGTCGATCAGGATTTTCTATCGATATACCACTGCGATTGAAATGAGCACAGCATGATAAGAATTAGGTTCAGTGAGGAGATAACCTTCTCTCGCCACCAGCGAACCAACTTTCTCTGCGATCAGTTGAATCGTTTTCGTCCTCGTCATCACCATCGTCAACTGCCGGGGGTCCACGGCCTCCCGCCCTTGCTGCGTTCATGCTATCGATTGTTGCAAATCTGCTACCGCCGCTGCGGCTAGAAGCAGTGGCGCTGCATCGAGGAAATAAGTGGATCTGAATATAGTTTGAAAATACTGCACTTACCCAGACCAGTCGCCAATGCGGCCTACTCGAGGCGCCGATGAACGTTGAGCCCAAGAGGTGGGTAATGGTTCAGCAGGACGGCCATCGAGTGTGCGTCCTGCGTCAGAATTGTTATCGTCACCAGACATGAAATTATTGGAAGAGTGTCCACAAGCTAAATTAGTCGGATGCAGAGATTACGCAAGTCCTTCAGCCCCATAGCACGTGCACAAAGCTAAATAAAGTTACTGGCGAATCAACCCTAAGCAAGGCTCCGAAGCACTCGAGGTGATTGTACAAGGGAATGGTCGTTTGCCTGGATTCAGGTGAGCATCTAGATGCCTTTATATACCCGCAGGGTTCAGCCATCCATTCTTTGGGGAATGAAGACTGACCAATGCATGACATCCATGACGTCATCCAAAGTCTGGGGTTCGACGTCTCAAATCCTCACCCTCAACGGGTCTTTCTCTTACTCTCATCATGCAGGACCCCGTGAGGGAGATCAAGTCCGTCGTCGAACAGCTTACCGCAGCAGACTCGCCAGACGTCCAGAAAGCGGCGGTCTACAAGTATTACACCCCAGATGCTGGCTTTCGCCATCCTCTCAGTCAGGTAGACCCTGGTCCACTCTCTAGGGAGTCTATTCTCGGGATATATCAGTATGTCTCATGCATTGATTCTTAATAATTTCACATACCTGTATAGATGGTACCGGATTATTTCACCAAATGTGTCCATCCATCTTGACAATATCGGTTGGTGTATGCATATATGCACGCAGAAAAACTTGACATGTTTGCAGTATACGACGAGCCTCATAGTGTCCTTCTTTTGGATGTTATCCAAAAGTTCCATCTTTTCTTCCTACCAATGGATCCGGCACCTTCGCGGTATGCATTTGTTTTTGCGAGTGGAGTTAACTGCTAAGGGCGTCTTAGACTGTTGGTTAGGCTCACTCTCAAGGAAGACAATGGAATGTATCTTATTGCGATGCAGGAAGATTTTTTCCATCCTGAAGTAAGTCGCTTAATCGAATGAGAGTTGGGGTAACACAGTAAAAACCGTTTCAAGGACATTGCTGCGTTGGTCTTACCACCAATGATTCCTCTTGTTCGTTTTACCCTACAAGCCGCTGGTGTCGCCTCAAACATTCTGGCTAAGACATCCCAAGTTTTGGGATACTGGCGCCCCAGTACAACTGGAATCTCACGCGAGCAAATACACCATGTAAAGGGTAGCAAGATAAGCAAAGAGAACCAAGCGAATGGTCGCAAACATGCTACAGAGGAGCATGATAAGGGCCAAAGTAGTATTTCTTCCCAGGAGGGCAAGCATGAAAGAGGCGATGACATCTCTGGTCATGAAGGCAGTACTCCAATAAAGCAGAGTGGTAGTCATGGCAAGCAGAAGGTGGTCGGGAAGAGAGTCAAGTCACCCACAATGCCCACGATTTTGAGCAATGTGGATCAGCCAAGGTTCGCTGGCAATAATCCGACGGACAGAGGTGGCGGAAATGAACCAAAGTATAATTATGGACAGAATCCATATGAAGCCCTTGCGCGTTAAGCATGTCATTTTTTCAACTGTAAGTCGTCTCTTTCTACACTCAGCGTCTTGCGTTTAAGCAATGTTTGTATCTCAGCCCAAGGTAGTGGGACGAACTTTTGTTTAGAATACCTGTATTCTGTTTTATCCAAGGTGAACGGTCTGTTAGATTATCATATTATTAAATTGCAATTCCAATCGTATCGGCATCCCAACCATACCGAGCCCACTCTGCATCTGGCGTATGTTGACAATTATATTGCTCGACCACTTGGTCCATCGCCTCTTGAAAGCTCGCTGCAAGAGGAGTGATCCTAATGACAGGTAGCATAGCACAGACTTCTGAGACGCAAAGACTTGGTGCTGAGGGCGTGCTATATCTCTGCACTGGTATGGCTTGAGAGCGAAACGCTCGCCTCGAAGTATTCAGTACAGAAAGGATGACTGGACGGCGACGAGCTTTGCGAAGGGCGTTTAAGCGCCTGAGAGCTGGTGTCTGTGGCAGATACATTATTGGCTCTGTTGACTGCTGTGCATCGATTTGTGCGTTGCCAGGGAGACACGCGTTTTCTCTGAGGTTTAACGTTACCTGCAAGGGAACGGGGGGAGTACTGATTTGTGACACCTGCGGAGCAGCCGTCGAACGCCTTGAAGTAGGTTGCGCCGTCCGCCGCCTGGTCCGTACAAGACGTTTGGAAGGGGAGGGCGGTAAAGAAACGCGAGACAGCAACTTTCCGAATGCTTTACTGGATATGGATGCGCGCAAACTGACTGCAGAGGTCACTCGTTTGATCGGCTTGACTACCGGCGGAAGGGGCGGGACAGGGGGAGCCACAGCCTGTGATGTTTCAGGGATTGTTTCGCGAATGGTCGGCTGAGTTGGTGGAAGCTCTTGTGCATGCCTGTCTTTAGGGCTCTCGATGTTCGAAATGCAGTCGTCTACGGATTGAGATACGGCAGAGGTGGGATTCCAAACGACGGTTGGGCTGAGGGCGAGTGCGAACCTGCGGGTGTCGACGTGGAAGTGGACATCCTGTGGAGAATAATCTTCTTGCCAGGAGTCTTGGCTGTAAACGCTGCCCGTGGTTAACGCGGAGAAGGGCACCGGGGCCCTGAGTTTCTTCGCGGAGGCTGGACGCGAACGTGCCGACGCCAGGAACTGTGGAGAATGCCATCGGTCAAATAATTATCTGTAAGAGGGAAGGGACTCGGAGCCTCTAGTGACAGTACGCACAAAATCGCCGACACCGTTGGTGCTGGGTGTTGAATCTTCGTACGCGCCATACGTTCTGGATCGAAATAAGGGGTGTTCGACCAGCAACAAGGGGAGGTTGCGGGCACCAGGCCGAGAGAGGCTCCTTTGTTTATAACCGTTAAGGGTGCTCATGAAGATATGGGCTCGGGAGTGTGAAGGGGGCGACCAGCGTCCTAGGTACAGACACGAAAAATCCAACGGGTCTTCATTATAAATTCCTGGTTCCGTTTGGGAACTGAAATTTGGAAAATTTGTGATTCGTGCAATAACCGAAGGCGCTTGTGTTTGAGTTTCAGCTGCAGGTGTGGCTGTGTGTTCTCATACAAGTTATGTACCCGACCAATCACTAAATTGATAAGGCAACATGCGCATGCCCCTCTGATACTGCTACAGTACATATGATATCCATTCCCATTGCCTCTGCACCCCTTAGAGTTCACCTGAACATACACCCTCGACCCACTCAACGTCGCTTCGAACCGTTGTCAAATTCTCGTGACCAGTCTCCGTAATGACTATGACGTCCTCAATACGGACTCCTCCAACACTCTCATATCTCTTCAAGACCTCATGGTCAATGTGTCGAGAATCGCGGATAGATGAGAGGAGGTGAGGAGAGAAATAGATCCCTGGCTCAACCGTCTAGATGGTCACAAGTTGACACGGCTATTTTTTCAAACCACAAATGGGTATGACTTACCACCACCATACCGGTCTGCAGAGGCAACCTCAATCTGAGGTAGGTGAAGAAGCTATCGTGTGTCACATCAAACTTGGGGATGGTACGATTGTTGTCTGGTTGGCTAGCACCAGGCACGTCGTGCACGTCCAAGCCAAGAGAATGTCCAACCCCATGGGGGAAGAAAGCGGAGCTATCGCCTGAAGCTAAAATGGCTTCTTCTGAGTTCCAGGATCCAGATCCGGGAGAGTTGGGTGATTTGAATATGCCAAGACGTTGAAATCCTTTGACGAGTGTGCGATGACAGGTGAGTTGAACAGCGTCCCAGTGCAAACCAGCTTTAATGATATCGAAAGATGCCTGTAATTTGGGAGATAAGATATAATGCATCGATATATGCATCTTATTTCGCACCTTTTGCATCTCAAGCACAAGTTCGTAAATGGCGCGAGCTTCTGTCGTGAATTTGCCGCCGTTGCCCACTGGCATGGTACGAGTGATGTCAGAGGCATAGCAATTCCATTCACATCCAGCGTCGATGAGCAGAACTTGGGGTGCAAGTTCTCTATCACGATCGCGAGCCAACTCATTCTTGTTGTCGTGATCATGAGGCTTCACAGGGCCCCACGCAAATTCACGGTCGTTGCAACAATAATGAAGGGTTGATGCCCGCGTCGATGCAGCCACGATAGGGAGATAAGCCTGATGCACAGCCCTAGATTGATGAAAGTTGCTGGGAGCGTTGCCGAGGAGAAAGATATGCGTACCCTTCTCTCCTGCATGATGCGACAAACATGGCTTCAGCGTCGGCCTCCTTCTCAGTCTGCCATTCGCCGGGGAGGAGAGGTCGGTCAACGCCAGCCCCTGCCCCTCTCTCGATCTTTCCCCTTGCCGCTTTACCTAACACACGCATCACGACTTCGTGTGCTCTGGAGCTGATCTGGTTGGCGTGCTTGATAAGAGCAATCTCTTCTTTATCCTTAACAATTCTAGAAAATTGAAGAGCAGTAAGAAGGTATAGATCAGTGATGGCTACGTCCGAATCCTTCTGTGCGGTCAATACCGCTTGAATATATTCCTCTGGAAGTTTAGGGTACAGAGGTGATTCCCTCGGAAGGGTATGAACCAGGGCATCAGGGAATGCCTCGAGTAGGCTTTCAATGGCGCCCACTAAAGCACTTGGATGTCGTACGCTCGTCACATCATACGTCTCCTGCGCTTCCTTGAGCGATGGTGGTGGAACTGACCACATAAGATCGACGGGTTCGGCTTTAGGGATAAACAAGTCTGCCATCGGATTCCGTGCCAAGGATGTTCCGGTTTGATAGGCCGCCACCAGAAATGAGCTTGGGACGGCACATCCAGCCAGATAATAAAAGTTGGATTCTTGGCGAAAGACTAGTTCACGATCGGTATCATGGCGATAACCAGTAGCTTCTCCTGCTAGAATAAGGATTTGTGGCTAGATCTAAGTATAAGGGCTACTTGTTGGACTGGCATGTTATCAGAATGGACCTTTGATTTCTCAGCGGTTGGCAATATCTTGACGAGCGTCTCAAATGTCTTGGCGATGTGCTGACGAGCTGTATGGAAGTAGGGTTTAGTTCAATGCATTGTGATAGTGTTGAAGATGATATCGACCCGGGTACACCATGGTCGTTTACCTGATGATCAGTGCAAGAGCAAGAGTGAAGAAACAGAAAGCCGGAGCTTGACTTTGTACTTGCACACGATTTAAGAGTTTCACTTTTAGCTTTCATGGCCTCGAGCTCAAAATCTCTATCAAAAGCAGAAAAATCATACATCCAGACTGGAATCTTATCAGATCCACCACTGCGAGCCGATGGACGACCCTTGAAAACTTATCGAAGCGTAGAGCTCGAGACCGGTGTTGCGCCTTTCGCGAATGGAAGTGCAAGGGTCAGCATAGGGCGAGAAGGCAACAATGCCGGGGGAGGAACCGAGGTCATTGCTGCGTCAAAACTAGAAGTAGAAGACTTGGACGAGGAAGGCGTTGAAGGCGGTAGAATGGTGTGCTCAGTCAGCTGGTTGGTCTCTTGCATACATCCTCCAGAACAATCCTAGACTGATGAAAACGCGAAGCTAGTTCTCCCGCTGCGTACCCTCATCTCTCCTCCAATGCTCTGGAAGATCTACAACAAGATATGACAACGATACTCCATCAGACAATCGCGCATCGCACTTTGCATCCAAACAATCTCGGTATACTACGCGGAAAGAAATCTTGGTTGCTGCACCTTGATGTGCTTGTCCTTTCGGACGCGGGAAACGTATACGATGTTATCTTTATGGCTTGCAGGGCCGCCCTCTGGGACACAAAGGTACCGAGAACACGGGGTGTCGAGTACAAAGCGCGGAAACGGGCATCCGAAAAGATCTCCAGTGAACCAGGCAACATGGACGTTGACGAGTCAATGACAGCTAGCGGATTCGATACGCGTCAGCTATCAAAAGCTGCTGATTTCGAGTTGCCTGATTACTGGGATGAAGGTGAAGTCTTGGATGGCAGAGAAAGATGGCCTGTGTGTGTCACTTTGAATTTGGTAATGTAACTCAGTCGTTTGTGGTATTGCTTGTGATTGAGAAAAGCCTCTCTAGGTTCCTCCAAACTACTATCTGGATGCGACGCTGCAAGAAGAAGCTGCTACGCCTTTGCGATTGCTAGTTGTGCATGCATTTCCTGCGTCGTCCGGCCCTACAATGCAGGGACTGCGTCTACTTGGTCCTGGGGAACACAACCTTGAGAATATAAAGCATCTTGTCAAGGTACAGCTGACTTTTCAAATGCTCCTCCCGCGAGCTAATAAAAGCATGGTAGGAGGGGGAAGAGCATGGACGGGAACTATTTACATCCCTAGATGCCAAGTTGAAAGACGAGGAGCTGAGAAGATACCAAAAGGCACGAGCCAAATTTTCAAGAATGCGATGAACGCATGTACTTCCAAGTGTCCACGCATATCTGCCAAGAACCCCTAGGATGCAATCGGTGTTTTGATGTATTGTTAAAAAGTTGAATACATACGAAAGCTGAGGGTCGTTCCTGTTGCAGGCGTACCAAGTGAGATCAAATGGGACATCCATTGATGGTTGTTGAACGTTGATAGCTTATGTACTGCCCAAAATGAAGCCTAGACCTCCATAATCTAACCTGGATAGCAAGCGTGGTGAAAACTACACTGCTCGAAAGTGTTTTGACCTTTTGATGGCGGACAGTAGCACATCTTTACGGTCCTATAGTACAGCTTTCATCGCGGCGCTTATTCCTGGGCCTGAGCGTTATAACGTTGATTACCGACCTACAACACCTGCAAAATCGCTGGCTCTCGGGTGATACGGGGGACGCTGTGTACCCCGCATCCTGCATCCACCTGTTTACACCAGACTTGTTTCAAAACTTGGAGAGGTTACGGGAAAATTGTTTCCGGGCGAGAATAGCTCACATTCGTTTCGTCTGATTGCTTTACACTTGATACTGACCATCTCCTGACAGATGTTTTACCAAACTGGGATGTCAGTTTTTATTTGCCTGGGCCTGCAACTCGTTTCATTGCCATCATAGTCGCTTATCCATCCTATCGACAAAATCTCCAACGGCGCCGAACCCGACCCCACACTGCTCGACGATATAACTCTCAGCCTGCATCACGAACCAAACTAATACTCTCACATGTGCTAAACCTCGTCGCATCTGTCCGCATATTCACTGGTACGAACGCTGGTGGAAGCTGCTTTCTGAACTCTTTTGTCGTCACTGGTGACGTTACACAGTCTGGTACTGTACGAGCTCCTTTCTTTTATTTTCACCTCGTCACCGCTGTCCGTTTCCCCACTGCTGCCTCAAGAAAATGTCCAGAAAGCATCTTCCTGACCTGGACGTCTTGGACTCTCCACTCGTCTCTCCAAGCCCCTTGACCTCTGTCGGCGGCATTCCGGGAAGTGCTGTTGCAGAGAGGATATTCAACGATCCGAATTCATGGGATGAACAAACAGGCTGCGAGTTGGTTGAGGGTATCCAAGAGTCGATGGCGTGGCTCGTAGAAGAGATTGATTCGTTCAAAGACTTCATATCGACCTCCGATGAGAGAGAGAGGGTTCTGTCTATGGAGCAGGACGGCCTGTTATTCAGGCCGTTTCATGAACGTTGCATGCTGCTCCAGGGTACAGACACGCTATCGTCTGCAAGTAACGTTACAAGATACGAAGCAATGCAACAAGAACCATCAGGTCCTGCAGCGCTCTCGCCTGTATCAGATTTTGACAGGAACAGTGCGAGTAGGACGGGGAATTTAAAGGAGGACCTGGTGAAAATCTGGGAGTCATCATTACGGTCACCTCTGGATTTCCTACCCTCACCGCCATCTGATGGGCATGAAGAGTCCACAGGGAATCATTCACGCGAGCTTGCATCGCCATCGACGCCAGCAACTTCACCTCTACCTGTCGTTTCTGCTTCGACTACGTGGAGTTTTCTAGAATGGTATGGAATTCATCCGGAATCTCCGCGTAAATCAGCCCAATCAGCCGGTCTTCGATTGAGGAGATTGCGACCTCGAGGGATACTGGAGGCGCCAGTGATTTCATCGCGCATTCATTCAGAACCTCCGACCTCTCCACCAAAAGTGCCATTGCCGCCGATACCCATATCAAGCTCTGAGAGCTCAACTTGTCGCCCACCTACGGCAACGATTCGTCGTTTACCGTCGGTTCCTTCATTATCCGAAAAGCCGACGGTGGAACCATCACAGGATGGATCACTCGGGCCTCCCGAAACTGGGTCCCCTGCAACACGCCAAAGGTCATCGTCGTCTGTCCGCTCACCACCTCCAGTTGGACCACGTCCAAAAGGTCTCGCTTCACAGCGTGAGCGAGCATCGCCTCTACCAGCTGGTAGGCCGTCGAGTCGGAGTCCACCTAGACCGTTGGCTTTGCGGCCTCCAGCATTAGTTCTCTGACGTATACCAGACATTCGTCGTTCCACCACCCATTATTCGTTCTTGCATTCTATATATGATTATATTATTGCACATGTTTTCGTTACACCGCATAAATTCACTGTACAAACATGCATTCGCTGACTAAGATTGAATAGAATATATCCTCAAGTGCCGATGACTCGGTCGTTATCGCAGTACTTCCGTATATGGGAGAGACAGGGGCCGATTCCCCCTCGGTTTTACAAAAGCGGTTAGACCATCAAAACACGTTAAATAGGATAGACGCCGTCGAAGCATCAACCTTTTCCCTCTCGAATGGTCCCTGTCCCTCTTTCACACAGAAATACGCATACCTCTCGCCTCTTGTACACTCTACTGAACGTCTCTTTCCACCATGTGTTCCACTTGCTTCGTCGCGGCTCTTCAAACGAACCCGCAAAGCCTATTCTCGCCAAGCGAAACAGCGAGTTTGATTCGCACAGCGTTCGAGGCATCGTCTTCATCATTCTCATCCCAGTGCTCGTCCTGTTATCGGGTTTGTTTGCCGGTTTGACATTAGGTTACATGAGCTTGGATGAAACCCAGCTCAATGTGCTCAGCATTAGCGGAACGCCGTACGTTTCTCAGTCTACCCGCCCAGTGGCATTATGTGAACTTGGTACATGCAGTAATCAGCGAAAGTATGCGAACAAAATCAAGCCAGTTAGGAAGAATGGCCACCTCCTCCTTGTCACTTTGTTACTCGCCAATATGATTGTCAACGAGACGCTGCCAGTTATTGCAGACCCAGTGCTTGGTGGTGGTGTCCCCAGCGTGGTGGTCAGTACCGTGCTTATTGTCATGTGAGCAGCTTCTTTTCTCTCAGGTTGTCATGTTTGGGCCGATTGTACACCACCATGTCTTCCTTTCAATGGTTGTGCACTGTTTGTATTGGTGTTCGTGGGATACATCCGCCCACTCCATTTCCTGTGGAGACAGGTGACCACCCACGACGGCCATTTGGGCCCCATCTGCTCCGCGTAGCACTTGACGGAGAAAGCGTGAGATGGAGGAGCTCGTTATGCTTTTAGGGTGATGACGTCACACATCTTCTTTGCTCATGAGAGCGCTTGGCACGTTCAATAATCTAATACACAAAAGCACAACTGTCTATTGCAGCTCTGTTTTAGGGCCCCTTTCATCTACTGTTCATTTATCGTTTCTAATGATTATGATTGTTAACAAATCATTTTAGCTTTGCAGAGATCATCCCACAGTCTTTGTTTACCCGCTATGGATTATATCTTGGTGCTAAGATGGCAGGCGTAACAACAGTCATGATATATGCGTTGGTAAGAGCATCATTTTCACGGCCGTTTATTATGTCTTACACTATTACTAGGGTATTATCGCTTGGCCTGTGGCCAAGCTCTTGGAATTTGCACTTGGCGCTCACCATGGTATTATATATCGGCGTGCAGGTCAGCTATAAGCATCACCCTGCAATGGAATCGCTCACAGTACGGCTATAGAACTGAAAGAATTGATTGCAATGCATTCTTCCCATGCCGCCCATGGCGGCGACTTGAAAACGGACACGGTTACAATTATCGGCGCAACCCTTGACTTGCAAGAAAAGGTCGTCAAACAGGTACATGATCTTTTATTATCATTATAAGTGGTGACTAAGTTGGCCACGTTACATGAAGGCCATGACTCCCATTGATGACGTCTTTATGTTATCTATTGATTCAAAACTGGATTATGATCTCCTTGGCAAGATATGCCAAACCGGGCACAGCCGAGTACCAGTGTACGAGGAGATAGATGTACCCGTGTATGATTCAAATGGGAACAAAGATAACTACCAGCGAACACGTCGAGTCAAACGGATCTTGGGTATTTTACTTGTCAAGCATTGTGTTTTGTTGGATCCCAAAGGTAGCGTAGGCCCAGAGCATGACAGACGATCTTTGCATATTCAAAATCAACTGGTAGATGCCACACCCTTGCGCAAGATTCCTTTGAACAAGGTTCCTTTTGTCCCGAATAATGAGGCTTTGTTGGGTATGCTGGATAAATTTCAGGAGGGTAAGAGTCATATGGCAATTGTCAGTCGCTTTAGCGTGGAAAAGGTAAAGCAGAGCTCTGCGATGGATGACTACTAGTCCGTTGATTGCCTGTTCGATGTAGGCTGCGAGTGTGAAACACGCAGTCAAACGGGGGTTGACTCAGCGACTGCGAGAAAGAGTGGGAATGGGCGATTCAGATGACTCATCTTCTACCGAGTCTTCCAGTGAAGAATCAGCTGTGACGGGTTCCGAGAAGACTAAGATGCGGCCCAAGTATCGATTCCGGAAAAGCAAGCGTAACAGAAAAGGAACAGATGATACGATTTTGGACGATGGAGAAACACTCAAAGTCGGAGAAAGTACTCAGGACCAATCGCAAGCCGTGGAGACGGGCAATGCAGAGACGAATGAGGAACTCAAGTCAAGAAAACAGTCTGATACTAAATCCTGTGCCGAGGTGGAGAAGCCCAATGCCAGTAAGAAACTTATGGGATTGCCACTGCCCTTGACAGTCGCCGCTAGCGGAATGACATCCATGTCTCAGCTCGAGCAAAGCATGCCCGCAGATGCAGTCCTTGGTAAGGAAGGGGCAGAGGAGGTCAGTGGGCACTCATTCTGTGTGACGTATAAAACATGCTAATACTGTATGTACAGTTCCTAAAGAATTTCGACCCTGCTGTGATGCCGCTCGGTATCATTACACTGGAAGATGTTTTGGAAGGTATTTTCAGATAAAATTACGAAAGTGGTAATCTGTAGTGATAATCTTATTTTCTCAGAACTGATCGGAGAGGAAATATATGATGAATTCGACGCACACGGCGCACATGGCGACCCATACGAGCCGCCACAAACCCATAGTCTGGAGAAGACTGAGGTTGAAGAGAGGAGTGCCCCTTTGTCACCGCCTACGAGCAACATAATGCCCGGCGGTCACGACACACATGCTCAGACTACAGCAATGTCAGGCAAGGCAATGGGGGTTATGTCACTTGGCGGATTACAGATGCCGAAGCCACGGAAGACGCTTGACCTCTTTACACTCAGGTCTCGAAGCGCACCACCGCTCCCAAGAGAGAATGACCAGTCAGCCCCAGTGAAAAGTCGTTCGATGAGAATTGACTGAAGTTGACTCCGCGTCAATGAGAGCTAAATTGTCCAGCGTAGTCGCGAAATGACGTTTTTTTTTTTTTTTTTTTGATATTGGCTGACTAGGATGTCTATGGTTGGGTCTCAATCAATAGGACTCGTTCACATGTACACCCATTTGATACTACTCTACAAACAATTGAAAATGACTGCAATGGCTGAAAAGGAGTGGATTTGATTACTTTATACATACTCAACTGCCCGGAACGTAAGGTTCAATCTTCAGTGGGCACTGGCTTCCCTGTTTATATTTTCCCGCAACGTATGGTCTCGTCAAAACGCTGCATCCAAAATCAGCATACCAGAAACGTGGTCCCTAAAGTACGCACACATTAGCCTTGATAATTGTAACATCCGTGAGACTGAATTTGAAATGGGTGATAAGGATATAAAGAAAGCTCTTAATCTCAATCAGCGCAAAACGCATTCCTATACAAGACTTGATTGGGGGGTGGTCAAATGTCAATCAGGCTTATGAAGGTATTTTAGCTCACCCGTGGGCCGGCAGAAAACGTCAAAGTATTTTGAAAGAGTCCCGGCAAGTCTTTCACACTTTCTGGCAGATTGTCCCAGCGGTCTGGACTTTGAAAGGCCATCCCGATTAAAAGTTCAAGTTAAAGAGGTCAAAAAAAAAAAAAGATATCTGCTTACTTGTATTCCCAAGCATCGTCGCCCCAGATGTCCTTATCCAGATTGAAGCCCTCGATTGCGACGTGAATCAAGGTACCTTTGGCGACAGCGACCGTGTTTTTCGGTTTTAGGGAACCATCCCTGTTGTGAACGGGGTATGCGGTTGGCACTTCGTCATCGCGAGTAGCTACACGAATAGAGGAATGTACTGGGGGAATCAAACGAATTGATTCCCGTGTGACGTTGTGTAAATGAGGGAGAGTTGAGATGGTACTATAGAGGGATTGAACCTCTTCGTCGGAAAGTTGATTTGTTGATGTCTTGGGTGCGATCGACAGTAATTCGCTGCGTAAACGATCCTGGATGTCGGGATGCTGGGCCAATAGAAGCAATGTCCATGTGAGCGTGAGAGACGAGGTATCGGAGCCTGCAAACATAAACGTGTTGATATTGTGCAGTATATCTTCGTCTGAGATCCGTTGCTCGGGCAAAAGATCGGCAGCTGAATTGGATTTAAGCAGCAGGCTCAATAGATCTCTTCCGTCCGTGAGCCCAGCATTAGCGCTCTGGCTCTGGCTCTGGCTCTGGCTCTCAGACATCTTTCTCTTCTTTTCCAGGATCAATTGTCCAGCGACGCGGTGAATTGTTGCCTGACACCTTCGAACAGTCTTGGATACCGTGTCTGGCTGTCATTCTAGGTTAAGCATCATGGTGGTTTCATACGTGAATGTTGGGCACCTACTAGAATCTCATGAAACCATGGAAGGTAGATGCTGAACAGAGTTCTTATCACTCGACCCTGAGATATCGAACACTCAAACATTTCCTTATAGGCGGCAAATAGTTCGTTTGAATCGTCTTGTATCGCGTTAAAGTTGTAGTCAAATCCTGCAAATACCTATTCGTGTATAATACGAACGCATATATAAACGTGACGAAACATACCGGCAATGCCTATCACATCAAAAGTAGCTCTGCTGACCCAATGACAAACGTCAATTTTGAACTCGCTCGAGGATTGCATGTTTATCATCTCCAGCCATTTGTCTTTGAGCTCGACTCCTTTGTGAAATACGAGGGGAATGAGGGACCTGAGGTTCTGGATGGAAAAAGCAGGCCCCACAACACGTCGATGACGCTTGTGTACTTGACCTTCTGCGGCAAGCATACCGCAGCCGATTAAGCTTGTTATTAATTTGCGTGATTGCCAAGGTTTCTGATATGTGGTGGTGTTCCTGAGGATGTAGGAAACAGTTACGGGATCCAAGGTAAGGAGACGTTGGTCCCACTGTTTTAACGCTGAGAACATTGCGAAATGGGACTGAGGGAGCAAACCCACAAAGCCAATGCCGCGGATGCGGATAGATCTGCCATATCTACGAATATAATGTTCATGCACTCGCGGCGAGATTGAGGGACTGGGAGTCAATCAGTTCCGGGAATCTTACGCGCTGCCCAGGAACACTTACTCCAAAACGCCTCTCAAGTGATTATCGAACCACCGGTAGAGTGGAGGGCCTGCTATCTCATTCAATGGATTGCGGCTCGAGAAGTGCAGGGTGAAATAAATTGCAGCCCCAATAACGATGGAAGTAGTGAGAGCGATGGCAATGACATGGTGATCCATGGGAGGAGAGGAACCATGATTACCTGGCACATATGCAATAAGGCGAACCGAGAACAATAGCGGAGCTTTGTATTATGTAATCATCAGCTACGTTCCGCCAAGTAGTGAAAACTGTACGCGTGAGAACTACGTACGGTATACAACATCTGTGCGTCAAGCTGACAGGGATTGCTACCTTTTTGACGGCGGTGCAGTTTTTGAATCCACATGCAAGAACCTAGAGGCTAGGGTAGGGTAGCGGCGACTGTGGGGTTGTTGACAATAGGTGACCAATGCCAATGACGGAATGATTTCAAATTGAGAAAGCGTAAAGGGGGGATGAAGGGAAGCACGCATTGAATAGCCAATGGGATAATGGGACGAATTTGCCCCAAGGACTGGTGGTGTTGACTCCAAGACTCGCTTTTCGGGCCGATGGGGTGTGCAAGGTGTGATAGGAGAGACTTGCAAATTCGGAAAAAAGTCGTTTAACAAAAAAAAAAAAAACAGTTGTTGAGCATGTGGAATGGTCTGTGGTCCGGTGCAATGCTAGGCGCTAACTTCATCTGAGTGGTCGTCACCTGACAGGTAAACCTATCCTATTCACACATTGGGTCCAACGCCCTGACTTCCCAAACAGAAAGTCAAGACTGTTCTGGCGGGCGCCGTTGGAATCGAAGCCACTGTAGCAACCATGCATTGGCACTTGTCAACGACTAAATTGGCCGCTGGCCCACTAACATATGGCCACTCAGTCGGACGCGACGCGACAGCGAGGATTCTTTTGGAACCCTGGTCGTTTACGCGTTACGGGCAACGATAACAAATAGGGGTACGATAACGAATACGAAAATGATGCGAGACGGTAACGTCACGTTCTCTAACTGTATGGCCAACTGTCTGGAGTCTGGGAGCGTGTCACTGGTGGCTTTGAAAGTTCTCGTCAAGTTCCTGGCGCTGATAAAATACTGTGGCTATTGATAAAATTTTTGGCGATCGGTTGACAAACCAACACTCTGGTAACGCGCAATCCCAACAAAACTTTATTCGCATCCTGCTCGATGATTAATATTTTGGACAAAAAGTTGTCCAATGCAAGTAAGTAAACACACAATCAAATGGACTAGCACCGATATTGACTAGACCACAACTAATTACATTCTCCACTAAAAGGTACCGTATTCAAAAAAAACAAAAAAACAAAAAAAAAACTGTTTCCATTGAAAGCAAAAGCTGGAAATAGCAGACTAAGATATGGCGGCAAATATAATCGAGGCGTATTCAAAAAAGGCAAAAGGAATGTACGAACCTGGGAAATAACGACGGTATGGAGAAACAGCTGTAGCATATTTTTCATCGAGTGTCGTAAAAAAAGAAAAAGAAAAAAGGCAAAAAGAAACCATTCTAGCTGCTCTGAACGGATAGAATTCCTCGAGACCGCAGACGAGGCATGTAATGCAAGAGAGCCGCGACCTCGACTTGAGCGGTAGCAGGACGTGCAAAGTGAAGTTTGATGTCGAGGACCCGCAAGGATCTGTACATGGGCTTGGCCAAGAGTTCATCCAATGCGCCCCACGTACTCCAGTCGAGGCTGTGACGATGGCTGTTGTCGGCGTCTACCAAATAGTGAATTTCTTCGAGGACGTGGGGAACCTGAACGGAGAATATGTCGACGAGGCAGGGCACTGAGCAGACGGTAGGCGAGAATAGAAGACCCTTGATTTGGAAAACCCGAAGGGCAGGCATCCAGGTGATGCTAATACAATCCCCAACCCTTACCGGCACTCGGCCTGTGAAGAATGAAAGCGTCAGGTTAACACGTAAACAACAGGGTAGACGGGACTAACTGGTTGGGGCCCACAATTCCAATCTCTCGAGACTTTGGCTTGCGGCCCGTAATATCTGGCCCGTCAGAGGCACGTCCGTTACGTGGGTCATGCGTAGGTGGCGGAGGTCGGAAACGGTGACTGGGCATTGGGGATCCAATAGCCAGTCAGCCAGCTCTGGTAGCCTTGGTGAACTGCCGATTTCCATGAATTGGAGGCAAACGCGCTGCGAGAAGGATTTTGCCAATGTGGCGGGTGAATAAAGGTGAAAGGGAGCGTCCGAGTGATAGCTGTTGGCAGGCGTAAACGTTGTCCGGAAGCTTCTGAGGGCGGGCGCAGAGCTAGACAAGGAGAAAATGTGATAGGGAGAGGCAGAAAAGTTGTAAAATTCGACGTGAGTGAGATTTGGGCTGCTGAAGACGTCGATCAAGGCCATCTGACATTCTTCAGAGAGATGGTCCCAGTGAACGTCGCGCAAGGTGAGGGACTGGACGCGGCTGAGATGACGAAGGATGGAAGTGACGGTAGACTCTACTTGCTTCCAAGGGGAACATTTGGAAGCGTTTGCACCGGAAATGGAGACTTCGCGGATATTATCAGAGAGGTCTGGTTTTTCCTGTAATATACGTTTGAGAAGGGCAAAACGACGGAACAAGGGCGGTTCCTCGTCTTCCTCGTCTTCGTCCTCTTTGTCGAAAGGGTCAGAATACATAGAAAATGATTGGGGGATATTGACGCCTATCGAGAAGATAACGCGCTTGAAGAGACGGGGGCGGGTGGAGAGATACCAAGAGCGACAAACGAGGGAGGCATTAATGAGAGTGAGGTTGTCGTCGTCGAGGTTGTCGAGGACGAGGTCGACGAGCTCCTGCGGTACATCGCACATTCCAAATTGGCTACACTTTGATGGCGTGTGATGAATTGATGGGGAGGGGAAGGACGTCACGCGTCAAAAAAGTATTTGGCCAGTCATTATAGACCCACCCGTCACACCATCACGCCGTCACACTCAGCGGTCGCTATCGGCGGTGAAGAGAAGCGGCGAGAAGAGGCGAAAGAGGAGAGGCCGATAACATCACCAACTCCCGATCAACGCTGACGTGGCGACTGAACCGACACCGCCCTCTGCCAGGCCTGCAATGCACTCAAACCTGCTGTTCCTGCCTGCCGCGAAATGGTATGCTGCTTCACCGCCACTCAACGCTGCTGCCGCGGCGCAGACGGTGTCCGCGACCCAGCTCGCGTCTTTGACCAAGCGTGCAGAAGATCTGCACAGCAATGATACGCGCACCTTTCAATCCTCGTCATCGTCATCGTCATCGTCTTCGTCATCATCTTCGGAGGCTAGCTTTCTCTTCAAAATTATTCAGTCTGGGACTTTGTCAGACAGGCTCAGTGCATTGACTCTACTTGTCCAGAGCAGTCCGCTGCACAATGTCAAGGCGCTCGAGACACTCAAGTCAATGTCAGAGAGGGGAAAGGGAAAGGGAGGTAGAGAGGAGAGTTTAAAAGCCCTTCGATGCATCATCGATTGGTGGGTCGGAGGAGGGGCTCCCGATAGAAAGTTGAAGTCAGTCATCGAAAGCAGACCCACACACGAGACTTACACACAAGGACCCACAGGTATTTTCGCGATCAACCGCTGTCGCATCCCTCGGTTACCGATGAACGATTGCTCGTGTGGTATTTCGAAGACTGGCTTAAAAAGTATTTTTTCTCAATACTGCAGATACTCGAGGTAAGAGTACCCTCTCCCCATGGCCCGTCTCCCCCCTCTTATGGCATCAAAAAAAAAAAAAACAAGGTCTTGTCTCTGGACCCACTTCCGTATGTGCGAACACAGGTAATTAATCTCATCTTTACCCTTCTTCGGGACAAACCCGAACAGGAACAAAATCTTCTCCGCCTTCTCGTTAACAAACTTGTAAGTCACATTCAACCTTTTTACGCGTACACGCATTGACGCCAATATCTCATCATAGGGCGATACCGAAAAATCAATATGCTCCAGGGCATCGTATCACGTCCTGCAGCTATTGCAGGCACACCCGTCCATGAAGGGCGTTGTCGTGCGAGAGATTATCTCACTCGTCCTCAAACCTCCAGCGGCTAGCGCGACCCCATCGCAAGGCCTGCCAACGGGAACAGGAAAGCATATCCGATTCACGGATGACACGGAGACCTCAAAACCCAAACCCAAACCCAAGCCTGGGCCAACGAGGGAGATCAACGGCAATGCACATGCCCGCTATTACTCGATGATCACTCTCAATCAGATCGTGTTGACGCCCGGTGATCGTGAGGTTGCACGGCAATTAATTGATGTCTATTTCGAGATGTTCAAGCAGTTGCTGGGTGAGGCAAAAGAAGAAGGCGGCGGTGGTGGTGGCGATGACGCAGGGGATGACGGAAAAGAGGGAAAGGGAAAGAAGGATATAAACCTGGATAAAGCAGGAAGGGTGAAAGAGGGTGGTCGAAAAGGAAAAAAGAAGGGGAAGGAAAAGGCCAAGACAGAAGTCGCAGGTGCTGCCGGCTTTGCAGAGGTGGAAGATGTGAATGCCAAGCTGATATCAGCGACTCTGACCGGCGTTAACCGTGCCTTGCCCTTTGCAAAAGTTGACGCCGCCGATGCCAAGTGAGTGGAGTGGTCAAAGAGGATGTCTTGATTGCTCAACAATTTTTTGACTAGCATCAACAAGCATATCGACACTCTCTTCTTGATCACTCACAAGTCAACCTTTAATATTTCATTGCAGGCGCTGGTGTTGATTCAACAGATATCCTCTTCCTTGCTGTCGGCCTCCTCATCCTCATCCTCAGTATCAAAAACAATCAGGGACAGATATTATCGCGCCCTCTACGCGTCGCTCTATGATATCCGTCTCTCTACCTCGTCCAAACAGGCCATGTACCTCAATCTGTTGTTCAGATCAATCAAGGCTGACGCAGAGAATATGGATCGCGTCGTGGCTCTTGTGCGACGGTTTGTACAGGTGTTGGTGAGTGCAGGGAGTGGCGCTACTGAAGTGGTGGCTGGGGGTTTGTACCTTCTTGGCGAGGTAGGTTGCCGTGTCGGAGTGTGCGTCAAAGGCTGATTGAGTTTTTTTTTCCTAAAGCTGTTTAGCAGTGTTCCTGGTCTACGGTCAATAATATACCAGCCGGCTCAGTCCAGTGATGACGAAAAATATGATCCAAAAAAGAGAGACCCTCAATTTGCACATGCTGCGTCGTCGCCATTGTGGGAGCTCGTATGTTCTTCCGGGTATGGTAGTGACTCTTTGTCTGACCTGTTTTACGTCAGACACCGCTGCTGCACCATTATCATCCGGCGATATCGCTACATGCGCGTCAACTGCTCATGTCGCAGCCCTTGACGGCAAGCGCAGATTTGACACAAAACACGCTTTCACATTTCCTTGATCGGTTTGTGTACAAGAACCCGAAAAAGACCAAGGCAGGAGAAGGAGGTGCCAAGGCGAAGGGTGCCAGTGCGATGCAGCCAGCGGCGAGTGGATTGGATGGTTTGGGAGTGAAGAAGTTGAAGACGGAAGCGGATGGCGCCGCGATGAGGTTGAATGAGGATGCGTTTTTGAGAAAAAAGGAAGCGGACGTTCCTGTGGATCAGGTGTGTGTTTTGGTTGTTGGTTTGGTTTACTTGAACCTAGCCAGTTCTGATTCCGACTCGTTGGGGGCGCTAGATTTTTTTCCATCGGTATTTTTCGAAAAAGAGTGAGAGGGAAAAGGGACAGGCAGCCAAGGCTAGTAAGCGGAAACGCGGGGGTGTAGAGTCTGAATCGGAGGGTGGAGATGGGGTGGAAGAGGCGGGTGGAGAGATGGAGGAGTCGGCACGGAAGAAGGAGGAAGGAGAAGACAGTGACGTGGATGAAGAGGAAGTGTGGAAGGTATGCATAGCGGTTTTCCATCAAAAAGTCAGTCACTGAGGATGGCCATCGGTAGGCTATGAAGGCAACGATGCCCAAGGCACCAGGTGATGATGATGATGACGACGGCGACTTGATGGAAGACAGCGATGATGTGCCAGATCTCGACGTGAGCGACGAGAGTGAAGACGATGGTGAGGATGACAAAAGCGAGGGCTCGGGCGACGATGCACTTGCGTTGGTGGAGGCATCGGACAATGAAGACCTTGTATCACTGGACGCTGATGTTCCTGACGGTTTGATCGAGTACGACGGAACAGATGAGGAAGTGGAAGAAGAGTGGGGTGGTATTGACCAAGACGGTGGTGGAAGAGGAAAGAGAAAGCGAAGAGAAGAGCAGAAGGCGAGGAGAAAGAAACTGCGGTCTCTGCCAACGTTTGCAAGCTATGAAGAGTATGCGGCGATGATTGAGGATGGCCCAGAGGATGAGATTTGAATTGGATTTGAATTGGATTTGAATTGAAGGCGTTGATTTTCATTTTCATGTTGCTATATCACTTGCCATTTCTGGACATGTCCATCTCCACTATGCGCACTATCTGAATCACTCGTGTACCCGTCCCCCCTCTCACGCCCTCTCCCGCCCTTGGCATCTACTGAGCGAGCGCAGAGTAATGTGGACGGTGTCTGGCGCTGTGTTGCAGAGACAAGACTTTTGGCCAGCGCGCGTGCGGTGGTCTCAGTGAGGAGCAGCTGAGCCTGTTTTGTGCAAGTCCAGTTGACGCTTTTGCCCCGCTCTCTCGGCTCGGATCTCGTTCTCCCGCAGAGTATATAAACTTGCCGCTCTTTCTCTCTCTCTCTCTCTCACCTCTCCACCCTCCCTCTCACCCGCCGAGACCGAGGTTTGGCAAAATGCGTTGCATTCGTCGCACTCACCTCCGTCGGTTCTATAGCAGCACCACCACCACTACTACCACCACCGCCCGTCCGCCGTTGACGGTTGGTATGCGGTAAGCATCTGCCACGTCACAATGTATCTTGGCTGACGCCTTTTGGGAATGTGCCAGCCGTGAAGACCCGCAGAGGATTTGGGAGAGGCGGGCTCCATTGACACCTGACGACGTGCACTATCTCGTGTCTGAAAGGGGAGTCGATGTCCACGTCGAACCTTGTGAGAGACGTGTCTTTCCTACTAGTGAATACGCCAAGGTCTGTATTACAACGCAAACGTTGCCCAGCAACAACATGTAACCCTCCCCCATGTATTTCTCTATCTCCTCTTTCTTTTTGCAACGAAAACATGATGTTGAACAATTTTTGTCCCCCCCTGCATTTTTGCTGGGATGTGTCTCTTGGACTCCTTCTAGGCCGGTGCAAAGATTGAACCGTCGTTGAGAAACGCACACATTATTGTCGGAATCAAAGAGACTCCACTAGATGAGCTTGTCACTTCCCCCGTACAAACCCCGCGAACGTCCGACTCTGGCCAGACATGGTCATCGAGAACGCATATGATGTTTTCCCATACCGCCAAGGGACAGCCCTACAACACTCCACTCTTGTCACGCTTCTTGACCTCGTCCGAATCGAGCTCCAGCTCATCTCAACTCTTACCCCGACTCATTGACTATGAACTGCTAACTGACGAATCAGATGGGAAGCGAACGGTCGGTTTTGGATGGTTTGCAGGCGGTACGTGTCGAGAGACGGTACCGCCCTTCATTGTCACTCACACGCCGCGCACGCGCTTGACCTCGTGTAGTTGCCGGCGTTCTCGAATCGTTATCGGCAATGGCGCATGCGCATTTGGAAATTGGGGTGGCTTCTCCTTTCTTGGTATGCCCTGCTGTCTTCATTTCAGTGACGATAGAGGGCGGTTTCACTGATTGAATATTTGGGGCCGCTTGTGTGCAGTATACCCCTCGGCCGCATAACCTACCGTCGCTGGATCAGCTTCGCGCTGCGTTGCGTGAGATTGGGAATAGAATAGTGCAGGAAGGTACTCCTCGGACTCTGGGTCCTTTTGTCATTGGCTTGACAGGGTGGGTTTGGCGCTGCGTGTCTGTTATCCGAGTGTGAATGATGGCTGATGAAAAAGGAAAATCTGGCAGGTCGGGAAATGTCGCTCAAGGTTGCTTGTCCATGTTGTCCGAGCTGCCGATTCACGTGGTGGGAGTGAAGGATCTTGATGCACTCGTTCGCGATCCCAGTAAGCCATCTGTAACTTTGCCCGATTTCTGTCACTTGACGCCATTAACCAATAGATACCGACCTACACAAGGTGCATACTAATTCCCGAATGATGGCATGCTATGGATCCTCATTTTCTGTCCCAGATATACCTTGTACACCCCAAGCCGGAGGATTACTTTGTGCGGTCGGATGGCAAAAAGTATGACAGAGCTTCATACTATGCCTCTCCCGAACTATACCACTCGGTATTCTGCGACAAGATTGCGCCATACCTGACTCTATTCTTGAACGGAATTGGCTGGTCATCCGGTTACCCACGATTGATGTCCAACGAACAACTTGTCACAGCCCTTGAACGTGCACAAGAACTTGGTGGGGCGCGATGCACGAACATTGGAGACATTACTTGTGATGTTGAGGTATTAACAGATCGCCTTGTGAACCGCGTTGAATGCTCACTCCTCCCCTTAGGGAGGACTAGAGTTTATGACCGTCGCAACAACGCTTTCGTCACCTTCCTTCAAGGTCCGGCCTCAGACGAAGAGTGGATGTCCCTCTCTGCCTGACGTACAGGTCATGTCTGTGGATATCCTACCGACGTCTATACCCCTCGATGCCTCACGCCACTTTTCTAATGCCATGCTGCCGTACCTCGAACGTGTTATGGGGTGGTACACGGGTAGAGAAAGCGCAGGTAAAGATGACTTGCTCGGAAGGGCTCTGGAGAGGGCGACCATCGCTGTTAATGGCTCGTTGATCGAGAAGCACCAGTGGTTGCAAGAAGGCGTGGACAAATGGCGTGTAACGTCGGGCGCGGCAAAAGTCGCTGACGCTAGCACACCGACACCGTCATCGAGCACGAGTGCAGAGTCGAGCGGGGCGGTGAAGAAGAAGCGGATGTTGTTGTTGGGAAGTGGAATGGTCGCTGGTCCGGCGGTGGATCATATCGCGCAGAGGAAGGATGTTGAACTCGTTGTTGGTTCGTAGTCCGTTGGTTATACCGCTTTCTCTGTTATTCAAACGTTCTGATTCCCCTGCTTTCGTGTTGTTTTTCTGTTTTCCCTTTGTGTTTGCCCTGCATTTTTTTTATGATGTTTTGGCTCATCGAATCAATGTATCTGTAGCTAGCAACATGCAAGGAGAGCTAGAGTTGCTTGCAAAGAAGCACGATAATGTGAGCTACAAGGCGTTGGATATGGGTGACGAGGCTGGTTTGGCATCGCTCGTTGCCCAATCAGACGTGGTTATCAGGCAAGTTTGCAAAAAAAGCATGTCTTTTCCCTTGTACGACAAAACTGAGTCTTGAACCCCCTCATAATCACACCACCACAAGTCTATTGCCTGTCGCGTTACACACCCGCGCAGCCGAACACTGCATCCAACACGGCAAGCACCTCGTCACCGCCTCCTACATCTCCCCCTCCATGCGCGACCTCCACACCCGCGCCATCCAATCCAACACCCTCCTCCTCAACGAAATCGGGCTAGACCCCGGCATCGACCACTGCTCCACCTACGCCCTCCTCTCCCAGTTCAAACGCCAACACAAACGCGTCGTCTCCTTCACCTCCTTTTGCGGCGGCCTCCCAGCCCCAGAGAGCATCGCCGATAATAGCGGTGGTGGGGGTGGTGGTGGGGGTGGTGGCATTGTGCCGCTGAGCTATAAATTCAGTTGGTCGCCGAGGGGGGTGCTGAGCGCTGCTCTGAACGGGGCTAGGTTCAAGTTGGCGGGTGTGACGAGGGAGATTGGGGGTTCCGACTTGTTGAGGACGTATTTCCCGAGTGTGCCCGTGTTGCCGGGCCAACAAGGGCAACAACAACAGAAAGTGACTTTTGAGGGGTTGGCGAATAGGGACAGTTTGCCGTACGTGGACACGTATGGGCTGGGCAAGCTGGAGGAGCTGAGGACAGTGTTGAGGGGCACGTTGCGGTATCCTGGGTTTGCCAGGTTGATGTGGGGGTTTAAGCAGTTGGGTTTGTTGGAGATGGAGAAAAAGGTGAGTGTGGGAGGGGAGTGGGAGAGGTTGATACCTGCTGCGTTGGCCAAGGCAATGGGAGATGAGGGGGTGGAGAGGATGCGCGCTGATGAGGCGATTAGAAAAGCACTTGGAGCGAGGTATGAGGAGTTGGCGGAGGAGGTTGTTCGAGCCGGGAGGTGGCTGGGTATCGTTGGGGATGATGGTGAAAAGGGACGGGTGAAGAGGCCGATGCCTCGCGTTCCTGCGGGCCAGGTTGCGCCGCTTGACTTGTTCGCGGCGTTGTTGGGGGATAGACTGAGGTATGAGCCTGGAGAGCGGGATATGGTTGTGTTGTCGCACGAGTTTGTGGTGAAGAGTGAAAGTGGCCGAGGACAGCAGAATCTGCCAGTTGAAGAAGTGTACAAGTCATCGCTGGTCGCTTATGGAGATGCGAGAGAGGGAGGATATACGGCTATGGCAAGGACAGTGGGTATTCCCATTGCCATTGCGGCATTGACGGTCTTGGATGGCAAAGTGGGACCAAAGCAAGGTGTGGTTGGTGTTGTGGGACCTTCAGAACCAAACGTGTATGAGGCCGTGTTGGAGGGGTTGGAGAGAGTTGGATTGGGAATGACGGAGGTGAAGATTGCTGGAAATGTGCAGACGGTGGAGCAGGCATTGGTAGACGGGTTCAGGCCATAAGGGCATGATTGGATGCCAGAGATAAATTACGATTATGATAAATGGACATGAACAATTATACCTAGAGCTATGAGTAGTTGATGGCTGCGAGATATTCGCCTATAAATAGTTGATACAAGAGGCGAAGCGGGTTGTAGTGAATGGCAAGACGAGATGCGAGCTGAACTGTAGAGTGTGAGTGGGCGAGAGGAAGGACGGAGAACGAGAATAACGCACTGTATTGGGAGAAGATGGTGGAGAGTGTAAGCGGTTGGCTCTGTGTATAGAACGCATGTTAAAAAAAAAACCAGCAGGTCCTGGGGAACAAAAGACAAACCTTGAGTACGAGAAATGGTTTTGGGTGGTCAGCAGAGAGTTCAAAATAGACCGAGTCGGGTATCCTAGCTGGGTCTTTGATGCGGAGCATGAGAGTAAAGAGGGGGAAATGGTTGATAAATGCCAAGAGTATCTCGATCGACGCAAAGAGCAGCAGAATCGCGAGACGCAGGCCAGCAAAGAGTGCATAATAGGCAAAGATGGTGGGAGACAGAAAGGCGAGGAGGGTGAAGAGCATGGTGCCTAGTAAAAGCTGGTCCATGTCGTATTCCCAATAGTCTGTGCGATGTCGGAGAACATTGTACCTTTTCCCGCGAAAGAGGTTGAACAAGGAGCGGGCGGCCAGCAGGGAGCGTCTATAGACGACGCGCGAGAGAGCATAGGAGAGGGTGATGTGTGCGGTCAACAGCGAGAGCAGATCGATGAGCAGAGCCAAAGCAAACGAGGCACCGAGATGGCTGAGGATTGAGGCTGCAAAGAGAATCGGCTGCAGGTGGGCAGCGAGGAAGAGAACGAGCTGACTGAAGGAATGAGAGAGCAGCGCAAACGACTGGGCGTAGAATCGACTCAGCTCGGTGTTGAGCTTGAGTCCAGCCGGCCAAGAATCGAGCCAACGCAAGAGCCGGTGGACGGACTGGATGAGGCACGGTTCAAGTCGATGTGCAAGCAGTCCATCGAGGTCGTTCTCCCTCAGAAAAGTGCTCAATGCGAATCCGATGGTGACGTCGTTCAAGATGAGCCAGAGCGTGTTGAAAAAGGCGTTGTACGGCTGCCGCGCTCTCACCAGTTCCCATACTTGGTTGGCGCGCAAGATCACCTGGGCGAGCGTTGCAGAGAGGCGCGCGAGAGAGGGCGGGCCGCGGTTGGCGCTGTCGGCGGCGGCGAAGAGGGCGTAGGAGGCCCGTCCGTTGTAGGCGTAGAATCGGCGCGAGCGCTGTGAGTGGCGGACGACATGGACGTCCATTCCAAAACGATCACGTGACCAACTGCTTGGGTGTTGGCTGTTTCTCTGCTCTTCAATTCCTCAATTCTACCCTTTTGCTTGACCTCCTCGATACTTAACCCTTCCATGGACTCGTCTCGTCGCCCGGACCTGAAGAGAAAGCTGGTGGTTGTTGGAGACGGTGGTTGCGGAAAGACTTGTCTGTTGATCGTCTACGCAGAGAACCGATTCCCAGAGGTGTGTTTGTCCAACGTCCAACGCCCAACATCCAGGCCCGCCCCTTCTCTTTCCTTACCCCTCGTCGCTTGGTTTGGACCTGCGCACTCACCGCCCCTCGAGACACACAGGCCTACATACCCACAGTGTTTGAAAACTACGTGACCCAAGTGCCGTTTGAAGGAAAGCAGGTCGAACTGGCGCTGTGGGACACAGCCGGGCAAGAAGAATACGATCGGTTGAGGCCATTGAGCTATCCAGAGTCGGACGTGATCCTTATCGTCTTTTCAATCGATTTTCCAACAAGTTTGGCTAATGTCCAGGACAAGGTACGTCAGAGCCGCCCAGAGCGCGCCAAAATTTGGCTTTTTTTTTTTTATGAATGATTAACGTGGTCCTAGTGGTATCCAGAGGTAGCCCACTTTTGTGAAGGCACGCCGTTGATATTGGTTGCGACCAAGACGGACCTGAGATCGGACGACCAGACGCGGCGGATGTTGAGTGCGCAGGGACAGGCGCCTATCACGCCTGAGCAGGGGGCGCGTGTGGCCAGGGAGATTGGGGCCAAGTATATCGAGTGCTCGGCCAAGACGGGTGTGGGTGTCAAGGACGTGTTTTATCTGGCGCTCAGGGAGAGTATGAAGGGAAGATGGAGCAAAAAGCTCAAGGAGAACAAGTGCATGATCATTTAGTGTCGGTATCAACACGCTGAAATTTCCTTTTCGCTTGTTTAGCTCATGATTCTTTTTTTTTGCTCCCATATATCTTGTATCATGGACAATGGCTGCTGGCTGCTGCATGTGTGCTACTATTGTATTCTCTCCCTCTCTGTCAAGTAATGCTCTGGAAACCATGCTGGCATTTCCCATGCACGATTGCCTAGTTCGGCCGCGATCATGCCTGCTACCGCTTCGGCACTAGAAGACTCGTAAGTCAATATAAAATGACGAAATAATGAGGGGCGGGTCTACCATGCGAAAGCGCGGGTCATGCCGTGTCCAGTGTAACCTGCCGAGATGAATTGTCCCTGTAGGCCATGCAATGGACCGACCAATGGATCACCGGTCTTGGTGAATCCCATGATGCCGGTCTATCCACGTATCATAACCATTTGGCCCAAGTTTTTTTTTAAAAAAAAAAAACAATAAATCACACTTACCCATTCCATGATGATCTTGGTGTTCATCTGAATACCTGAAAATATGCGAGGTAAAAAGGTGCGAAGAGTCTCGCCTACGCGCGGGTTGATGGTGCCATCATCCACCTCGTTTGTTTCCAGTGTACCAGAGGACTCGCGACCGCCGCCGAGGATGACGGTTGTGGAGGTAACGTCATCAGCAGACTGAGAACGAGGACGGGGGAACCAATATTCGTAGCCCAGGTTGGCACCCCATGCTCCTGCGGAGGGTATGGCAGGGGAAGCGGGGGAAGTATCGGGGGTAGATATGTCGATGGAGAGAACTTGGCCGCGGGTGGGGATGATGGAAGAGGAGAGAGAAGGAACGAGATGAGAGGCGTATGCGTTCGTGGCGTGCAAGACGGAGGAGCAGTGCACGGGTCCTCTTGGGGTGTTCAAAGTCCAACGTCGTGAAGAAGGCAAGGGAGAGGTGGGAGTGATGGATTGGACGGGAGTGTGGGTGTGCAAGGTGAGGTTGAGAGAGGGAGAGCGGGCTGCGTGGGAGTAGAGCTGGGTGACGAGCTTGAGAGGCCAGAGGTTATATCCTTGGGTTTGGTATGAGGGGTATGGTGTGCCGTATTTCTGGCACAAAGGTGAGATGAAGAGGGCCAAGTGAGAGAGGCACACACGCACCTCGTTCATTTCGTTGGCGTTGAGCCATGTCGTGTTTTGGGCTGACTCCCATCCAGCGTGGATGGCTGCGTCCCAGTCTGAACGGGCATCTTGTTCTTCGGTGGGAGTAAGCAAGAGTCCGATGTGTCCCCCGTCGACAAGGTCTATTGTTTCTGAGAGGTTATGCTTGTTAACAAAGGCAAGAATGGAAGCGGTGGTGTATTGTTCAACAAGGTATGATCTGAGGGTATTGGAGAGACCGTGCTTGGAGAGGCGAGAACGAAAGGCGGAGAAGAGAGTTGGAATGAGATGTCCTCCATTCCTGCCTGTTGCTCCTGAGCCTGGCCAATTGTCAGAGAATACGAAATTCAAGTGCAGAATGTGAGAATGCTCACAGAATTCTCTGGCTTCCAGAATGACAATGCTCGGTGGAGATGGCTGATTTGAGAGATGAAAGGCGGCAGATACGCCGGTGATACCAGAGCCAACGACGCAGACGTCGGCCTCACCAGTCAATTCGCCTGCGCTGCCTGCGTCTGCCAGAGGATTCGCTCCGTCACCGTCAAGCCAGAATGAGCGCGTTGCATTAGCCACCGGAAGCCCAGACGCAGGCAGATTCAAGACAGACTGCAACTCGATGAAACAGAGACCACCAGCTGTGAGAGCCAAGAGGGTGAGCGTAGCGGTGATGAGCATCTCTCCCAAAAACAGTTCTTACACCGAACGGGAGTCGAACCCGTGCCGCTTGCTTGGAAGGCAAGCATGATAACCGCTTCACCATCGGTGTTGCAGCAATACATTGGCCCTGTCCTTCGTCATGTCGATATGCTCCCTCTCTTTTCCTTCTTCCATCGCTGTCAGACGCATGGCGTATTCAGACGCTTCTCTGACACCCGCGTTCGCCGTTTGGCATACACTGCACTGGGCCTTGGCACAATCTATGCCGTCGATAGACAATACAACGCGAGTGCCATTGTTAGAAATTTAAGGACTCTCTGGACTGTGAGTAAAAAAAAAAATCCAAGCCTTTTCGTCTTCGCTGACCGGCCTAGTGTGCGGCAATTACTCTAGACTACAAGCTGAATTTCACACCAGAAAAGAATGACGAGATACCCGACTTGCACGAGCGCGTGGCCGAACGGGTCTATAACCTCCTCACCTCCAACGGTGGTCTATACATTAAAATTGGGTATGCTTACTGCCCAATGTACGAGTTATAGCTGATTATGCATCTCCAGACAAGCCATCGGTGCCAATGCTGCTCTCCTTCCCAAACCCATGCAAGTCAAATTCGCCTCTCTCTTTGATGACGCACCCCAAATACCGTACTCTGTCGTCTGCAATGTGTTTGAAAGAGAACTAGGTCGCCCTCCAAGTGGCCCCGGAGGAGTTTTTGAGATCTTTGAGGGACAAGCCGCCGCTAGTGCCAGCATCGCTCAAGTCCATAGAGCAAAGCTATGGCCACAGCCAGGCGATACAGAAGAAAAGTGGGTGGCAGTCAAGGTCCAGAAGCCGTCTGTGGCAAAACAGATGGAATGGGATCTTGGCGCTTTTAGAATCGTCATGTGGATGTTTGAAAATTGGGCGTTCGACTTGCCCGTGTATTTTATTGTTGGTAAGATTGTCATTTTAAACAAATATCTTGGATGCTCACTCGCATCAGACTTTATATCCGATCATTTGCGCCAAGAACTCGACTTTGTTAGAGAGGCCAACAACGCGCAACGGACTGCCGCATTCATCGAGTCTGAGCTTCGTTTAAAGGGCAAAGTCTATATCCCGAAAGTGTATCCCCAGTATTCAACCCAACGCGTCCTTACGGCCGAATGGATCAACGGCGTCAGGCTCAGCGACCGGTCATCCATCCGACGTTTGATGGGTGAGCGTGTCGACGATATTTCAGAGACTCCTCCAGCATCCTTCCCTTCCTCCGCACCCTTGGATCCCCCGCCTCCATCTCTGCAACGGCATCATTTGGCAAATAGAGAAGATTCGTCTCGACAAGCTTTGCCATTAAACCTTTCAATGCCCCTCAAGGGTGGAATGCAAGCGGTAATGAAGACCATGGTCGAGTTGTTTTCCGCCCAAATGTTCAACTGGGGTTGGGTACACTGCGATCCACACCCCGGCAATCTCATCATCCGTCCAAATCCCACCCAGCCTGACCATCCGCAGCTCGTTCTCATTGATCACGGTCTATACGTTGGCGTGCCGGAGGATTTTAGAAAAGAATGGGTTGCC
Organism: Amanita inopinata Kibby_2008; assembly: GCA_001691775.3. Classification (NCBI taxonomy): domain Eukaryota; kingdom Fungi; phylum Basidiomycota; class Agaricomycetes; order Agaricales; family Amanitaceae; genus Amanita; species Amanita inopinata. The sequence goes on from JNHW02000108.1 coordinate 34,860, forward strand.
CTCTGGAGAGGCATGTTGGAAGCGGACTTTGGAAAGGTAGAACGCGTGACGAGGGGATGGGGCATGGGGATGCCGGATCTCGTTGCCAGTTTTACACTGATGAGACCTGTCATTCTAACGAGAGGTAGACCTCTCAGGAAAAGAAGGGAGGATGGAACGAAAAAGGAGAGGAGACCACTCACTCAGTATGAGATGAGTGTTTTAATGAAGGAAAAGTTGAGGGGTTTCTTGACGGACACGGATCGAATGCCCAAAGTGCTGGTGTTTTTAACCAGAAATATAAGGTGCGCATCGCGTTTGCGTCGTTCAAAGCATTTACTGACCCTCGTCCAGGATGGTTCAAGGCATGTCTCTTTTTGCTTTTCGAGATCAACCCTATCTCACCTCTTTACAGGCAACAATCAATCATTCGGCTCTCCCGTCAACCGAATCAAACTCACTGGACTCTGGGCATCCCGTTCGCTCATACACTCTCACCAGCTAACGTGGCGAGAGCGACTGAAAGAGTACTGGCACCACATTGTGTTTAGATGCGTCCTGCTTTCACTAGACTTTATATTCTGGAAGAGCAAGCTTGTGCAGTGGATCAAGGAAAAGGTGCTCAGGCGACGCAAGGGCGGTGGGTTCGAGGAGGAGCTGGAAAGCAATATGAAGGTGTACGCGAGGGAGAGTCTTGGGATTGATGTGGGTGGTGATGTGTTTACAGGATGAGTATGTGGAATGTTTTTTTTTGGGGGCGGTATTAAAGACTCATGTAATAATGAAGGGCAAGTGTTGATGGATGAGCGCGAAGCGTCAGCTGGATGCCGTATGTGACTGTGACTGGAGGCTCACTTGTATTCTGTATGGATGAAGACTTTTCTGCTGCAAGAAACAATGGCGCAGAGGATTGAGAGCAAGAACGGAAAGATTCAAGCAAGTTTACTGGCTGAAGCCATGTACTGTTGTATGTCGTTCGTCCTCGTTCCTCATCCAGCTGCCGTAAAACTCACAAATATCACTCATGCAGGAATATGCCTGGTATCGTCATCCTTTAAGCAGTCATTTCACCATGACAATTCTCCGTAGGCAGTAACATTATGGTATTTTCGACAGAGAAGTATCTCGAATACTCCTATCGGAAGGATTGTCGAAATATTCAATATTGGACTGGACCAGAATGAAATCCTTGGGTATTTAATCTTCGTCTGCCTCCATTTCTCTTGCATACCGCTCTTTACTCGTGAACGACCACTCGGACGCCTCAAGCCATCTGTGCTCGATAACGACGATAACGATGCCTGTCATTCACATTGGAGAGAATCTACCCCCRGTRTTCCGCATTTTCATCCTYATCTCTGTCATTTTTCTGGCCTCCATTGTCGCCGGTCTCCTCGCCTACGGTATTGTCGCAATCTACCACGGCTACAGGAAGCGTCAATGGTTCAAGGCCATCGARAAGGCTGCAGAAGACCTCGAGGTAATCCGATTATCCCGYCGTCATTTATTCTCACTGGCTAACGAAYWTGACTCGATGCAGACACGAAGGATTGACTACAAGGCAAAGAAGCCAATCCTCATGTTGCCGCCTGCCACATTCTCTGYCAATCCTATTGCTTTCCCTGTTCCCGTTCATTTTCCTGTGAGGCACAAGCCAGCCGGTTCGGTATCCGYACCTGCTCCTCTTGTCAGGCATACAACTCCTGTCAGCCCCGTCAAGAAGGCRCCCATCTKCCCTCCTCGTTCGTCCCAACCCCATGGAAGTGACTCGCAGTCCCCGCTCGTCAAACCTGAGATGGGAAAACAGGAGCTTGACATGGCGTCAGCGGTACCCAACAACGTCGCAGACAGCTCTGTTGCTGTTCCTTCTTGCCAACTGCGACTGGCCACCGCGGTTGCAGGG
>JNHW02000109.1:0-36606 GCA_001691775.3 Amanita inopinata Kibby_2008
ACGCTGATCTCCTCGTCCAGTACATCACAGACGCGCAGCTAGTCGGAGCCCCCAGGGGGCTCTCTCCCACCTTATCGCACCGTCGCACAACACGCCGTATCATCCATTTATCTCATGTATTAGATACCACAATCTAATACACACTCATACTGCAGTAACGACTAAGCCAAAGACCCCTTTCTAAGACATTGTTACCGCCTCTGGCCCATACTAACTCTTTTACACAATGTGACGTACACGTCAAACGTAGTAACATTCTCCAAATATGTTTCCAACTCGGCTGCTTAATGTATGATCAGGAAACCCGCACTGCCCACGCCAGACCCCTAGCGTGTGTTGCCTATACCAAAAACCAACACTGTGTTGATTGTTGACTGTCCCGTTAATACATTGGTCTCGCGTCCTATGGCGCATTGTGTGCCCCCTATTACAGCTATCGGAAATCCCTTCAAGTCCATTCGTAACGTAGTAACAAATAATAGCTTACTCTCCTGGAAGAAACTGCAGAAGATCCTCAAAGTTTAGTAACACAATCAATCTAATATGGCTTTAAAACTCGCACCTGACGTGCTTCAAGTTGAACAACGGTGTCAAGGGCATTAAAGTTATAGCCTCGTGCAACAAACATATCGTCGTCGTACTTCTGAGCGGTTGAGATAATGAGATTAGCTTGTCATTCTAGAGTACAAGTCACGCATGCCCACATATGGCGCAGCAACAACGCTGGAGACAACAAGAAAGGCAGCAGCAAAGATGGTTGCAAATTGCATTGTAGTATTAGTCTAGGATAAAGAATGTCAGAGGGTCAAGAAGAACGTCCGATGTTACAATGCACAAGATGAATTGCGAAGGGTTCAACCCGTCAGTCTGTCGAGTAATATGTTGGAAATGTGAGGATGCGCCAGGCACTCTGACTTTTCGGCGAGCGTTAAATCACCTTTTATATGTTAAGAAAACATGAAACTTGCCACATAGAAGATAGTTCATCATACAGTACAGTGATCGCTTGGTTGCTTCGTAGATACGCGGTGGTTTTCCCCATTAGGGTGGTGGAGCACCATCACTGCCATTTGAGTTGCCGCTTCCTGCGCAGGTGGTACGAGCTCTGAGACAGTGAGAGAGACAGAGTCCACTTCATGGTGTTTGTGGACGGAATACAGGCTACACCTCAGGCGGCGGCGGTCGGGAAAGCCGTGCAGTCAAGGATATTCCACCCACTTGTGGCGAGTGGCTTGAACGCACTTTGTCGAGTTCAGTGACAGCGACTCCTCTGTGATGCAAAATCCAGAGGTATATAGTCGGTCATAGAGTAGGCCCAGTTTATGTTATCGGCAGGTCGCTCACAATTGGTGTGCGTACCAACTCTTTGCCTGTCCCGGGTTGACAATACAATTGATTTCAAAAGAAGAAGAAGCAAGGTACCGGTACACCATTTTCTTTTCCAAACTAGTCCCTGGCGCACAGATGCCCGCAAACAGTGTAAAAACTCATACTCCTAAGTGCAAAGTCTATCCACGGCTGTCTTTTAGGTACTCAAGACGCATGTGCGGAGGGGACTGGATTTCTAAATGTCAACCCTAACAAGTGTGTAAGAAACGGACATTACATGCCAGATCAATACTTACTTCAATACGTGTCTATAGCGGACTTTATTTTCTTTCACATTCCTAACTGCAGTTCCTGCTTCACACACTTTGAATAGGATGTGCGTCAGCATATCTCAATAAACTCATGAATAACGCACTCGGCAAAAGTTGTATCATGCTCTTGACATTCTTTTGGACAGCGAGCTTGAGCATGTCTATCACTTCCTTTTTGCTTGCCCTGAAGAACAGCCGTCGACTTGTAAGCATGTCCCAACAAGACAACACGCACGTGTGGAGGACATAGTCAGTTGCTCCCATCTCCATCACATCATCCTGATTGAGTCCGCGTCAATTGCTACATATGCCATGATGCGATTGAAAAGCATGCCTTCTTGTCTGGAGAATGAGAAAATGCGACAACCCTTTCAGCCCCCAAGGCGCGTGCGAATTGCAATGCATAGTGCCTTCCATCAGCATCAGATCAAGTAATAATGGGTCTTTATGAAGTTTGCACACCCAAGACCTCCAATGCCAACGACACCAACGACTTTTCCTGGCCTGAAACGGCGATATCAGTCATACGCATGAACACCAGCAGCTATTTGCTTACCCAGCACCGTTCCTTACCAAAGGGGAATATACCGTCATGCCCGCACATAACATGGGCGCGACTTCCTCCATCGAGAGTTCCTTAGGTAATGGGAAGACGAACCGCTCATGAGCCCGAATAGCCGTCGAGTAGCCCCCCTGAGCGACATCTCCCTATGCCAACGACATAAGTAGTCGGCCAGTAAAGTAGTTTCACCCCACATTTGGATACTTTGAATTATACGTATCGACGCCATTCTTGCAGCTACACAATCTAAGTCCATCAAATACCCGAGATACTGATTTTCACCTACTATTGTTCATTGCCCGTCGTGCATGGTGCGCATTTAAAACAAGAAAGAACTTGAGGTCTACCACAGAGACATCAACAAAGCCATAAACGGTGCATATATGCGCAGGATAAACGCGTACCCGACACCTGCGCGATCTCCTACTTTGAACTCTGTGACCTTGGGCCCTACACGTACAACATAGCCCACTATCTCATGCCCAGGGATAATAGGCTAGTAATTTGAACCGTTGAGCAGACAGAGAACATTGAAAGTCGTGATTCGGTACCATGAGAGGCTCTCCCCATCCACCAGTGATGGTATGTACCTGTACATATGCGGTTGAGCACCCGTTCAAATGTGGTCAGAAAACCCCCGTACATCGGACGCACAGACGCCGCAGTACTCGATTTTGATATCTATGTCATAGTCCCCCGGCTCTTTGGGCTTGAAATCAATGACTTGGAACTCGTCCCAATGCTTTGTATCGTGAATACTGTACATCGAAATTCAAACGACGTCTCACTAAATGACCTAAAATGCCACTCACGCGTAACCTTTCCACTGAATGTCTTGGTCTCCGGCCATTATGAAAAGCTGAGGCAATGGGTTACGTTCAAGAATCATGCACCCGCAATTTCATCTTTTTATATCCTCAGGTTATGCACCCAGAGTTGTGTTGCAATCGAGGTATGACGAAAACGATGACGTCGATGCATCGGCAGAGCCAACAGTAGCTTTCTGGTAGGCGTAGTCGTTCACTTTATGATGATCGCGATGGCAAGTGGCGGGGCACCGGCCCGCGTACAATCAGCCAATCACACACTACTGGCATTTGATTTTATTTCAATAAAATAAATAATTGCCTTGAAGTACTAGAACAATGCTTTTGAAATCAATAATACAAATCGCGTAGCTATACCACAAAGAGGTGTCCGGAATTATACGGTAGAAACGTCGTACTGCACACTCAAAGGTCAGCATTGAGAATCCAAACATTAAGCGGCACAGATCACCTTTGGTTTCTTAGAATCAGTGGAGGCGTCTTCTGTATTCTGTGATCTCCTCGAGTCAGAACGCACGTCGGATCGCAATTGGATAAAGTGGCCCTGTTGCTGCGAGTCGGTTAATTAACGCCAAACCTGAAAAAAATGCACCCTTACAGTGTCAGATGTCTGTCAAAGGTTATTAGGTGGCGATAAGTACGCAGAGAGCGGAAAACTCACCACCACTGCAGTTGCCGACGGCTGGTGGAACGCTATGTCTGAAAACCTTCCACTGTTTATCGAATGTCCATCCAATTCGTGAATGGAACGCCGGCTGTTCAATGTCGCGAGCAGGCTGTTTGCATAAACTACAGGGGAGATATACAGTTATTTGAACACGAGGGAAGCAGAAATAATTGATCTTACGTTTCCCGATGACAAAATCGATCCCCACAAACCAGAGTGTGTGCGGTGCGGCTGCGAACTACCCGGGGGTCATTTGACCGTGATGGTCTTCATAGGAATCCACTCACTACAATGACCTCAATGACAGCAACAACACTGGAGGTAGTGTCTGTTAACTCAAAGATACCGGTCATGCAAAACCACAAGACATACGAGGTTAATAGGCAACGATTTATGGCGTATATGATAAGCGTTGAGATGATTGCATTGGTTCTTTGGAGAGGATCAGCACAGTCTCGAAGTTTTCCCCAACAACATACCTGGCAAAAGGTGTACGGCTAGTGTGAAGCAGTATGCAGAGTGCAGCAGCAATCACAATATCGGACAATACAGCGAATAATGCAAATGGCATGGCTGCAATAAGCTAATACATGAACTAAGTGAGCAAGTCAGGCAAACGTACTAATGCTCAGTACTCACAGTGACTTCCGACAATTTCTTTAGTTCTTTTTTGATGAAGCTATAAATAGGTGAGTCGGCACCACGGTATATTTAAGCTTGAGGACGGACAAGTAAACAACAGTTTCTGTTATTGACGTTAGGTCATTCCCAAAGTAACATATGTTGATTATATATATACCTAATCCAAAACCGAGATGTGCGACAACCATGACGGCCTGTACAAACCTTAGGAACATTGCAACATAATCCAAGTCAATAACACTCACAATGAAAGCCGCCACCCACCAACGCAATCGAGTTCCGCATACTTGACGGTGAGCGTGAGATCCGAGGTTTGCCTCCAGAAGGAGAGGTACTCACAGCGAAAGATCCGTACGGTGAAGAAGCTGCAAGAGAAGCATGTCACAAATGGAAGACGTCAAGGCCTGACTTTTCTTCTCACCATTGGACAATGAATGCTATCAAAACCTGCAGCATCATAACTAGTTAGACCATCACTGCGATGGCTCCACTTCTTTACATGACTCACATTCACGGCGACAGAGAGCTGTAAAAAAAATGACAATCAAATAAAATTCCCAGAGTAGAGGTTTTGCAACACTTACAAACAACGCCCTATGCAAAAAGAAATGGTGGTTATCAGCTGTGTCAAGCACGCATTGATGGAGCAACTTACCAATGTCCAAAGCCGAGGGCTGGGGGGTTGTCATAGTTGGTGATCTGGAAGCATAGCACATACACGATTAAGATTGCGGATAAACGCCAAATTTAGTGGGCACACCAGATAGTGGTACACCGTGATCGATACTATGCGGGGAATGAGCGGACCAGACGTTTATAGTGTCATGAGGTATGGCTTACCCAATGCCATTTGAAGCGTGTCAAGCAGCCTAGACCGGTTAGCCCGTGGGGAACTTACTGCAGCTCCGCGACTCACCAGATGGAGAACACCTGGGGCAATACGTTGTTAACCGCTATTGCAAGTTCTAGGTAAATCCACTTGCCAATATCTTGTTCTCCTTTGCGTCATTGGGGTATGTCATATAATAAAAATATGTCTATTGGGACAGGACTCAGTAACGTAAAAACACCGGTACGAATCAGAGTACCTGTAAGTTTGTTATTCCGTACATCCTAGTTGATGACGTTCAATAGGCTATTATAATCGCATAATGCGCAAAAGCTTACATGGCTGAGACAATGGCCCCAATCAACTCGGCCCCTAAGCCGTGGGCAATACACCAGCATTTAGCCTATCATTTAGTTCTCAAGGAAAGATGTATTACCGTATGTGTTGTCTATCATTATCCTTGGGAGCGGCTGGGACATTGTCGGGCGTGTATGTTAGGCTACTCGGACGCCTCGGTTGGGGAAAGAAGACGGAAGGCGGAAGATAGGTACAAGAGCACAAAACGTCACTGGCACTGGGGTGCAACTATATAAGAAGTCTTCCCACTTTCCATGTTTCTAGGCCCCTGGAGCTTCAAAGTTGGCGCAGATGCACTGGCTCATCAAGATCTACATCAAAAACAGAAAGGAACAGCATACCCAATAGCCATCTGGCATGCAATTGAAATGAAGAGGCAAACTCGGGCACATTCTTGCAGTCCTTCAATCAGCCCATGTTCTTCTGTCGAGATCCGGGGAAAGCGTGAGTAAGTCGGACAGCCATATCAGGGAGATAGCATGGGGCTGTGCCTCGAGGCCGCTCTGTGTTGACCATTTGAGCAGGCCCCATGCTGTTCCGCCATACCTGAGGTACGTACAGACCTTCTGAACCTTAACAGATGGACGCTGAACTAGGAGAGAACAAGTAACATGCGGTCATTCCAATGATCACGTGAGCTTGAGCGTGTTGGTCCTCTTGTATTCAGGACCTTCACCACCGCTTTCCGTCCATTTTCCTGATGTTCGAGGCCTTGCGGACATAGAGTCTACCCTGATCTCATTTCACATCTCTTTGAACGTGGATGTTGATTCCATAACAATGAAATGAATTCAACATATGCACATCACTGATATCATCTCGACTCTTCAATCATGATTCTGGTCGATAATCAAACATCATTGTGGCCGTCTATGCGTAGGTAAATGCTGGACCCCGATGTTTAATGACTAGACTCTTTGAGTTGTCGCGGAGCCTGAAGCCAACAGCAACAACAGCTCCTGTGTCGTGAACTGTATGCAAGGTAATGAGTCAATGCCATAATGTATCAGCTCATAACGTATTAGGTCCCAAACGCAAAGTTTAATAAGAGGCTGACGCGCTTCGGAACATCGATGGAATGCTGAAAGGTATGGGTGTGAACAAGTGATTTATGCCTTTGAGCCTCCTGAATCGGTGACGGTGGTCCTTACTGTCCGAGTCACCATGATGTCTCCGTCGCAGTTAAGCCGTTAAGCGCTCACGCAGGGGTTGCGAAAGAATGCGATATTAACCAGACCAAGTTCAGGCGGTTGAAAGTTGAAACCTGGATTTTTCTTTGGCGCTAATAACTCTGGAACAAACACAGCAATGACTCTTGCCCTCTTCACCGGCGATTAATCAATTACTGGCCTATAGCAAAACCAGCGACTCTTTGCGCAGCTGGTATTGCCATAGTACATTGGAGGTTTGTTTGAAAAGTCCGAGATCCGCCAGTATCGTGTTTGCACTTGTTTGGCCACTTGTCCTGATCATCACCGGCAGTCATTGGCATGCACTCCCGGAATCAAATGATATTGTCCCAGCGGCAGGTTGATTAAATGATCGCAACCCCGCATCCCAATCTTATTTCCCCTCACAACAATGTACACCACCTTCGCCTCCCGATGGGCGGCCCTCTGTGCAAAATACCCCGCCGGGGTCATTGAATTCGGCGTCGTCCTCACCGGCCAAATCGTATTTTGGGTCGTCGCGTCGTCATACCTGTTTTTTGACCTTCTCTTCCCTGACTTTTCCAATCGCCACAAGATCCAATCTGAGCGCCGCCAACCGTCCAAAGAGGACATACGACACTGCATCAGCTACGTCGCAACCAACACGATCGTTGGAACCCTGTTTAACCTCGCACTTCTCTACGTCTTTGGACCCGAGACAACCATATACACCGTTTCTCCTGTCCTGCCGTCCTGGAAACAGGTTGCCGTCGACTTTGTTTATTCTACCATTGCTCGGGAAGTCCTATTCTACTACTCGCACCGCTTTTTCCACCACCCGCGGCTCTATCCGCACATCCATAAACAGCATCACAAGTTCACTGCGCCTATGGCGTTTTCAGCGCAATATGCACATCCGATCGAGCACGTCATAGCCAACATACTGCCCATCGTCGTCCCGCTAGCGCTGACGAGAGCGCACATCCTGTCCTTCTTCGTGTTCTTTGCGTTTCAGCTCTTCGAGACTGCCACCGTGCATAGCGGATACGACTTTGTGTGGCCAGGGGCAAAGATGCATGACGTGCATCATGAGAAATTTGTGGTGAACTTTGGATTCTTGGGGTTGTTGGATTGGGTGCATGGGACCTCAGATGGGGCGGCGATTGAGAAGCTCAAAAGGGAGGAGCAGGAGCAGAAAAAGGTGGAGTGAAGGATTCCGTGTCGTTTTGTTTCGCTTTTTATGCGTTCTTCCATATGACAAAAGCTGATCATGAGCGAAAAAAATAGCTGTATTTTAGCTGGATGGTGTATACCTTGCTTTTGTATGTTGCGCGACTTCTGGTCGAACTGTACATTGCGAAATGTATTTCGTTTGTCTGTGCTCGCCCAACAGGCTGGTCTATCTTGAACTCTGTTCACACGCTTCGTTTTGTTTTTATGTCGCCATGAACTTGATTTTCATTCCATCCACTAGCGTTCGTATTGCATGCATCCAATCTTCCCTCTTGAAGTCTTCGCTACCATCATCAATTATCTCTCCGATGACAAGCGCACTCTCAAGGACATTGCCCCAGTATCTCATGGTTTCTGCAAGTTAGCTCAAAAGCACATTTTCTCCACCATCCTTCTCCGCGGAAGAAACCTTCGGGAACCCACTCGACTTGGGAGACTTCTGAAATCTGAACGGCGCGGTGAAATACTTGTTCAATATATCAAAAAGTTGATCATCCTAGATGACGATCAATGGCTCTACAACTGCCACTCAACAGGATTCCGCATCATTCAGTTCATTTACCGGAACGCTGTAAACCTACGGAGCGTGCATATTGGACCTCTGGGGGATGTTGTGGATTGGGGTCAGCTGAGTGATAGCACCCAGGGTCTTATTATGTGTCTGCTTAGAGACGCGGAGGATATTCTTTTAGAGGGATTCAAAAACGTCCCGCTTAACCTGTTCGAGCAGATGACGGCTGTGAGATCACTCGACCTGTCGATGATTGACCTGGAGGCCTCACCTGTGCATTCGCTGCCGCACGGCCTAGTTCCATCTGTCTCCAATGACTGCCCAGCTCTGGTCCTCACATCGTTGGCACTCCACACTGGGATGTTAGCATATTGTTTTGAAGATGAAGATGGGGATGAAGATGGAGATGAGAGATTTGAACTTGTGGACATGGCTGACACATTTCGCGTCCTCCAGTCACAAAAACTCTTTGACCTCTCCCATCTAACCACGCTCTATTTACTCTTCCTTGGAAGCACTGGCCTCTATTTCTATGAAAGACTCTTTTTCATCTGCAAAGATACATTAGAATCGCTCCGGTTTTTTATGTATGAAGAAGATCCTGGTATGTCGTTCTGTACTGATGACGTGAAGGTCTGATACTAATCAATCATCCTCTTTGTAGCAGATCGCAGATATATCATTGACCTTGGCTCACTACCGAGTCTCCAGTCACTGTACATCCTTATCAACTACAAATCAGACCCTGCATGGTGGTTAGCCAATACCCTTCATACGTTGGAGTTTGACAGCACAAATCTCCAGGAACTCAGGTTGTTCATTGACAACGAATGGTGGGAAGAAGAATTCCCGAACCCTACACCTTGGCATCTCCTCAATGTGAAACTGGATGAAATCGCTGAGGCTTGCGAAGGTGTTAAAATCATGTTGCACTTCCCACCTACCGATGAATCTCAGATGTTTTATTACATCTCGCTAATTTCGCCTGGCCTTGCAGATTATGTTGATCAGACGTGTTTCAAGTGTGATGACTATTATGAACGCTACTCAGGTGTGTAGTTCAAACAGCCTGCATCTGAATTCTTGATATATGATTGTCTTACTGACGTGTATATGTGTATCAACAGGTTGGCTGAGAACTTATTTAACTACTCGAGATGCTGATACCCTATCGATGTTGGAATCCATGTACTCACCCTTTTGACTTGGTTTTGCAAGGCCTGGGCCTCCGAGTTTTGCACGATGGTGAACTTCACCTATACATCCTAGCATTACATGACGCATACAGTGATCTTTATGGTTTAATAGAAGATTATCGTGCTCTTATATGACTATTCAATTAATCAAGTGTGTTTCCTGGGATGAATAACAGCAAGCGACGGCAGTTGTACTTGAACTTTTCATTCCATCCACTAACGTTCATATTGCATGTATCCAATCTTCTCTCTTGATATATTTGCTACCATTATCGATCATCTCTCTGATGACAAGCTCACTCTGAAGGCCGTGATCCAACGGGAACAAAAGTCGGATTCCAAGTCATCAGGGATCTCTCATAATCTCTGTCTCCTGGCTCAAGCACACCTCTTCCACTCACCTCGACGCATCTCTTCACAAATTCATGATCACGAGTCGCTAAATCACATCAGAACTCTATCGTTCGCTACAAAGTTGCGCAACCCGTCCTTCCACAATCTGCCGACGTACCCAATATCTGGATGTACACGGACTACTTGGGGGTTTCTTTGACTTTGCTGGCGATATATCGCCATCCATTATTCATGAACAGCTCTCCCGAGTTTGCAGTATTCTGATTTGTATATCCGCTGGTTTTACAGAGAATTATGATAAGCTAAAATAAACAGTAGGCAAGTTGGAAGTAATGTAGATGTTGGCTGCGTTGGCAAATGCGGAGGGACGCAGGTGAATCGAGGGCATTTTCGTTCAGTCAGCGTTGTGCATCACTGCATCACGACCCAGCCGAAGGGTGAAAATTACTATTACTCGCCTCATCCACATCTCAGAATGGCTGCTCAGCCAACACCTCAGCAACCTTGACCACTAGCTCATCCTTGCTCTTCAACTCTGCAGCAAAATACGCTTTAGATCCACCCACACCCTTGTCCAGTATCTTCCGCGTCACCGCATCATATGCATCAGGGCAATCGTGCTTCCTTACTGTGCATACGAAATCCCGCTTCTTTGTGTAAATCAGCAGATCGCCGGTAAACGAACGAGAGGGTTGATTCAGCTCCAAGTCGTAAGGTAATTGGATTTTGACAACGATATCCTTCTTGTCCTTTGTGGACAAATTTTTTGGGACGTGGGCAGCGCGTGCATGTGATTGCGGTTGAGGAGATGTGGGGATGCCAAGGAGATTACGAGTCAATGTCGATGTATGCATCGTAGTGCCATGTTGATGGTAATATGGCTTGAGAACGACAGTGTTGGATGGACTGAATGGTATGCACGTTTTCTTGTGAGTTGGCCAGTGCTGTTCTGTCACCGGGGTCAACTCAAGCAATGATTGAAGGACAGTGTGACCTACTCTGACATTCCTTGGAACAATATCTTGCAACCTGACACTTTGCGCAGTTTTTCAAACGTGCGTTCCCTGCACCACATCCATCGCACTTCTTCTCGGCCCTTGGAGCCTCCTCTCCTTTCCCTTTTCCAATCCACTTTCTTATAACTGCCGTCACTTGGGGCCCACACATTAAATAAAACGTCTCAGGCGACAGGTCTTCCGCATCTTTCAAACTCAGATCCGCACCCGATTCCATCAATAGCTCAATTCCCTGGATGTGGTTTTGTTGAAATGCGCCCATCAATGGTACCTCACCGTATCGATTCTGGTAATTCACGTCTGCCTTGCCTTCGGTAATGAGAATTCGAGCAAGTTCGACTTGACACAAGTCACCCGTGATGCCATGGTGCAGGGCTGTCAAACCTACAATGTCTGGCACGTCAGCAGGTAGGCTTTTAGCGAGAAGATAGCTGAGGGTTTCTGCATGTCGCAAGCTACCCCAATCGGGCGGAGCAGAGGCAACACGTTGGGCACCAGCAACGATAAGAGTAGCATAGCCGAAATTGTAGTTCGTTTCTGCGCCTTTGAGGTCAGGCGCGGTACCTGCTTTGGTTGCCGCGCTGGGGGAGAGACAGATTCATTACATGTTTCACGGCGTCAAATATCCCGAGGAAACAGGAGGTACCAAAGTCGGACAGGTGGTTGGTGGTAAACCCAGCGCTATCTGCATGGCACAGCATTCATGAACGTCAGCTCAAGGGTAACTATATGCGTGCTTACTTTCTCTATACAGATCTCTCAACCTCTGACCACCCTTCTCCGAGCTGATATAGCCTGGCTGGGATAGAATGCGCCGCATCTCTGGCGTGAAAATCATGCCGCCATGATATCTGTTGCTCGCCATGGATCGTGGTGGTGGTTAAGAGCAGAACTGGGCAGGCCACGTTGTTCCAATTTATATCGTCTACTATGTCATAATCACGCTACGTTCAGGAGCGAGTCCCTTCAACGCTGAGCCAACAGAGTCAGAAATCCTTTTCATGGCTCACCAACGGTGAACACTTCAGTAGGTTGGCTTCCTAGGCATGCAGGCGGTGCCTGCGCACGATACCTTATGCAGGTGATGTTGATAGCACCAAGTTTACTGGCTCCCTGATCTATGCGTGAGATTTGGCCTATTACATCTGCCTTTCCCGCCAGCGCATACTGGGGCATCGATGAATCAATAACGTACCATCGTCGACACTGATACGTTGTCATCCTCATGCAAGCCTGCAAAGTTTGTTTTTCCGCATCGACGGCATGCATTTAGTTTCCTTTTCCATCGTTTGAGGCTTAGTGAACACTCTGCCATTGGCTATGATCTACCTCATCGTCGGAGATATCGGTCAAACAGCGGTTCAGGTCTCGATGTTTTACCTTCTTGGAGAGGTCCTGTTTGGTTTATGATACGGCCAACCGCCGTGTTGGATTTGCACGGATGCTTACACGTTTTATTACAACAAATTGATGGGTTTGTCATTAGATGTGAGATAGTACAGTTGATTTCACAAAAATAGTTTGAATTCAGTGAGCACGTCGATCTTCACATGTCAAAACTCTCTTGACTAACCACCACCACCACACAATGGCAGGCCAATACTATCACTCCAGGGCTTTTCTAAGCTGAAGCAAGAATATTGATCTTAAAGTCCATTACATGATGAGCAATTCGACTTGTGACTTTTGATCTCTCGGATCAAGACTATAACCACAAATTTGATATGCCATTTTATTCAAGTAGGCTCGTGTGAGAAGGTAGGTGAATGGTGCACGCAATTCTGCACTTGAATCGGATCCATTGACCGTCTTCACCCTCTGTATAGATAATATTCAGTTGATCACCTGGATCCAACTGTATGGCAGTTCTATTTGATGACACCCCACGGGCTGTCCGCTTCCGACATGCACTCATGATATCACCCCAACGACATGTGGTCCACAATTCGATTATACCCACACAAGTATGCCGCCTGTGAATTTGAAAACGCGGTTGCTATGTTGATCTCTATCGATTATGCAGATGAAGTGAATTCCATACTGTCATCTGACAATGCGCCATTGCAGGTTTGACCCCAGAATTCTCGCTTCGCCATCATGGTGTGTATTCATTCCCCTTGAACGCTCCAAGAATTCACACGTCTTTTTCCGTTCATTGTCGTCAGTCGAATGATCACTCGTGATAATGGATGAAGGAGATATCTGCCTTGGCTATCCGAATCCTTCCTTCACCGATCGTATATAAAGAACGCATGGAAACAAGGAACAGTCAC
Organism: Amanita inopinata Kibby_2008; assembly: GCA_001691775.3. Taxonomy (NCBI): domain Eukaryota; kingdom Fungi; phylum Basidiomycota; class Agaricomycetes; order Agaricales; family Amanitaceae; genus Amanita; species Amanita inopinata. The sequence continues at coordinate 13,259 of JNHW02000109.1, forward strand.
CCGCGTTGGGATCCTGCACTTAAATATGTTCGCACTTTCCCTGAGTACTCTTGTTCTTGCCCTGGCTGTGGCAGCCAGTCCGATCAAGTCATCCACAAGCGGATTGTCGAAATTGACTCTTGCACGCAAAGTGAATGAAGTTGGCATTCGCAATCTCCTGCAGCACGATCAAGCCAGAGCTCGACGATTGAAGCATCGGAAAAATACTTCCCAGGCGACGCCAAGTGTGGTCAATGAACCTGTTAACAATGCGGCTGTTATTTATATCGCTTCTATTGGGGTTGGAACTCCCCCTACGTCTTGTGAGCACCAATTGTAGTGATTGTGGAAAAGTGGGGACATTGACTCTTTTGACGCAAGATGACCTGATTGTTGATACTGGCAGGTGATTGTTCCATTGCGAAATATCCACCATACACGCCGTCTGAGAGTTTTTGTGTAGCTCAAACACATGGGTAGGTGCTGGGAAATCTTATGTTAAAACAAGCTCCAGCAAGTCTACCGGGGACACCGTCGTAAGTCAACTATAATTCAAAGGAATGCAATGAGTCCAACTTGCTTTCAGACTGTCGTATACGGCTCTGGATCGTTCACAGGTAAGGGTCCCAACAAGAAGCCAAATAGTCCCATCATCTCATTCACCTGGTAGGAATGGAATATATCGACACGGTAACGATAACCCCCAGCTTGGTCATCGCCAATCAATCGATCGGCGCTGCAACAGCGGTGGGTAGCATGAAATAGGTACACGTCTAGGTTTTGCTCATGTTTTTTGTCTTAGTCTACGGGGTTCACCGGATACGATGGCATCCTTGGGTATGCATAAACATAAAGTCATCCTTAAGCCAAGTTGACACGAATTTGACATGCTAGCATCGGACCTGTCGATCTCACACAAGGTACAGAAATTGACAAATGGCAAGCTCTCACTCTCTCATTCACTTGCATTCTAGGCACACTTATCCCCGATACGAATGCAGAGATCCCAACTGTCACGGACAATGCCTTTGCGCAGAAGCTGATTGTTGCTAATGAAATCGGTGTCTCCTTCGAACCCACAAACTCGCTCAGTAACATGAACGGAGAACTCACATGGGGTACGTAAAATGGGCTTTTATCAAAATGCGCACGGATCCACTCATGAGATGCTATGTAGGTGGTGTCGATAGCACCAAGTTCACTGGTGCTTTGAGCTACACGTGAGATTGGCGTAAAAGCCTTGTTGTGTTTTCCGCCGTGTTTTGACTGCGTCCTTGCGCTTTTGCAGACCTATCACAACCACCTCTCCTGCAAGCTTATACTGGGGCATCGATGAATCGATAACCTACGGCACCTCCACATCTATCATGTCCAGTACAGCAGGCATCGTCGACACCGGTACGTCACCATTTCCCATCTTAACTCGTCATGGATCACATACCGAGTACCATCACCGTTTTTTTCGTTGGTGTCGATTAGGAACAACCCTCATGCTTATCGCAACCGACGCCTACAACCGATACACAGCTGCAACTGGTGCCACCGCGGATCCCATTACAGGTCTCTTGACTATCTCGTCTGCCCAATATGCAAACCTAAAGAGTTTGTTTTTCCACATCAACGGCGTGCGTTTCCTTTCCCTTTCATTCCGTCATATGAGGCTAAGTGAACACTGTCGTTTTCTAGGTCTCTTACGAGTTTACGGCAAACGCACAAACCTGGCCACGCAGCTTGAACACTGCTATCGGAGGCTCCGCAAACTCGATTTACCTCATCGTCGGAGACATTGGGTCAAACAGCGGTTCAGGTCTCGATTTCATCAACGGTTATACCTTCTTGGAGAGGTACTATTCGGTTTATGATACGGCCAACCGCCGTGTTGGGTTTGCACCGACTGCTTTCACGTTTGCTACCACAAATTGATGGGGGGATTCTGGATAAACCCATGTCTGTAAATCAGATGTAGCACTAGAGATGTTGACAGGAAGTCAAGTGCAATTCCTGCATAGTTTTGAGTTTGAGCTTGAGTTTGATTGTATAGAGTAAGCTGATCTTGGTCTTCCTTTCAAGTTGCTGGCAGTCGCAAAAGACTCGGGTAAATTGAAGGATGAAAATTACAGTATAGCGTTAACACATAATCTACTCTGACAAACCACCAACTCATACAAAATACGGCATCGTATTCTAAAAAAACGCCCATATCGAATCAGCAAACCCACCATAATCACCACACCCAAAAAAAAAAAAAGTACCAAAAAAACTCACCATCTTCCTAGCTTGCATCCCCTTATCCTGTTCATTCTCCTCCGCCGCGTCATACACCGTAAACACTCTCCGGCCATCATCCGAAAGCGTGAGGATGGACGCCAGGTTGCCGCAGCGGTAGCAATAGTTGGGTGCGGACCATACCGTCACGAGTTGCTCGTTGAACATGTATTTGTAGCCTTCTTGGACGAGTTGGTGGGCACGTGCGATTAGAGTTAGGGAGTTGACGTGGTTGAACTGAAGAGTTGATTCGAGGATTAGGGCGGATGGAGGGGGGGTGGGGGGAGAAGGTGGGCTACTTACCTCTTCGGTTACAGTTCCGCCAAAAAGCCATCCGGCACCTCGAGGGCTCACCGCCCAATTCTCGATGTCATCAGGATCTGACCACATGAGATCTAGAAGGAGTGAGTGAGAAGCGATAGAAGGATCGATGGGATTGCGTTGTTGGACGCTGCGCTTACCACAAAATGCGCCTTCGTGGGGAATCTCTTGTGCTCGCGATAGGATACGTATCTGGTCGAGAGTGCGGATGTCGGGGGAGAGACCGCCGTGCACGCATAGCGTTGTGCCGTCTATGATCTTTTGATCCAACCCTCGTCAATCATGGCAAATTACAGTGGGAGGGGTGGAGAAGCGTACGGCGGCTAGGTTCAGGTAGTCAAAAACGTTACAGCATGCTTTCCAAACGCTCGCGCTGCCGTATTTTTGTTGGCATTCGTCTGGTCAGTCAATGTGAAAGGCTGTTAGATATGGTGGTTGGCAAACGAAGGAAGCGGAAGATGGTGCACACCATAGAATCCGTAAACCTGTGTTATCTGTCTGCTTTCGTGGTTACCTCGGAGAAGGGTCACTTTATCTGGATACCTACCAAAGCAAAGGGTTCGTGAATACGGAACGAAGCGGGTCATTACGTGTATATGGCTCACCTGGCTTTTAGAGCCAGCAACAGCGACACCGTCTCTAGACTGTAATGTCCCCGGTCAACAAAATCACCCTAACAAACCAGACGAAGAAAGAGCGAGGTATAGAGAGAGGGAGGGAAGGAGGAGAGGGGCCTTGAGCACGTCACAATCTCGAATCGAATCCAACACATACGTGCCATGAAGATATAGCTGGTATCGGGTACCATGCCGCCCTTCCTCAGCAGCTCTAGCAAATCCCAGAATTGCCCATGGATGTCGCCGCAGATGGTCACTGGCGTTGAGACGGGTTGGATGTTGGATTCTTCGATGAGGATGGAGCGGACGCGCTCGCAGAGGATTTTCATGTCTTGTTCGGGAAGATGTTGGCATTGGAGGAGTTGTTCTATCCACCTGTCTGGGTCGTATTTCGACATGGGGTGGTGGTGATGATGATGGAGGTGGTGGTGGAGATGGAGATGCGGGATATTGGGGTTGCTCGTCGTGTGAAATGATGATCAAGGCGAGAAAGCGTCAATTCTGGGTGACTCTGGTAGTACAGCTTACAAGGACGTCTGTCATCTTGGAACGAAGTCATATACATCCTACTCGTCCTATACTACAAAATACAAGCTTTAGGTAGTGCATGCTACCCATTTGCAAACGACTGCAATCAGCGTCTCTCCATCAAACTTTACGGCATCAGGGCTGCCGTGAGAGATACGAACCACGGCGTATATCTTTGCATACGCTGGGTGAGGTGCAGGCAAACCTGAATTCTTTTCAAGAGTGCCATACAACTGGCAGATGACACAAGTCGAGGTTGGAACTCACAAGCAAGAACGTGCAACAATAGACGGCAGTCAGTCTGGAACTTCAGATTAAGAATCAAAGAATCCTCGAGCGCTATAATATGCTGTGACAGTTTGCGAATAGAAGCAGACCCATGGAGCCATAATACATTGGACCTATAGCTCCGAGCTTGGCCTTGACTTTATGTAGCAGAACAATATTTGTGGAGGGGGACTTCGCAGCGAGATTAAACAAGACGACGTGTGCAGCGCTCTACTAGACATAGAGCACAGCGCCTGCTGCTGACGTCATTTTGGAGGTTTTGAGGTATACAGGAGACGCAACTCGAGGAGACGCAGGGTGTGGCACATTGAATTGCATTTATTCGCGATCCGGACAGGAATCTCCCCGACCAGGGTTGAAGAGATCTCCTCAGAAAGTTGCGGGCAGTAAATCCTATTGCAGAGAGACTGTAATCATATAGAGCAGAGGGAGACCCTGTATGGAACAAGTGGACCGCTGTGCTAGAGGGAAGAATGCAACAGCGGTCGATGGTTCTCCGATGCAGACCTCAACGTCATTCGTAGGCGAAATATGCGCTGCTTGGTCATGGCCTTCTACAACCGTAGAATGGAAGAAGGGCTGACTCAATTTTTTATAGCAAGATAAGCACGTCTATCTGGAATCGTGTATTTTGTGCAATGGCAAGGCAGAGGGTCCTCAGCCAGGGATCTCGCGTTTTTTTTTCGTGTTCCGCTGGTACTTGCGTATAGCCTAGCTAGAGTATGGACGAATCGCAACCGAGACGCGAGTGCATGAGCCGCTGCTTGCTAACATTGGTATTGGGGTCACATAGGAGTGGCACTTGCACATGAAAGCCAGAAGACTATGATGTAGAAGGTCGAATATAACCGCGATTCTTTAGGAGATACAGAGAGAGAGTTAGAAGAGACGATGCCTATATTGGAGTTGGCAATAAGCTTCGCAATCGTTAGATCGCTGGTCTCAGAGATAAGAGAGGAGCAGAGAAGCAGTCTGAGGGTTGGCCGGAGTGAACAGGTCATTGTCAGAGCTGGTGTTGCAAGTGATCCGCTCGTCCAGATCAGTCGAAGACAGGCAGCAGAGCGCGGATTACAGTCATTGTTGGTACGCTTTATGTCTGCCCGCTGTTCGACTAGCCTCTAGAGGCTGTCTTTGCAATATCCACGTGCGCTCGTATGAAAGACGTAAATTGTCTGATTCTTTTGCACATCCTGTGGACTTCCGGTTCGTCCACTCACCTATCAGGATTGCTTGATGTATGTGGTGTACGATTGGATATGGTTGCTTGTATACCGTTCGTTTTGGGTAGCATGCATCTGCAAGAAAGTCGTCTTGAGACGACCAAGGCTCGGGCTGGTATCCCGGATCGGTTACCGTAGCTCGGGCTGCACTTCAAAGCGTCATATATCTGTGCTCTCAGTGTCAGCTACAGCGCAGAATCGCTGTGATGGTCGGGGCGAGTGTCGTGACCGTAACTATCGTGATCCGCTCAAGCGGAACTGTCACCTGAAGTTGGTGTGAATGCTGTGCATGAATGACTGCGCGACATTTGTGGCAGAATCAGTGGACACGTATAATTGGATTCCTGGTAATGCACCTTGAAGCTTGACAATTGATTAATGATTTCCCATGGGCCACACCTGTGACGAACGTGACTCAAGAGCAGAGACGCCCAGTCCTGTGTGCAACCCACAATCGTCTCTGAGAGCCGATAAACAATGACGGAGCCAGATCTCGACTAGTAGATCGAACGATCATTCCCACGGCACATTCACCTTATATTAACGGCACCCTCGTCAGCCCTTTTTTCTCTGTCGTCGTTGTGTACGCCCACATTCCTCCCTAACGACGAACACGGTCTCTGACGCTGACTAGGATGTCTTCTTCACCAACACCTGCAACGACGCCCTCGCCCAGCGGCAGTTCTGCGGTGTCTCTTCCAGAGTCTACGTCGACCGTTCGGGTCTCTTCATCACTCAATCCTTCCTCGCCGTCTGGCAGCTCTTCTCCTACACAGCCTACTCCGCAGACCTTGTCCCCGCCAACTCTTCTCAGACCGCGTGGCCACTCTGTATCTACACCGCGGGGACATGACCTACCTGCTTCGGTCAGCCACCCACTTTCCAGAGTGACCTCCTTGTCCGCTACTCCTACGCACAAATCGTCACTTTCTCTACCTGCTGAGATTGGTGAACCCTATAGCTCTTCACACAGATCTCGTTCTCGATCCCCACTTCGTCAGTTTGATGACGCAATCTCCAAGTTGAAAGAAGATGAGACGCATACACCCTCCAACAAGTCGCTCTCACGCTGGTGGAACAAGGATGAGCGGATAAGAAGGAACGTCATCCAGCAAGAACCAATCCCGGGATGGCAAGAGACTGAACATGTAAGTGGGTGGTTTTGCTTCTATGATGATAGACAGCGCATATATACTATCAATCTTTATTTTTACGCGCTTTATGGATTGCAGAAATGCTTGTATACTAATTTTTTTATGTTGATAGCGTGTCGCGCGAGCGGCCGCGTCCGTCTTGGGCCCGACCTTGGGCGTAGCTCATGCAATTCTCTCTACTGGAATTGATCTTTTGGAGTTTGTACCTCTTCCCGGATTGGCGCCAGTTGCTCGAACGCTCCTTCAAATTTGGGACGCCCTGGATGCAGTTGATGTAGGTTCATAGTCTGGGGTTTGGGAACGAATATCTGATTTTACACCAGATGAACCGTACAGCATGCCTCCGCTTAACAGAACGTTGTGCAGACATTTTACTCTCAGTTCGCGAAGAGATTCAAGATGCAGGAGACATAGTTGGAGAAGATCTAGCAGCACCCATTGCCAAGTTGATAGAGTAAGTGTCGTTGCTTTTGAACTGAAAATGTGCTTAGATTCTTCTAGATCATTTTCCCTAGTATACAGTCTTTTACAGAAGCTAAATCATCGTCCTTTCCTCAAGCGTTATCTCAAGCGCGACGAGATACTCCGTCAGATTTCTGAATGTGACAAGGCTCTCACTGATGCCCTCGGAATGTTCAGTGTACGTCGCATGGCAAGGAGCTTTATAACTGGGGCTAATTATGCACCGTCTAGCTGTCAATTCAGATACGCATTTTGAGGCAGGTTCAGGCTTATGAAATGCAACGACAATCTGATACTCGGGAGATCTTGAATACAATCATTAGTGTCAACCCGACTTCGAATGCGCTTCTCTTGAGCGGAGTGCACGTGAAGGAGGAGAGAATAAGCACTACTATTCCCAGTCCCTCACCCGCACCCGTATCCTCACTGCCCGCTCACGCCTCCGGAGAATTACCGCCTGCTGTTCTACCCATGGCCCAAGGGCCAATGCTTGCCGTTAATGATGTTCCCAATCTCGCTATGTCGCCGTCTCGTGTGCTTCCGACACTTCGCGAGTTGCACACGCGCCAGAACACTCTCGATGCTGCTAAAGATATGGCTGACCTTCGCCGCTTGATGGGCGTGGCCGTACACACGTCCAATGATGCGCAGATGCTAGAGGTTCTCCAGGTTGGCAGGGACGAGATGCCGGAGGCTATTAAAACTCTTCAGCGTGCTTTGGAAAAAATCGTTGAACACGAAGCTTCCTCCGGTGTATCTGGTACGGGTCCAGCCTCAACTCAGATGCCTGAGCCAGCCCCCCTTCCTGCTATGGACAATGGCAAAACCGGCTTCCTCGCACGGCGAATGACTTTGAGGTCTTTCAAAGGCAAGGAGGTAACAACTTTGAAGCGCTCAAAGACGGACAGCAGTACAACTAGTAAGGGAACGAATGGCGCAAGTAGTAAATCCAGCGATACAGGCCGTGCGCGAGACACTTTGGACCGCGAGTTCATTGAGAGCGGACTTGATGCACTCAGGAGAATGAGCCAGGGAATTGAAAAGTCCTTGCCTAGCTGGACCATCACGAGGTAAAACCCCCCCATCCGTACGCGAGTTCTAGCACTCATGGATGGATTGTAGGTATGAGATAGATCGGGAAGAAAAAATTGGACGGGGTTTCTTCTCCGATGTGTACAAAGGTAAATGGCGAGGGCGGACCGTAGCCATCAAGGTTTTGTTGGACACCACACCTCGCAAACTCTTCATCAATGAGATTGAAATCTGGAAGTCTCTGCATCACCCTAATGTCCTCGAGCTATACGGTGCGAGTAGTGCTACGAGTGACCCGCCTTGGTTCTTTGTCAGTCCCTATGCAAAACATGGTAGCCTTCCAGAGTACCTGAGGCACTTGGTGCTAGACGTTGGCGTTTTGGCGCCCACGCTGGGTTCGTCGGGAAGTCTTGGGCATGGAAACCGATCACCCTTCTCAAGTCGGAGACCAAGCCCCGTTCGTGATTCTTTGCTCAAGAGCAGCTTGAGTGCGAGCTTGCCTGGGCATGGTGAACGACCGCTGAGCGTAACTGATGTACCAAACGAATGGAATTTGTACCGTTTCATGCACGAGATTGCAAGAGGAATGGAATATTTGCATAGCGTCAAAGTTGTGCGTGGAGACGTCGAAGTGCGCGGCATCCTCCACGGCGATTTGAAGGTATGTCGATTATACGTTATCGACACCGGCTTGGCTGACCTATCCCTTTGCAGGCAGCCAATATCCTTGTCGATGACCGCTTCCACTGCGTCATTTCTGATTTTGGACAAAGCGAAATGAAGTCCGAAGCTTACCGTCTTAGTGGGATGCCACTGCCTCGTAAGACCATTTACCTTTTGCTTTTGCAGTAGATGGCTCATGTCCTCTACAGATGGGACTCTTCGTTGGCAAGCTCCTGAGCTCATGGCTGGTGCTGCAGATCTAACCCCCGCAATGGACGTGTATTCATTCTCGATCTGTTGCATCGAGGTTCTTCTGATGGGACGTATCCCATGGTCCTTCCATGATGATAACGACGTCCGTCGCTTTGTCCTTGGTGAGGATATCATGAGCTTTACCATATGCTAGATTGTACCTTATAATGCGTCCAGACGAGGATAGAAGACCGTCGTTCCCAGACGTCCCACAGTTCAATAGCCCTAGCTTACGTGATCTCATTCAGGCTTGCTGGGATCGCAATCCAGCCAAGAGGCCAGCGTTTACGAAGATCGTCCAGGAGATGAAAATCCTCCGTAAAAAAGCTGGCCAAAATCCTGATGAAGCTCACACGCCGCAAAAGCAGGACATATCCAAGGACGAACGTGCACCCCGACCTTCACCTGACATGAAACCTGTGCCACTTCCCCCTGTCCTAAGTAAGTAGCTCAGTATTTCGTTTGGTCCACTATCGGCTTATTCCACTTTCAGGCCGAAGTTCCGAAGAAGTCGGGGTCAACCTTGGCCATAAATCCCCTTCATATACCCATGCCGAAGATACTGTAGCTAGCGAATGCACTCATGGGCACGAGCATGTTATATATGTATCGTCGGAACCCTCTAGCCGTGCCTCATCGCTGTTCACCCATACAGCCTCCTCGGAAGAGAGCTTCTTGTTCACGGATCACGCAGGTTACGAGTCTCCTATGCCGCATGATGACAATCTGCTTGAGAGAAAGCACGAGATGCGCTATAGAATGTTGTTGAACCATGATTTCCACCCGTCTTGTGCGTTGCATCTTGCGAGCTCATGTGTCGTTTGCTAAAGACTAGTAAAGTGACATTAGCACTGTGGAGCCCAAGCCTGATCAAATTGGGCGCAGTGGGATATTTGTCCAAGCCAGGTGGCCGATTCATCACTCTGTTCAACTCGTTCACTCCCGATAAATCTCCCATTGAGGCAACGAAGAACATTCCATCTCTATTTGGTTATGGGAAAGTCGTGTGCGGCTCGCAGCGCCAGGACAAGAGAAATATGGCTCTGCGCGGTCTTGACATCATCGCTGGATTGCTGACTTTTCGCAACACCGAATCGTATGCTTTACCATTCTAGTTGTTTTTACTTGCCTGACAACGTGAATAGGCGCAGTATCAGTAGAAGGTATTCTTTCCCTCTACGGTCGGGACACAAAACTGCGCAACTATGCACCGAGACAACAATATATCGGTACATGGAGAGCCTCGATGTGCCGAAAAAATGGTTCAAAGCAAATGTCGATCATATCTTGGATATTTATGCCCCTGACCATCCAATCACAAAAGAGGATCTGTACCTTGGTATGTCGCCTGTGCCTTGCTGTTGATACCACTCATCATGATCATTGATAGTCATCGGAACATTGAACACACCTGATTATGCGCTTTTCGTCAGCCACAAGCATCCTGATGGCCAAGTATGTAACTCTGATCTGTTTCGGCTAGTGTCAATAGATTGACTTGCGAACAGGCTCACTTCAACGTGTATGCGGCCCCGAGAAACGATCAAGCGTGGGGAACGTTTACCACAGACAACCACGTATCTCCGAAACTGGGCGGACCTGTCTATGATGAATCCATTTCAATCACTCCGTCTTCTGCTAGCCACATATCTTCTGTTGGAGACGGCTGGAGCAGCGTACTATTGGCTCGCCTAAGGTTTAAGCCTGACATTACCGAACCTACCTCCCTATGACCCGCCCTCTTGGGAGACCGTTTATATTTCCGCCTTCATCAAGCTTCTATTGCCGTTCTTTTCCACTCAGTGCTTTTTTCCATCTTCTTGTGTCATTTCCTTGTCTCACATCAGATTGGACTGTAACATTAGAAGTCTTGGGACACTTGACGCCTTGATCTTGCACAAAGTGAAGGATGGACTAGTATCATTATCATTGTAGTATACGCCACATTTGTACCTCAGCATCACAGACAATGTAATTAAGGGACTGATGCTTGAATAATCTCGAGCCTCGCTACTAGAGGAGAGTACGACATGCATGGCACACACGCGTCATATACTGCGCATGCGTGCCTGAGTAACTTTGTTATGCCACCAAAGAACGAATGACAAGTGGCAGAGTGCATATGCATGAGCTTGAATGGGAAGCCGCAATGTCCAGCGTGGGTGTATGACGTCGGTGGCTTGCAAAGTGAATGAACGTTCGTGGTAAGTTTATTCAAAGTTTATGAGCAGAAAGCTTGAGTTCATCCAAGATTTTCAGTTTGTGTACGCACAGACTGTACACACAGTCCTACACGGGAAAGTGCATCTTCCGGTCATTGGTTCCGAGCTATTTCTGCATGCTCGCTAGATAGCTGCGGCCGGTCGAGAGAGACAGAGTGTGTTGTGTGTGTGGGGGGGGAATGACAAATTCAATATTGAAATATTGATGTGTACGTTTTTTGCTTTGCAAGCACGCTCCGTCCTGCTTCTTCTTATCAGATTGCATCAAATGCCTGTATGGTGTGAGAATAGAGCGACTCCCCGATATGCCCGAGAGCAGAACGAAGAAAAATGGGAGATATCATCGTCAGCCAAACGCTCACCTTCATGTTCTGGCAGTATTTCAATATTCTAAATGTATGACTGGCTTTCACTCTCAAACTCGGCACGCCATCACCCCCCAGTCAATGCTAATTGCTTGAGGCAGGTAAGTAAGTGACAAATGTTCGACCTCGTGCTTAGTTTCACGGCGCACGTTTGCAACCCCATCGGCAAGGTTTTTTCACTCTTTCTTCATTCGCCTTTCATTAACTCTTGCCTGATTCGGCGAACGAGTAAAGATAGTCGAGGTCAAATGATTTCTTTTAGCTCGTGCCAGAGGTTTGACGGTGGGAAGGTCCTTTCGAGCGAGGCCCCTTGGAGCACAAGTAAAAAAATAAAAACAGATAAAGTAAAATAAAAGAGCCTGTCATGTCATATCATCAATCCAGCTAGGGGTAGAGTGAACAAATGGCTCGATGACTGGGTGACAAGCACTGATTCTACATTTCGTTACGTCTCTCCGCCGAAATCATAAACACCCACCCTTCTACTTGAACCGCGACTCCGTTGTGAGAGATATATTTCCTTGGAGCTTGTCAGCGAGAAAAAAAGGATCATTCGCGGCAGAAGACACTCAGACCCTTAGCTTACTGTACTCTGTTCTACATGCAGGGGTGAGTGACATGCGGATTTTTGATATCACGCTCGAGTCTGATTCGTAATAAGCGTTTGTTTTCCCTCCCCCCCCCTTTGCCTTCCCTTCCCGCGTTTTACTTTTGTGTTGACTTTTGACAAGAGTCCCCGTGACGTGGTTTATAATGAGACTCCATAATGACGATGGAATAATGGGGCCCCCAGCCTGATGTCAGAGAGAGGCAGCAAAAGGACTAGATTGTATAGCTTGTTGGCAGCGGCGGCCCGCATGGATAACATAAAAACCCTAAAAGTAATCTGGAATCAGGACTCGCCGTGAGTAACATTGCCAGGTCATCGTTCATATTCTAGTCTTGCAGCATGGAAAGGTTGAATTGCATTTAGATTTGATTTGATTTTTCTTTTTCTTTACTCTGATGCCGTGTGCGCGGCTTGATGATGTTAGATTTTACGCCCACTCTGGCAAGTGGCAGGCTTATCATGCCCTGTGTATTGTTCACCCCGGTCGTGATCGCTTGACAGGGTTGCGTTTTTTGACCTCAATACTTATGTGGCACGACGCCGAGAAAACGCATCTGTTCCTGTTTAGAGTTGGGTTGCACGCTGGCGCGGGTTAACTGAGCCGATTAATCTGTCCTCCTCCTGGGAATGTGGATCCCTGACCTGGCTACTCTGCTTTTACTGTGAGAAATCCCAGTTATAGATAGTTTGATTTCAGGTGCGCCCCGCAAGTCACAACAAACCTTGATGGCTTGAAACGACATTTGCTCCTTGCCCTGGACCACTCGTTAAAACAAACTTGTGGGACTCTTGTCACACGATGAATTGTGAGCCTTGTTAAACCAAGCATCTGCCACATGTTTCTCTTACTTTGTCACAACCGGACCGTTCAGGGCGATTTAGCCAGAAACTCGAGATCTGCCGCGTCACTGGTGCCCTGGGACGTTCTCTATTCACGGACCAATTAGTATCTGGCGTGCCAACTATGAATCCATTTGCTGGCGTCTCTCCGTCAAGTTCCCGAACGTCCAGTGACTTGTAACGTCATTCAAAGGTTCGGCATCGATATAAATCTATCGGTCAAACTCATCTCGGGACTCTTCTTCTTCACCAAATGTCCTTCGCTTCTGCTTACTCGCACTCAGTCGCAAAGACTGGGTCCGTCACCCATCCATCCCTTCGTAAGCTTTCCTCTGCTTGCTTCTACCGTTCGCCATCGCTCACTTGCACCCACCCATCCACCCACCTGCATACTCTGCAGATATACGGGATGCTCACGATGCACACGTTATCCTGGAAGCTGTAAGGCGCAACTTACTGCCACTCATCAGACGGCGTCTCCTCGCCAGTGAGAGAGAAGAGCTGCGCAGTGGCCATGTCTATGTGTGGGAGGAGGCACAAGACGAAGGTGGTCTGCTCAGATGGACAGACGGGAGACGATGGTAGATACCATTTATCCAGTCATCCGTACGGGAGCCCTTACTGATGGTCGACTATCAAGGTCTCAGAGCAGAATGAGAGGTGATTATCTATTCTACGAAGAGAAAATCGAAACCACTCAGGAAGAGAGAGATGTGAAAGCTGCACGCAGGTTCGTCCGCTTGGCGCAGAGATAGCACCGTTAGCACGTATTGACGATATGGATGTCTGTTTACCCAGAGCCACGAGAGCATCAGACCCAAACGCCATCATGCCGCCACCCGTGAGACGGAAAGATCGTCCTTCGAAGCCAAATGGGCTCACGAAGCAGACTTATTCGGCAACCGTTCATTCTCCAGAAAGTGGTGAAACTCGGAAATGGCACGTTGTCGCCTATTTTTCGGTACGCTATTATCATTTGAAATGTTACGAAAACACGAGATACTAATTGGACGTCTCGCAATTTTTTTTAAAAAAGGGCAACGACTACACGCGTCTGCCTGTGATAGAGAATTACGACTACCTTCGAACCATCCGAGTGCCGAAAGGCGTGTTTGTGAACAGCAAGGCCGTGAATATGAGAACCGATCGGTTTTCGTATTACTCCGACGAGAGCGAGGTTCATGATGAATCCCTGCATGGTTCTCCACTCCCGACATTCGCTCAATACCCCGGTTCCCCAAGAAGGTCATTTACTATGGCGCTTTCACCATCGACATCACCCTCGGTGCCAAACGGGAGACATCTTCCCTTGCCGCACAGACAGAGTATTCATCTCCCGTCGTTGGTTGGCAGCCCCGATCATCACAAACATCGGTATTCACTCGCGCTACCGCTGCTGAAGCCGCCAATACCTAGCGGCACGTCGTCGCCTGGTTACATGCCATTAACACCGGAAGACCGCAGAGCACTTGATAAACTACGTGTTGTATTGTAAGCCCAGGCGAGCGTGTCGAGTGCGTGCGTGTGTGGTGGTGGTGGTGGGTGCATGGAGTTATCTGGGCCCGCATCCATAAAAGGAATGTCCTCCCCAGCAACCTCTGATGGAACGTATACCCGGATTGGGCATGACGTTTGCGTTTCTGTTTTGGATACCGGAGGTATACTTGTATCGCAAACATCTCGGGCGCCAGAGATTCCTGGGTGCATGACCTAAACCCGAGAAGAAGCTTTTAAGCTGGGATAGGACGCAAAGTCCGTTGACCTAGGGGACCTGAGACGCATTTTGGTTGTTATTCTTCCCTGCAATTTGTAGAATATATTGTGCAATTTTATTTTAGTTTTACCATCACATTCAATAGACCAAGTGCAACGACGCAGAGGCTCATTGGTCCACATATGGTGGGAAATCAAAAAGGCCACTCTCATTGATGATCAGCCGAGGAATAGGAGGAGAATGTTCAGGGAAAGTGTCAGGGCAAGCATGCTCCCAGTCCCAAGTAATAGACACCACACACAAGGTGTCTGGAAGACGGTGAGTGCAAGCCGACCGTCTATCGCTTTGCATGCACGACATATCAGATAAGCGGGAGACGGGTGCAGTACGTGATTTTTATTTATTTATTTATCACAAGTTGGGCATTCATGCAGCACCCAACAACGCACGTACCGTAGATGTTTTTTGGGATTCAATGTGGCCCTTGTTGTCGGACCGTGTTTGCTTGACAATGTTGACATCTCTCGGTGTTCTGATGAGTCAGGCCCGTAAAAGAAATGGTTCGTGTGAGCAAAAAGACGTTGCGTTTCAGGGCGCAATTGATAATGCGGTTGATTCTTTTGTGTGCCATAAAGTTGCGTGCTGTGGGTCGTTGGTGCTGAGTGTACATTCAAGTTGCAATTGAAAAGATGAATGTTATGGATTGTGACATTGAGTGACAGCGTGAGCCTACTGTGACATCTACCGTCTCTCCGAAGTGTGATTTGCATTGATGAAGGAGATTTTGTATATACAAGCTGGATCTCTCGCAAACTACACCGCCACGCACTTTTGGAACACCCAAGAGACTTATCTATCATTTGAAGACCCAGAAGAACCATACGTCCAACATGACGTCTCTTTCAGGGAAATCTCAAACGGTTCAATGGTCTGCATTCTCTTTCTTTTTTATTTTACACCCATTGGGGTTTTGCAAATTCCAATGTGTTGGTTGAAATGGTAGGGACAAGTGACATTCTGTCCTAGAGTTCTCGTATTCGATCGAAAAGGTTAGTCGATGGTTTATTTTTGCAATGTTATTCTTTTTTTTCCGACAGTTTGATAGCCAACTTTGGAGCATTGACAAGGGTCAATGCACTCGGTGACGAAGACACTCAAGTAGCGGACACAGATCTCCTTTGGTAAGTTCGTTTTCTAAAAATGGGTTTTTACGCCAGGCACGTTATTCTGACCTCCGTGACTCCTGTAGGAATGGAAATGTTCAGGAATACAAACACAACACGATTGAAAAAAGCAGCTATCATCTTAAACTGGAAGAGACTGACGATAGTGGAGTCGCGGACGCTGAAAAGGACGATGAACAACTGCGGTTGCTTCAGGATAGCAAGGAGATACGATATTGGTCCGACTTTAATCGTGTCTTTTATGTCCCCAAATCAATTCAACCTTTGCCTGATCCCATATATGGGGAGATCGTATATGGTGATTGGAAAGGTGGATCAGACCTATTTTCTCGCTACAATCAAGTGAGTAGGTGTTTAGCTTCCGTCGGAATGCTTTTTAAATCCCTTGTCTTGTAGGATACGTCCTTTATGGACGATTCAGTCCGACTGTTTCTTGAGGAGTGTGATTATTTTCAGGTCAGCCTTTATCACTGTTACTGGCTTTTAAGTCTGATAATCTGACTTTTTTTTTTCCTATAAGGGCTTACAAGTCATAAACGACGTTGAAACCTTTGGGGGATTCACAAACTCACTGCTGACAACATTTCGTGACGAGTTTTCCAAGACGTCCAGTCTAGTGATACCCTTTTTGTCCGATGCGCTACACTCTTTGCCAGGAATCACCGAGGTGAAAATCGGTCTTCTAAAATATGATTTCCTCGAGATGCTTATTCACGTATAGGCAAACGCTAGAAGAAAAATTCTCAATGACGCGCTCTATCTTCGCAGCCTGAGCGAACTCTCTTCCATGAATATTCCACTTCAGACGCCTTCCACTTGGCCATCGCATCCTTGGCCCCACCTGATCAATTTTGACGTGGGTTCCAGTTCATTCTCTTATCCTAAACACGTTATTGAGGCCAAGTGGTCGTGCCACATGACCGAACAGCGGCTCAACGTTTATCAGGCCACCGCTATAGTCTCAGCGCACCTCGAATCCTCAACCCTTCCTCTACGGTCCGACGCCATTTGTTTTTCCTTTACCCGCTTATTGCGCTAACATCAACTTGTTATTCCAAGATTTGCCAAACACCGAGAAGACCTATCCAGCTTCTGCGCACAAGCTAGCCAATATACTCCAGGTCCTGGTTCCTTCTTCCAGCTCGGTGGATGTATCCCTGTCACATCCTCTACACCGTTTGGGCCCCGTATGCTCTTCAACCTGTCTACATCAGATTTAATATCAGTAAGCCATCTTCCATGTCATATCAAGTATTCACCATTTAAACGAGAGTGTAGGACGTCCATATCCGGACCCGCAGGGACGTCACACGCGGTTTTTCATCAGCGATCATGAGCGCGTATGACAGCTGGCATTCTCACTCCATTACCAGAGGGATTGTCACGTCAAGGTGATCATTAATAATTCGCTTTTTGCGCTATATGGTCTCACACATGGCTCATACTGAACTCTCTTTTTTTTTGTTTTGACCCGCAAAGTACGAATGCACCCGCGTACCCGCTGCCTTCCTCCTACCCTTCCATCTTCAAAAACACCGACTTTGTCACTTCGCCTTATCGGACAGACCCCGCCCCTACTCCCAGGGTGGCCGCGCTTTCGTCCATCTGTGCCACCTCCAAGACTTCACGAATGTTTTCGGCCTATGCGGACTTTGTTGAGAGGTGTCTCAAGTCTGGTGCCATCGATGCTTCCGTTGGGATAGATGCAGATGAGACGAGAGAGCTGGTTAATGATCTTTGGACGTTGCATGATAGTTATGTTTTGGATAACTGTATGGGGGATGAGGGTGAATCCTAATCCGGTGACGGCTCGGATTTTTTGTTTTGTTCTGTATGTTTTAAAAAATTGGTTCAGACTGATACAGGACTCTGAGCATATGCTTCGTTCACCCAATGCGCTGCCGAGACTTCAATACAGGAGGGGGATACGTGACGAGTGGGCCTTGCCGGGATATAACCTTTTAAGATCCCCATTTATAACAAAATACCTGCGCACGCGGTTGTTTCCCCACACGCCACTCCATTCGCGGCACACCTACATTTTAAGAACAGGAAAAGAATGTTCGGGGGGCTACCTATTTCTGTCTACCTCAAAGATCTCAACATTCACAGCCAACATCCTCTCGCTCTCTTCAATCCGAAACTTGATCGTGTACCAAGTCTGTGCATGTAAGAAAAGCAAATTTTCCGCCGACGCCTCCCATGCCCCGCATTCCATGACGTCACATGTCTTGGATTGACAGCCCCGCCAACTCCTCCGGTCTGTTTAAAGACGCCATGGCCAACTCCAAAACTCACCGGTAGCTCCCTCAATTCAGATACCGCTCAGGAGTGGGCAACCAACACCATGTCAGCGCTCGACTCCAATCCAAGCTTGCCGTCCGATAGGGAGAGGGGGATATCGGGAGAACCGCAGGCTCCTGTTGAGGTGCCGCCGCCGTCTGTGGGGTCTTCGCCCGGGGAGGTAATCCCGGGAGCTTTTCCAATTGGATCTGAGTCGTCTGCTGCAGGTGAAGAAGAGGAGGAGTCGAGCGAGAGTGTGGATAGGAATCCAGGTCAATCGTGTGAGCACCCTGCTGCAGCCGTTATCGTCAACTGACTGATGGATCTTCAATGGACAGCGACACAAGAGAAGACTGCTGGTAAGGTAAGGATTTATGTCCTGTCCAGACTGGAATTTGCGTGGATTATTTTTTTTTTCTTCTCCTTCTCTGCAGTCGTAAAAATCTACTCTCAACGGACTCCCTAGACGATTTTGATATTATGCCAGTTGAACAACCGGGCCCTGCAGAACAGTCTTCAAGTGGAGCTGCGGCTGAATCAGCTCCTTTAGCCGAATCGGGCCAAGATGTTTCTCCTACACCTCCTGTGCAACCCGCAACAGAAGCGGTCGAGGAGACGGAGACTGCTAGCACAGAACAAGCAGTCGAAGAAAAGGATGTCAAAGATCAGGTGCGCCTGGTTAAAAATCAAGCGTAATGGAAGAGTGTGGTTCAAACGTCGTTGTTTTCCAGGCTGCTGAAGTGCCTGTCCAAGGTCCACAAAGGGATGCACAGCCAGTAGAGATTGAGAGTACAGATGTCCCCGCGTCTGAGAGCCAACCGGCGGAGGAAGAGTTGACAAAGGGGCCAGAGACAGAGAAGGGTAAATCCCCAGAGAAAGATACCACGGGTGGGGTTCTCTCAACTACAACAGAGCCTGTCCAAGAAAGCACTACAGAGGGCCCAAAGGAAGAGAATAAGGAACAAGAACCTTCCGCCGCCGCCACAGGGACTTCAGGGGCACCTGAAGCAGCCGGCGAAGGCGCTCAAGCGAAAGAAGAACAGGCAGCTCCCAGTGAATTAAGTACTACAGCTGCTAAAGCCGGGACGTCTCCGCGCAAGGTTAGCTTTATGGATAAAGTTAGAGGTGAGGTGAAAGTAATAACGGGTAAGCTGTCTCATGACCCCGGTAAAGTCACTGAAGGGAGGAGGATGATGGGCAAAGTTGCATAACCCTCGGCTTAATTTCGGACATGTTGAGCATAACCCTAGTAATAGTATTGTAATGTAAACCTCGTCTTAAACAGCTGTGATGAATTGGAATCCCCGAGCGGGGACTCGGGTTTCTTTTTTGTAAAGGCAAAAAGGTAAGAAGTGGGTGACTCGGGACGTTTAGCCGACAGCGACAACTGCCTTGACTAACGCGAAGGCCAGTGTGAGTACTGTAGTAGCAATGTATGGCAGAGTGCTGTGGAAAGGCGGCGGGGAGTGTAGAATTCAGCCAGCGAGAACCGAGTTATAGTATGACTTGACATGAGTTGGCTCGTCGCATCACGGAAACCGCGCGGAAACATTCGATAGAACGATAGGTCGAGCGTGTCCGTCAACGTTTGTTAAACGTCCTGCGGTGCGGTGCGATGTGCCGCCAACAGATAGATAGAGAATGAACGTTGTCAGTCGCCAATCAATTAATCACCTTCAATATCCGACGATTGATGAGAATCTGAGATTGAGATGGTCTGGCAACGCGCGACGGGTGTTGGCGTCGACTCGTTTGATAAGCTGCTGTGAATGAGCGAGGTTGACGTGTTGCTTGTCCCTTCCATTCAATAGCAAAGGTGAGTGTTCTAGGCTGTCGTTATTGTGCCTTTACTGTATGTGTTCACGATGGCGTGCGGATGACGACGTTTGGTCTGGGCGTTTTTGTTTTTTGTTCCTGGGCTGGTGTTTGGTGGTCATTACAGCAGTCCCCAAAGAAATTGGCATTGTATGATGCGGTATGACATGTGTCAACGCCATGTCGTGTATTATGTTTGCCACCGCACCAACCGCTGGGGAGGGAGGGGGTCAAGTCTTGTGGCTGTCTGACTCGAAAACTATTTTTTGAGCACTTCCGTTCTGTTTGAGGCTTCTGAATGTTCGTTCATACAGCAAGTCGACGAAACCAAATTAGATTCGGTCTAGTCCGAACCTAAACCACTGCGGAAGACTTGCGCTAGACATGTCATCTGAAGTCATTTGAATCAGACTCCTAGTCAACTACAGTAAGCGAAGAAATGGTTTGGGTGTGGTGGGTATGGGCCCTTTGCGCTGACTTACTCGTCTTTGATGAAATTCTGCACCAGAAAGGTGTCATGGAGAATCCATGGTTACTGTTTTTGGGGAGTCCCACTTGGTTCGGGGTTGGTCTAAATGCGACGATAGCGGAGTACTCTGAGCTTATTTAAAAATCTCACAGCATCGGATTGCTTCTAGTTGTTCGTTGCTGTCGTTATGAAGATAAGTACCGGAATGTGGAGCCCACCCATTACTACTTGGGTAGGTATCGGTGGGTTGATCTCATTGCAGGCTACAGTAAATACACTTGGAGGTATCCTTGCCATCAAGGTACTTAATTTTTGCAGCACGACACGCCCACCTTTCGCGGGTATTTGTACATGTGCTGCTTGCTTCCTACTTCCTGCGGAAGTCAACGCAGTATCTTCCAAGTATGTCAATACGCAACTGCCTCGTTTGCGGTGTCTGATTCTTATAAGGAACGCAGATAGCAAAAATGACAAGATCACCGCGACTCAAAAAAAATAACCACCATTACGGCAGGCGGCAATTAGGTCACCTGAGCGCCCAGCTGGGAAAAGGTCCCACAGCGTTGAATATTAATGGATGATGGATGATTTGGACCTCGTGCATTAAAAAACCTTGACAACGTCAACATCCCTCTCATTATTGCCACCCTTCTCCTTCTCCGCGCCGCTTGCTGTTAGCCTGGAGGTCTGGCGACAAACAACTTCACGTTCGTGTTGGCAATGTCGAGCAGCTCCAGTTCAGACGCGCTCCATCAACTAGGGTTCAACTTTATCGTCAAAACGGCCCGCATCGCCTTTGAGGCTGTTTTTTATGGTGAAGATCACACGTCACACTTTAACAAAGAGAAAGGCTAATGGATGGGTAGGCGTGTATTTGCTGCTTATATCGGCGTCTACTACCATACTGTGGTATGTGGTATGAGCGCTGCGGTTGTGGAATGTGCTTGACGTTTAATTGTTCAATCAGTCGGAGGGATCTACGATCGCCATGGAGGGTCTTTCTGCTCGCCGTGACGCTCGTCATGTTCGCTGGATCTACTCTATTCTTCGCGTTGGACGTTGCGGATATCATCGAACGGTTCAACATCATACTTGTGAACAACCCCGACGCGGGAACGATACAAGATAGGGTGAATCTTGCCGATGATAAACTAAAGCGCTTTGTATGGACTGGAGAGATTCTTTTCGTGTTCATGGTGAGTGTCGGATTTAGTCGGGAAAGAGGCGATGGCTGATGATGGTATTGATCGCGTGAAAGCTTATCCTGGGCGATAGCGTTGTCCTATGGAGAACGTGGGCACTCTATCACGGCGAACGCCTTATTATCCTCGTGCCGTTCCTTACATGGATAGGGTCTACCAGTGAGTAAAATCTGTCCCTATTTAAACTCGCAGACGCTTTCGATGCTGACAAGCGGTGTAGTTGCCGCCTTCTTTGAGCTCGGATGCGACATCAAGACAGGCTGGGCTCTGTTAGATACGACCCCCTCAGCAAGCTCCCAAGGTTCACAAATATGTGCCAGATCTGACTTGTCCAGTTTTACTTTGTCTTATGCGACGAACGTGTTCTGCACAGCACTCATTTTCCACAAGGCATGGTATGTTCTTTATTACCACTTTGCATGTCTGTCGTGGAGCTGATCAAAAAATCATCGTTCTGAAGGAGGCACCGGCAGGCAATGAAGAGATTTTTGGGTTCGGCACGGAGGAGGACTCAAGCCGAAAAGATTATGACTCTGCTGGTTGAATCTGGTTTGCTGTATCTGGCGATCTACGTAAGGAATTGTTGTTCAACTCGGCTCCCCCCCACTAAGCATCATTATTCATTCCTTCTTTAAGACGCTTCAAGCTGTTCCGATCTATGGGGGAAGCAGCCCTGGTTCATTAGTAGCATGGGAAGTCGTCAACGCCATCATTCAACAAGCTTTCGTAAGTTCCATCATCCCATGACTGTTTTTAAACCATTTTTTTCCCTCCCTTAACGCTTGCCCACCTGTCCATTTTAGGGAATGTACCCAACAGCCATCGTCGTTCTCGTGGAGCTTCAAAAGTCGTTATGGGATACAGACGAGATCTCGCGCGAACTCAGCGACCTGAGATTTGACGCCAACAGTCGCGTCGCAGGTACGGAAAGTGACATGTCGGACACGGTAGCGGCAACGACCAGCGGTGGTACAGGTCGCAGGGTTGAGCTGGCTCCCAAGAACGACTCTGATGTTTCGTCATCAGAAAAAGGTCAACGCTAAAAGGTCACGAAATGTATGTGTACTGTGTTTTACCATCTTGTTTTTGTGCGTGCTACAGTATTGCTATGGTATCAAGTGGACTTGTGTTATAGTAGAGCATTTAATCACAGCTACGTTGTGGAATGCAGTGAAATATAGCTGTAAGGGATGATAATTGATTGCGTTGCTTGCAGATCAGAAAGTCGGGAGCAATTTGAACCCGGGGTGAGCATTTGAATGTGAATATAACGGTCAGTGTGATCAGAGTACATGTACTGAATAGCTCCGTCGTATTTTCTCTCTGAACAAACTAGAATTGCCTTCTGATTGTTGGCTATGATTGCTCCAACGATCCATCATGCATCACTTGCGGTTTAACGTAGGCTGGTGACCCTGATCGGTTAATCGCGAATTTTTTCCACAAAATGGTACCTGAGCGATGTTGGTCTCTATGCTTCTGCTTTCAGTTTGTTGACCGTTGACACTTTTGTAGGCACTTGGAAAATCTCTGAAGCTACGACAGTGCGTTCAGGATCAGTAGGCAGCCTGGTAGGTTACACAGTTGTGCTCGATGCCTGCACCGTCACATACGTTATATGCTTATGGCAGATCGTTCATTTTTCTAGAGGAATTGTGCTTACGACCGACGATGAATAGAACATTTGTTTTGTTTTCAAAGAAGGTTAGTTAGGTCACGTCATGTCAGGTGTCCCTCGCGCTTACATGCTACCRCTTGAGTTTTCTATCCAGCCCTGCAAAGAAGTCTAGGCAGCATGACCATATTTTGGTGGCCCCCACCTCCCCCTCCCTCGCTCGCTACCTGCCCCCCTCCCTCCTCTTT
>JNHW02000110.1:0-36239 GCA_001691775.3 Amanita inopinata Kibby_2008
CCCCAGGGGGAGACCACCCACTCATCTAATCACATAGACGGTGGCAGCGCCGTCCGACACTCCCCAGTGGTAATCCACTATAGGATTCAGCCAGGAAATCCCAACGATCCCCCACCGTTGTACAGGGAGCGTCCCGCGTTTGGAGAACACACCGTATATTCTCTACGTTTGGGCCCCCAGCAGGAAACCACCCACTCATTGGATCACGCTGGCGGTGGACAGGGCCCCAGCGCCGTTCGACACTCTCCAGTGACAAACCCCCATGGAGTTCAGTCAGGAAATCCCCACTATCCCCCACCAGAGTACACGAGAGACAAGCTTCAGCGTCTTCCCACGTACCATGAAGCCACAGCGTATCCTCCACGTCCCGGACGCCCAGGCGGTGGATGGCACATTCGTCAACAGTGGAGAGACTGGACAACGTCAAGGTCGTAGTGCTTTAGGGCAAATACAGCATGCGATACGATAATTAGTTACTTGTGGGTAGTTGATGAGAGGAAAATGATACCTGCCATTCAAATCTCCAGGATTTGTTTGTGTGATTGTTACAACGACTAACGTGCAAGGGGTGCAACTGACAAGACGCGTCTGATATAAAACTGCCCAGCCTATATTATGTTTCTTCGTCATCTGCAAATCTCCCTCTGACCGTGCAGCGGGACCCTTGAATCATATATCCTCCCTCGCTTGTACGTGACAGACTCGGGACAACCCGACAATTGAACAGAAAATTATATGTATATTACACGCACAAAGAAGGTAACAACATTGTCCATTGTACTTCACATTTCAGTCCAAATCGCGTTTAAAAAAAGATTGCACAAATATATGCTTAATGATGAGGCTCTAATAGTATATAGTACAATGGATAAAACCCAAGTCGTATCAAATGCTCGAGCCATGGAGAGAGGGGAGTGGAGAGAACTCAGCGTGCGTCATCGGTAAACAGTACACAAGCGGTGTGGCTTGAAAACAGCGGTTGTGAATGATATACAAAATGCCCCAAGAGAAATTGACGTGGAGGGTGGACGTCAATCAAGCGTGAGCACCGCACTCGGTGGGCAGAAGTACACTGGTTATCAGGAGAAACAGGAAAAGAGGTCAAGCTGGGGACGGATGGTAAGAAAATGGAGGGAAGGAGAAAATCAAACAAGGCTGTTCTATACATAGTCACAGTCATCTTTTCTTTTGCACATAACAAAAAAAACCACACCGGCAGTCATACAATTCAAACAACACGCCAACTTCTGTCAAGGTTTGGATGCCCTCCATCCTTGCTTGGTTGCCTTTCGGATAAACAGGCGCGAGCGGAGGGGGGGATGAATAATTAAGGGAAGAAGAAATAGAGTTCCAATGTATGTTTCTTCAGCCAGAATCAGCGTCGCAGACTTCAGTGATCGAATCTGTTGTCGGAGGCGGCGATAGCGATCCTGACCTCCCAAGGCCCTCGCTTTCATCCACTGCGTTGCCAATCTTCAGCCGTTTATGTGGAACGTCCTCGCCGCGCTCACTAGAATATCCATTTCCCTTCCCTTTCTTGCCTGCATGTCCGCTCTCGCAACGATGATCGTCGTCGTCGTCGTCGTCGTCATCAAGCTCTTCGGAGCTACGCTTCCTCATCGGGTTCGTCCGTCCGACGGCAAGCGCGGGGCTCATCGTCGCATCTCCCTTTCTTGCCCTTTTCGGAGGCGTGTCCTCCTTTTTACACCTCACTTGAGTATCTTCGTCCAGCTCATCACACGAGCGTTTCCTTGACTGGTGCATGGCGGACGAGCTTGAGTCATCATCCGAGATATACATCAACCTGGACGTCCGATGTTCGTGGCGCTGCTCTGCAGGTTCGCTCTCGAGATCCTCCTCGCCCTCAGGCACAACCTGGGGTGTCGCGGCGCGAGGAAACGAAGACGGAGAATAACTCTCCCGCTCTCCATACTCTTCATACGTCGAACTAACCTCCAGATCATCCTCTTCCTCGTACTCGTCATATCCAACCTCATCGTCTTCGTGTTCAAACTCTTCGAGCTCGACTTCTTCCTCCCCTTCTCCGTCCACTTCCGCTACTTCATCGAGTTTGATCTCGACGGGCTTCTTCAGCCCTTGATGGGGTTGTATCGGCATCCGCGGATTATTGTTCCCGCTCTGCCGCGTTTCTGGCGCCTGTGAGGAGACAGGGACATTTCCGTTAGTTTGTGCATTCGCAGCTGCGTCCGCGTTGGCTTTGGCCATCGCGCGATCACATATCTTGCATCGACAGTGATAGAGTGGTGCACATGCCTCGCGCCAGACCTATACGTAAAAGGTAGTTAGCTCTGCACAAGAACCATCAGAGCAAGTGGCGCAAGTATTAAGCACGCATGGCGTTGGTGTCACCTACACACATGCACTCGTACCATTTATACGTAGGCAATGCGGTAGTGCGCAGCCGTTGCCATCAGCAGACAGTGAGGGGAAGTGGTGGTGAGAGGTAAGCGGCATACATATATATGCAGCATCTACCCCTGTAAATGGATGTACACTCACCGCACGGAACGCTTCAAGACTATACTGTGGTAAATGTGACAAGGTGGTCGGCACGTATGGGATAGGCCTTAACAGCCTAGGCGGGTTCAATATAGGGGACACGGCGATAGTGACAGGGCGGGTAGAGGGACGAGGAGGAAGAGGCGGAGCACCTGGCTTCACGCCCTGCACTGGGACCTTTGACCCGTCATGAGAAAGTGCTGGTTGGGGAATTGGATCATCTGTGTATTCGCCTTCGCCTTCTCGAGGAGTAATGTCTAAAGACGGAGATGAGGATGATACAGGAGGCGGTGACGGCGTTGTTTGTAACGTGGATGTGGATAGCACTGGACTCGTTACTTTTGAAGACGCACCACTTTTGCTATCGCTCATGGCACTGCTACTGCTTCCGGTCGTACTCGTGGGACTATTGCCCGACGTTTCACTCGCTTTCTGGTCTCCTTCTTTCTTTTCTTGTTCGCCCTCCCCCCGACTTCGAGCATCGTTCCTTCTCCGTTCGGCCCAATCAACGCCATCAAACCAGACACCTTCCTCTTCCCTCAGGATTGTCAACACGTCTTCAAGGGACATTTTTGATGCTCTTATGGCTGGGTCGTCGGCATACCCTCCCCATGAACAGTCACCTTTGACGGAAGGGCTAGAATCCTCCGCACATTCAATCACTAACCGTCGCACAATGTTCTTCATCGCAGGCAACAGTACAACACGCATCTGCCTCTGATGAGCAACATACGCTTGGTCACATAATGCGTATGACGGTGGCATTTCGGCGCGCACAGTCAGTGGACGTGGATGTTCCTCCGTGGCCTCGCTCATATCCAGGCCGAGCTCCTCCCTGGCCCATGGACAAGGGTGCAAAGCGGGAACGGCAATAGGTTTTCCTGGCATGACGTTGCCATACCACAAGTCAGCTGGGCTGAACCAGTGGCCATCCAAGATCCTGGACCTCGCCCAATCTCCGAGGGCCAACTCACGTACACCACCCTCTTCGGTGAGTTGCATTAATTCTGGATCCTCTTCGTCCTCTTCGTCCTCTTCTTCCTCTTCTTCGAGCTCTACAGTATATTCACCATCTTCTCCTATGTTCGTTCTCCGCCCACCAACGGCAGCGGCAGCGACTGCTGCAGGAGCACTGGTGAATCTAGCCGCAGCCAAAGCTTGCAGCATCATATCCCCCAATTTGGTATATCTCCTGAGCCACCACTTTTCCCTTGCAAGGCCAACTACATCGGATATGCTGCCTTCGGCGAGGTCAATGAAGCCTTCTACGCACTGCCTCGTTTCCCAATCTTCGCTGACCATCCTGCTTCCACCGATAGCATCCCTGTCGCGTGGGTTGCCAGCAACCTTGCGCCAGAGCCACTCGCGTCGGCAAATTCGGCACGTTGCAGCCACGCCTGGCCAAGTCTCCTCGTCCTCGTTTTCTAGGCAAGAAACCAGGGTTTCCAGGGACATCCCACTGTATTGCTGAGCAGCGAGCGCCGTGTTTGGGTTGACCACACCGGCAGCCGTTAATGATGGTGGAATAGCGGCGCCCTCAAACAGAGGGGTTTCGCGCAAGCAAATGCCACAAAAAGCAGCACGGCGACGGTCATGTTCCCGACAAAGAGCAATTGTGCCGAGCAAAGGGGAAGGGATCAATCGTTTGGCGATGGTGAGACCTACAGAACTATTCGGTTGATTGATCCGACACACGAAGCAGCTATAGGTAAGTATATTCCGAAAGTGACAGTAGGGAGTGAGATGGGTAGGTTGCTCTTGCGTTTGGGTATCCGCGGTGGAAGAGGCGCGAGTGTCGCTTGGAAGCGGAGGCTTGGGGGGATGGACGATAGCATGGTGAGCGAGGTAATCAAAAGGATCGATCAAAGCAATCGCATGGTGCCAGAAGAGATGAGATTCGACTGTTGAAGATGTGGCATCAGTTGAACGGGACTTGGAATTAATATAGATAAAAATGCTGTATGGGCGCTAAAGCAAAGGTGCAGTATGGGTGCGCCAGGTAGATTGTGATCGAGTTGTGGAGTGTCGCCTGTTATTTGGCAAAGGAAGGAAAGGATAAACTCACGGGCTTTAGACCACTGCGGGCATATAGACATGAGATTCTTCTCGAGGAGGATGGCGTCGCGTATGGAGGTGTAAACCATGCGATGATGCCAAAGTTCGCGTGTCTCCCATACCTGGGGACAATAGCTGGTCACACAGAGGTCCCAGAGATAAAAGGTCGCGATATGTCTGGGATTACGTGCGTATTCAGCAACCAACAACGCGTCTGTGGCGTAAGTAAGCGGTGACAAACCTGACAAGCTCATCCGGGAGCTGTGGCCATGACCTGGTGAACTTGCCCTTATAGATGACGGCGGTTGTAGAGAGCTGGGAGGCGGAGACTGGCCTCGTCGCTGTTGCCGACGACGACGACGGCATTTTGTCGTTATTGTGATCGACGTTGAGATTGGAAATGGTCAGTGCGCCTGCCCTTTGATTTTCGGCTGCTTACAGGTCACGGACGATGATACGCTGGAGAACACCAAACCTTGACATCATCTAATAAAATCCCACGCACGGACCATATGGCAGACCCCAGTTAAACACAAAAATCCAGTGAGCGGTCGTTTATCGTATTTCTACCATTCCTGAGCGCATTTCTGCAGCCGGATATGCCCTCGACGCCTTGCAGGTGAGTATATGCGCTCCCAAGTGTTGTGGACGCAGTGACGTCACGTTACCTCACAGGAGTATTGTGCACCGCATGTGTACCTTGTCTGTTTGACATTACAACCAGAGACGGCGTCAAAAATTCAAATATATGGGATCAGAAGACTAATATAATGTATCTGACAAAAAACTAACCGACTGCCTCGCTTGTCGCCTGTCATCCGTCACATAATCATAGCCGCTATTTGCAAACTGCGCACATCACAACAACATCATCAAAACCATGTTATTTTTACCACTATATGCGCTTCTCTTGGTTCCTTTTCGATGTAATAAGTTGCTAACATGTACGCTTGATGCAAGCATGTATGATCTTGTTCGTGAGTGATCATCGATCATTAATCACATACTCAACCTATCATGTAACGACGCCAACTTGTCAAGATAACTGGGATCCTGTCATGTTGGTTTCTATGACCGTAGCGAGGCTGAACAGGCAATAACACATGTCCAAGTTTGCACCCAACGATATAACGGCCAGTGTCACCAACATATGACAGTCAACTTTTGCCATGTTCGAGCTTTTCAGAGCCATTTGTCTCATTACTCTGCTATTGATTACAACTATTGTCAGTGCCGAGAAACATACCGTTCGCTTTGACAATAGGTAAAATTCTCAATCTCGCGGCCAACAGAGAAAACCTAATTTCAACCCACTCAAGGTGTGGTTTTGGCACTGTGAGGACATTACTGTGCTCGACCCAGTGATAGATGGATTCAATTATGACTCTAGCCCACCCTCGTCCAAGGCCGCGACATCCTATCAACTGGTATTGACTTTGCCGTAAACGGCCCTCTATTTAACGCTATCGCGTAAGCACCGACAACAGCTTGACACCCTGCCTATCCATTAACCACGCCGCAACAAATTGAAATCAGTTATCTCCAAACAGGTTGTTCCCTGTCCTCCCACACAACCTAAACCTAATAAAGACTCACCCATCAAACCTATCCAGGCGAATGCGGATTTAACGGTGAAGGCTGCACGCTTGTCGAAACCACTTTAGCCAACCCCACCGAGTCTGGCGGTGGGTCAAGCACCGATATCTCCTTGATACCTCCGTACGCGTTCCTGATCATGATCAAGGAAAGCAATCTAATACGAGGACATTCTTAATCGGTACCTTTTTATAGTCATTCATTTACCGTTACCTCCGGATTTGGGTAGGCATCCATAGTTTGTTACTTGGGTGGGCAACGACTGATTATGGCGATACGTTGCAACGGTAGGTATTTCAATGGTTGTACGGGTGTTGGTGCAGATTGTACGTTTAATTGCACTGGTTCCATCTCTCATGGTATTGAACTAGTATTGCGGTCCCCAACGCAATAACTAGGTACTAATGCAACCTGCGCATCGGCGTTTCATAAGGTCTCTGATACGCATGCTCAAGTTGCATGTCAAGCCAAAGACGTAAGTTGCGTCACATTCTTACGGAATACGTATAACTTGTTTGTGCAGGTCAACTTGGCGATTACTTTCTGTCTTTGACTGTCCATTGTGAACCTCACGAGAAGTTCAATTTCATATGCACAGAACAGAGTTAGATTCTTCGAGATATAAGAGTAAACAGTGTACTATCGGATCGATTTAATGACAAACAAAACTATTGGTCAGTTGAGTGACCTAAATTTACACGCGTGTTGAAGCAGTGGCACAATTCGAGACGGCAATAGCAAGAAAAAGAAAACCCCGTCATTTCATCATTCACCAGATCCTAGTTTGGAGCAGCAGATCGCTATTGCCCTCCAAACCAATACAAGCCTTGAGGAAAGCTTCCAAAGCATTGCGCTGTCTATTGAGGCTGTTGACAACATCCGTGCCTAGAAACGCGACATAGGTCATCTAGACCGCCAAGGCAATAAGAACGTGCAAATAAACTTACCAGGCTTGACAAGAGGCGCCTTGAGCATGTACGACAGAAGCGACAACACAGAGTAGAGCGGCGCAAAATCTTGAGCACTGGTAGACACGTTGCGATACTTGACGCGAGTGAGGAGTTCCGTCAAGATAGCAAGATCCAAAATCAAGGGAGTAGCAAGAAGCGAGTCCTAATCAAGGTAGGAGTCAGATTCAAAACCTAATATTTTGAGAGGGGGGGAAAAAAAGGCCTACCTCGCACTCATTGAAGATGTTGATGGTCGACCGCCCACCACAGAAAATCTCGGAATAGTACTCGTCGATCGCACGCTTCGAGTCACCAACAGCGGGGACATACTTGATCACCACAACATGATCAGGATGTTCACCTTTGCCCACTGGGACGCCTTTGGCACCCACTTCGGCAGGCTTGTACAGCAGTCTATTGGCGTTGACCATATCATCTACAACGCTGCTCTTGCTAATCTCTTTACTCTTGAACTGTCTTTCGGCTGACAGGTTACGACCGTCATTGTTTCCGAGATGGTTGTAAGAAGCAATGGAGAGGGGCTTGATGCCAGCGTTGACGAGGAACTCGGCTAAAACTGATTTCAACTTTGTTTGACCAGACTTGAGGTCATCGCCACCGATAAATGACTTGTGCCGTTCAGCAAGATCAATAACGCCGGGAACGAACGTGTTCTGGGGTGCACCGTTGACAAAGGGCTCTCCCTCAAGAATAGCAGCAACAGCGAATACGGTAGATGGAGATACCTCGGCATGCGAGGCTTTGACGGAAGCTAAAAGATTGTCGGCTGTATCATTGACGCCAGTAATGATGTCACTGTATCGTTCTGTATTGGCAGTCCAGAAGACGACGACACGATCGAGACCATTCTCCTGCTTGAACTTGCGGATGTCTGACCGGATGTGATCCAAGTGAGCTTGCTTATCATCACCAGGGACGAGGTTATCAGCGCGCTTCTCTTGGTTAGCGGCAATAAAGTCGGGATAGTAAATAGAGGGAAGAGGCTTGCCAAGCAAAGCCATGTGTGGGGCAACCTGACGTTGCAAGTCATAGTCAAGAACCTGTGCACGTTGCATAGCCTTATCCATAGGTACACCGGAAATATCCCAGCCACCGAATACGAGGTCATTGGGATGGACCATAGGGAGGACATCTGAGACGGGAACATGGACTTCCTTTCCAGTCACAGGGTCTGTACCAATCTGGACCGTCGATGCCCGCAGCATGGATCCAATGTAGTTGGGCTGCTGAAGACCTTCCTTGGTGTGCCATGCAATGTTATGGCGGTTAGCAATGATAGTAGCGCACAAAGTGGAACCGTTGTTGCCACCCATGCCGATCAACATGAGACTGGAATGAGATCAGGTGTGAGTACAAGGGTATCACAACAAATGCGGGTAGACTTACCCTGTCTTGCCGACCTTCCTCTCAGTCTGAAACTCAAAAGTCTGAGAGGTGGGCTGCACGACGAATTGTCCATTGCTGATTGAAACATTAGCGCCACGGTTAATAAACTTGGAGGTGATGTGCTCGTCAGTGTAGACGGTATTTTCAGATTGGACCGTAATGTAGTTGGGGCGACGAACGGCGGTGGGGTGAATCGGGGCAAGTGAGTCAATATCACTTTCGGGCGTGTTGTATCCAGAAGAGTTGGTAGAAGGTTGAGCGACCATAGTTAAGAGAATTCCAAGAAGGCGAGAGGAGGATAATCAATAGGTTATGATGAAGCCGGCGCAGGTGTGTTTAATGCCTCTATGGGAGTTGTGCGAGCTGCAGAGCTGGTTCGAGTACATGCAATCGCTTGGGGAAAGCTGCTGGATGGTTGGATTGGAAGCGCGAGCTTTTATACACCGCAGGACAATCCTCGGCTAAAATGCTCTGAAAATATTTAGTGACAGGTGTGACATAACGTGATGTTTCGTGACCTGTTATTGCCAAATGTGGAAAGATGCCGACTGCGGCGTGAGGTTATTTTGCTTTTTCCAACCCCAACATTTCCAATCGGGAAGGGAGCAATCAGAAAAAAAAATGCATGGGTGGTTTCGGCGTCAGGGACTCGCTTGCCAGTGGCGAAAGACAGGGACGCATCGATATTCATCTCTCCGTGCGTTGACCTGATCCACGAACTTCATTGGAGATTGGTACTGTAGATATCATTTCGGGCCTGTGATTCAAAGTGGGATTCGAATTTGAAAATTTCCCGGGTCAGATCCATATCTTGACGATGTGGAAAATGTAACCAGGACAAGCGTGGTGTTGGTGTCGTCGTTGGTCTATCTGCACTGCTGACAAGGCTTGCTTTGCATCTTCTTTCTGCTTCAAGGTGCTTTTCCGCACAATCAAGGGTAGCCAGCAGCGTGTAACGTTGTGCCAAAGCATGAGAGAGGGTTTGTGCCCCAAAACTTGACGGCAATGGACACTTGAAGCTTGATGCGTTCTTGATATGAATGATGAGAATGAGTCAAAGACAATAACGAACCTAGCGATACCCCAAAAAACTGGACTATTTCATCCGATTAGCTTTCCTGAGTACATTCAGGTAATCAAACCCATGAGACCATCAAGCATACTGATGATGACGACCTTTGTGAGTCTTATACACACAATCGACCTCTTCAATGCTAAAGCTTGTCGCGTTTATGCTTTCTGCAAGGAATAAAACGACGGCAGGTTAAACGCATGGACGAACAAAATAGTGGTGATAGCCATCACACGATCTATGGGTATGTGTATGACGATATGCAGCGCTTTATCCGAGTTGGGGCGTACAGGCATCGTGTGCTCACTGCTCCGACATTTGCATAATGTTCGTGAACGTTCCAGCCTACTGGAATTCTGATGGTTAGCATCCAACCATGCGTACGGTCTCCAGGTTCAAACAAAAAGGCCAGCTTGGTCAGATTCACATAATATATCTCGTATGTTATCTCACAAACCTCACACGTCCTCACGTAAAACTTGTCAATGTCAAGCAACGTGTGCTTGATGCCAACGCGCATGTAGTACATGTGCACGTCGTATCCACAATGTCACGATCAAATACAGGCTTAACCACATTTTCTACTTTAGTCAACAGCTCCATAAGTATGTTGCAGATCAAAACAAAATGACTAATATGTGGGTACGTCAGATTCAGTTGTATTATATGACATGTAACATGTTAAGTAGCCTCGAGGCAATTCATTGCAACCCTATCAATCTGAGACTATACTTTGACAGTGGCGAGTGATGGGCATTTCAGTAACCTGGTACCCTTATGTTAGGTCACTGCATCAGCGACGATAGTGATTATCTCGTGTGACATGACTATATCATGTATATTATCCATGTAAAATGTTCAGACGGGAACCCGAGTAGAATGTTCTACAAAATAAAATATCAATACTAGAATCGCACTAGATCCGTCAATCCTCTTGTCCCTTTAGCAAAAGGCAAAAAGGTAGACGGTACTTTTTCAGGGGATCGCCACTTGAGCCCGCAAAATTGTTGCAGCTTGCTCTCACACAAAGGGCAAAGGCATCATACAGTACTGCCAGCTGGAACAACCAACTCGGGACGAAAGAATGATTGGATTATTTGGTTATGTGAACCACCGGAGCCAATGTCTGGCAACCCAAACAAATCCAAATTGACGAAAACTTGTCAGGTCCAAACGCGACGAGGCTGCGAGGAATGTTTGCCGTGCTCACGAGACCAATACAGCGCCGTACGGCGTTCTATGCAGCAAGATGCATGTCTCAACAAGTCCCTCCATCTACCCCACCCTCGTCGTCCATAAAACAAGGCTCTGAACCCTCTCAACAACCTGCTCCAGAGAGTACTCCGAATATCAACACTTCTGAGCTGCCTAGTCTTGATTTTCTGCCACCAGAGGCTAAGGAGGAGGGGCCGAAAAGGACTGGGGCAAGATCGTCAAAAGACTCGTTGACGACGGGAGAGCGGCAGCGTCGATATGCGCTGAGAGTTACATTCGCCATGTTACTACTCGGGTTAGGTGTAAATGCTATTTATATGGGCAGAGAATGGGACAAGGAGGAGTTGGAGACAAAACGGATGGTGAGTTATTGGGGTTGACTGAGAAAGTGGACTTTGACGCGTGACTGTCTGAATGTAGAGGATTGAGGATGCCCCTTCAACGAGATGGGGAAGGACGAAAAAACGGTTCTCAGATTTCTTTGACGTATGTTGTCAACTTTTTTTTTCTTCCTTTGTTGGTTTTCTGACTATTTGATTCCTATAAAAGTTCTTCAGTGAACCAGTATGGCCAGAACTATTGCCACCACCCCTTCCCGCCCCGCACCAAAAACCATACACGCTCGTTATCTCTATTGATGATCTGCTCATCACGTCTACATGGGATGTAAGTCTCAATCCAATTTCTCTACCTTGGCGATTGCCTGACATTGTGGATAGCGCCAGCATGGCTGGAGAACGGCCAAGCGACCTGGTGTCGATTATTTCCTAGCATACATATCACAGTTTTACGAAGTCGTCGTCTTCACTACTCAACATAGTTATGTAAGGACACCGAGTTATCCAGACTTTGCATATATTGACGCACAGAATCCATAGACCGCCATGCCCGTCCTCGACAAACTGGACCGTTATAATTTCTTCATCTCCCATCGCCTCTTCCGAGAACACACACGATCTGTTAATGGAAACATCGCCAAGGTACGCTTTGATGCAATTACCACCGTCGCAATACCTTATATTCTTCCACTTTTCAATAGGACCTTTCATATTTGAACCGTGACCTGTCCAAAGTCGTGTGTTTAGATACTAATCCTGACCACTACACCACTCACCCCGAAAACGCCGTCATCATTCCCAAGTGGAACGGTGACCCCAAAGACAGTGGTCTCGTCGCAATGATTCCCTTCCTAGAATGTAGGTCGGATTTTCGTGCATTGTACGTATCTCGATGCTGAGTCCTGTTTTTTCAGCAATTGCCATCTACAAGCCCGCTGATGTTCGGCCGATTCTGGATGTCTACTATGACAAGGACATACCACTTGAATATGCCAAAAAGGAAGCGGAGGCAAAGGCGAAACATGTTGAAGAATGGAAGAAGGGTCACAAGGGCGTTTCTGGCTCCTCGGTAGCTCGTCTCCTTGGGCTTCAAAGCTCGGTATGTGTCTTTGCTTCCGATACCTACTTGGCCAAATTTGACTAAAATGCACATTTCCACTACTGTAGTCGTCAGCTTCGATGGGTGGTCCACCACCTAGCTATCTCGAACTAAAGCGGAAAGAGGCACAGATGCAATATCTGGAAGAACAAAAGTACCTCGAACAGCATAAAGACGATCTTGAGCGGTTCATGAAGCAACAAGAGGAAGCTCTCGCTGGTCAAGTGCCGAATAATCTTTGGGATGCCATTGACCAGTTCAAAGGTAAAAAGGAAAGGGAAGAGCATGCTGATCCGAATGCTGTTCAACCTCAGCCTCAACCTGGCGATCCTCCTGCTCCTTCGTCATCGTCGCAACCGTCTGGCAAGGCATAGTATAGATAGACCTAATTCATATATATTCCATCTACGATAGCATATAGTCACGTATGACATGAACCTTCACTCCAACATCGCTTTAAACACTGGCCGAGTCCATGCGTGGCTTAGGAATTAGAATACGGACCGACGCCACAGCTTCAGAGCACTCGTAGCTTGGCTATTTGATGTATACCGATGGCGTGCCGGGAACCTATAGCCTTGTTGGACATAGTAGACATAGTCAAGTCGTCAAAGAAGGTTCCTGGCATTCGAAAGAGCAAGGATATGTCAAACTGGCCGAGTTGTTGGGTAATTTTGATTTATGAAGTCAAATGCCTTGGTTGTGAACATCATAAACGAGGTTGCAGGCCCACCGCCACGAGTATGGGAGCGAGCCACGACCCCCACCCAGGCTGGAAAAGGCCGTGTTTGAAGTAGCGAATCGCGAACTAGCCGGAAGGACTATAAGCATGTCGGCCGTCTGCGTTAGTACAGTCGAACAGTTGCCCGTTACTAAGATTGAGCCTAACGCGAAGATGAATCGTACTGACCTCAGTTTCGGAAAAGAACTCTGCGAATGGCGCTATCGAAATGCCATTGTAGAATACGGGGATGCCCTAGTCAAGACGTATGGCTCGCGCCTTCTACTACCAGATGACATTGTGGATCGTGATGGCGGAAGGACTGGGTAGAGCGGTACGGCGCCGGAGGAGGAAGATATCATCGGGCCACCACTGACGCAAAGTAAACCTGCTGGCAGCACACGCGTCTGTTCAGTGTGCATTGAAGCAGACTGGTCATTACAGTACGTTCGTCATGCAGAGTGACAGATCCCTTTTCGCTCACAATTTCTGTAGAGACAAACAAGAATTGCCCCGCCAGAATTGCCACCATGCTTAGTACCGCATCATCCTCATCTCAACCTATCGCAGATGCATCAGGTTCAAAAGTAACCGTCCCGCCGACCTGTCCCACCAACACCACTCCAATCTTCGCATGAACTCAATTCATCAATCGGTCCTATTCGCAATTTGAACCAAGTGCCACGACCACCGGCTGGTGATTGCAACAGTAAATTCAATTTTCCAACTATTACAACCTGTGTTAACTATTATTCAACAGTTCCTTCACGTTATCGCCATCTCCGCCATCCGTCATTTTATATGCCATACCCTCAGGCTCGCCCGTAGCTAAAAGTGGATAGGGAAAGATCTGTTATTGGGAAACGTTTCAATCACTGATGGAAGCTTTAAGCCAGTGGCCTCATTGGTGCCGGTTTCTGAGCACCGTACATGTGTCATGCAACCCTGAGAGCATTGCGATGTGGCGTGCACTAGGTATGACTGATTTTCACGCGTTTGCCAAACAAGTATTGCGAATCTCACGTCTGAAACCCTACTAATGTGCGGTTACCTAGGGATATTGGATGTTTGACAATCATCTTATCAAGGGCTTATGTCACATACTGCCTAGGTGATAATGCTTGGATCAACGCCTCGGCCGAAGCTTGATGCATGATGACGCACAGGTACCCTAACTGTATGAAATTGCAAGTATCTTAATAACAACACAGGACATGCTTTGAACTCTAGTTTAATCTTTTGCTACATACTGATAGGGGCACTGGTTTGAAAACGTACAGGAGTGAACCCCATGCCAACTCCGACGCCGTCGAACATTGGTGATCGTTGTTAAAGTAACAGACGTTTTCAGTGTCATTCACAGCGAGTTTGTCTGAACTTGATGCGCTGAACGTGGTTGAGTGACCCACTTTGACTAGCACAAAAAGGTCAGCGTTGGCATTGGACGGCACAAGTAGCCACGTTCAAAGTTGAACTAAAAGCGGCTTTTACTTCTTTTACTTTCTTTTGCTTCGTTTTCCTTCTTCCTTCTTTCTCTTTTCTCGTTCCATTCTCTTCTCCTCCCTGTCTATCAAAAGTCTCGCGAAGATCATTCCAATCATAATTCATACTCGTTGATAAGGTAGCGATGGCTTGGAAGTAATTAGGTCACGAGTTCGAGAGGGGAAAGTGGTCAATACTGGTTAGAGGCAGTGATAGACTTTTAGCAAACTTGCAATCAATGTATAGAGGGCTACAGTATTTAAGGACAGACCAAAGCGTACACTACGACAGATACTGATCAGTAGGACAAAAGAAAAGAAAACAAAAGAAACTATCTATTAAGCAGACTATGACGTACGGATTCAAAAGCTGCGTCGAAATGCGTCGAAGGCCGTTTCCTTGCGTAGCCACATGCCTACTCCCACAGTACCATATAAAACTAATTTCTCAGAAATAAAAAAGCATCTTTTGACCCCCCTCGATTGGTCTCGTTATCGCTGTGTGACCACTTCTCCTACAGATTCGTTCGCCTTCTTACAACTTGGAGCCCACGCGTCGTGACCGATTAATCTCGCTCCTACTCATATACCCATTGTCTTGTACACATCAAAGAGCCCGCTTCTTCAGACTCGGCGGCGTGCCTATTCGAGGGGTCAGCTGTGACGAACCGCGGAAAGAAGAAACCATGCAGAGTCACGTACGAGTGGTAAACAAGGGGATAGTGGGGATGCCGGCGCCAGGCAATCCGCGCGCTCCTCATTTTGACTCAAAGTATCCAGAAGAATTAAGAGATTTCCTAAAAGAATTTGATGAGTACGCAGAGGCGTGCGGATTGACGACGCAGGACAAAGCGCGGGTGGTGGTAAGATATACGGATGCAGAGACGAAGAGGTTCTGGAAGTGTTTAGAGGGGTACGACGAGAACTTTGAAATGTTGAAGGGAAAGATATTGAAGTCCTATTCAAAGTCGCGACTGGGGGAAGCGTTTACGAGGAACCAGTTAGCAAAACTTATTTCCCGATCTGCTGATGGCGAAATAGATGACGAGGGCGACTTGTACGCTTACTATCGGGAATTTTGGCCAGTGGCGTCGTACTTGGTGGATAACAAAAAGATCAGCAAGGAAGATCTTGATCGTTATTTTTGGAAGGGTTTGCCGTCCAGAGCTAGAAAAGCGATTAGGAACCGGTTAGAAACGAGAGACCATACTTTCGATCGGTCGCAGGTTCCAACGGTCCAAATGGCGATGGAGGCCGGGCGGTTCGTCTTTTCGAAGGAGGCCGTGGACGACGATGCGTTCATAGAAGAAGCATTGAGGAGGGAGCGGAGAAAGAAGGGGAAAGGGAGGAGAAACCTGATCGATGACGAGGAAGATGAGGAGTCGAGTGAAGAGGACGGTGGTCGAGAAGAAGGGAAGAGTGAGGAGGATGAAGCAGTGGAACTTGCGCTGAAGTTGTGCAATCTGAATAGGGAAGACGCCGCGTATGCGTCGATATACGCTCGCCTGGTAATGGGGGCGCCGGTACTAGTTAAAAATATTCTTCCTCCTACTCGTTGGACCACGGGAACAATGTCGACGACTACAGCGGGGATGGTAACGCAACAGCCCTTTGCGAATAACGCGCCTTTTCATCGTTTTGCACGGCGAGCGGACCCCTCATGTCATTTTTGCAAACAGGTGAATTGCAGGTTGAGGACGTGTCCAGTGGCGGCAGATTATATACGGTTGGGGAGGGTCATTCGTCATCCCAATGGGTACCACACGCACGCGGACGGCACTCGTATTGGATGGCATCCAGGAGGGCTCAGGGCGGCAGTTGACTTGAAAATGGGGCCCGTGCCGGTATCGTTTCCAGGAGCACAAATACCAACAGCGACTCGTACGTTTGTAGCGGCTTCAGACGTTGAGGAAGAGGAGGAATCTGTCATCCTGCCAGGATCGCCACTGCCTGTTGCATTGGTACTGTAACAAATTACTGGTAGATGTGCTTGATGGTCGTATATGCGAATACAATCTATCAGCGTATCCTCAACGTTAACTTGTTGACCACGAAAGCTTACAATCAAAACCAGGGAATACATGGCAGGTTCACACGATTGTACGCTCTGCCAAACTCACAAGAACACAATCACCGGCGGTACTTGCAGTATTGAATGAAAACAAAACCCACGTCCTAGGTGCTACAGTACCTGGATCCGCCGAGCCGAGAATTCGGACGAAATCTGGGTTTTACCAAACACCGTGACTGAGTGTGTTTCCGAAACGTGCCAGGGCACGTCCATGTTCAGAACGTTCAACATCCTTGTACGCAACACTACCTGGGAGGTCGGGTGCTCTGCGGGTGTACTACAGTGATAGTGTCGCCCCGGTAAGTATTCAAAGCAAACCTTCACTCAAGGTGTCGCGTGTTGTGAATTCGTGACGTTCATTGAATATGGGGCACAATCATTCCTTCCTGCTGCGGTCTTGTGAAAAAGCAAACCCTACACGAGGCTGTGTGAGGACACGATGGGCTTCGATTACTTCGTTGCATCCACGTTCAATCAGGCCTTTCAAGCTTCCAGCTTCAGGTGCGTATTAGAGAGAAAATATGGAATGGGCATGAACCAATGGCCGTTGATCCTGAGGCCTCATTATCTACGATCCTGGTGCAGTGCAGTGCAGTGCAGTGTATGCTGCATGCGCGCTTTCAATGAGCTCGCCGTCGTACATAACATAGTCATTACATGCAGTCAACGTATATATAATATGTTTCTCTAGGTAACGACTGCTATGGCATTGTAGGGTGCAGAGATAAGTTTAT
The DNA here is from genome assembly GCA_001691775.3 of Amanita inopinata Kibby_2008. Lineage (NCBI taxonomy): Eukaryota > Fungi > Basidiomycota > Agaricomycetes > Agaricales > Amanitaceae > Amanita > Amanita inopinata. Next base: position 17,260 of record JNHW02000110.1, read on the forward strand.
GCACACGAACACAAGTCCTGCTCCCGAATGATCCATCGCAAGCCAACTTCGGTCTTCATAAGATAAATCTATACCGTCAAACACAACACATTTTAATATCAACCGGCCACATGTAGCCTCACCTACCCAATCCCCCCTCCCTCGTCCAGGGCATGTTTCCTACACGAGGAGGGCATGAAGCACAATCGAACCTTCAACTGACATAAAACTCTCGCCTTGCCCCATCTCTCCCCTCCCCACCAACCGCAGCTCACAACCACCTTTGACTCTCCCTTACCCAATTTCTTCTTCACGTCTTCCATCGCCCTGCAGTATTATCATAAAAAAAAATCCCATTCACTCCATGTCGTCATTCATCGTACGCGCTGCCAACGATTTTCTCGAATCCGTCCTCAAAAAGCCTCTCGTACCCTGGTCGGAGAACCGTCAGCTGAAGAAAGATTTGAAAGAAAAAGTCGAAGAAATTTGGAGATTGCAGACCGAGGTCCGGGACGTCAGGAACGATATCTGGGCCAAAGAGTCACAGCTTTCCCAACTCAAGAGCGATATAGAGACTGCTCGGGGAGACGTCCAGGTAAAGGATACAGAAATATCAGAGTTGCGAACGGAGGTGGAGGACACGAAAGAGAATATCAAGATGCGGGAGGAACGGATTACGTCCTTGAACGGTGAAATCATTGGCTTCAGGGAGGGCATTCAGAACCGGGACTCGCATTTGTTCAATCTCCAAACTGACATCGACAACTTCCGCGTAACGCTAGACGTCAAAGACACAGAAATTGTTTCGCTCCAGCACGAGATCGAGGATGCAAGAGATGCCGTGCGCGCACGCGACTCGCGCATAGATTCCCTGATGCGAGAGATAGAGGAGGGCAGAGCGATCGTGTTGTTAAAGGAAGAAAAGCTGACTAGGATGGAGGAGATTTTGGAAAAGACGCGAGGAGAGCTTGCGGAAAAGATGTCAAATCTGGCAATCGAGTTGGCAGAATCGAAGAAAAAGAGGAAGGAGATGGCGGAGGAGCAAAAGGAACAGTTCAGACGGTTGCGAGAGGAGGTTAACCAGACGGAAAAGCAATTGGAGGGTTGGCGGAGTCACTGTGAGACATTGGAGAAGGGGAATAAGCAGCAGGCGGAGGAAAAGAGCGCGCTGGAAAACGAGTTAGCGGCGGGTAATGCGGAGAGGGAAAGAATAGAGGCACAGTTGGACGAACGTGAACAAGCTCTTTCAGCCGCGCTTATGAACTCGCAGCAGAAAGGGCAGGAAATCAGCTCTCTCCACAAAATGCTCGGTGACGCCCGAATCGATATCCAGTCAAAGAACAGCGCACTCGTCATGCGTCAGCACGAGCTTGACAAGCTAACATCAGAGTTGGAGATGGTCCGCAACCAGAATACCACCCTGGAAGATAAGATTAAGAAACAAACGGCGGAGGCGGAGGTAATGCAAGATGAGATTAGAAAGATAACGGCGAGACTCGGGAACGTCGAGAAGAAGGCGGCAGATGACCTTAGTGACGCAAAGAGGGATATGAAGAAACAGTCCACGCAGATGACATCGCTTCGCCAGACCCTTGATCGTGTTCGCGCAGAGGGGCGGTCGAAAGATGAGACGTTGAGGGACGTAAGAAAGCAGCTGAGGGACGCCAAAGAGGACCAGAAGAGGCGCGAAAACGAGCTAAAGACCTCGCTCGCCCGTCAGGCTGACCTAGAGATGCGCTTGAACAAGCACGTGGAGGACGTTGGCTCATTGGAAAGAGAGTTGATCGAGATGAAGAGCAAGCTCATCCAGGTCACGATCATCTCAGAGGAGAGATCCCTCGAGCTTGGGGGTGTACGACAGGAGTCGGACAGTATGCGGGACGAAATCTCCAAGCTTCGTCAGGAGCTTGCTTCCGTGACTGCCGATCGTGTTGCGCGCGAAGAATCGTTGGAGAAAGTCGAACGGGACGTCGCCAGATTGGTGGATGAAATTCGCCAATTGGAACAACAACTGACAGCTTCGCGAGAAAGGTGCATTCAGCTTGATGATGCAGTAGAGCATGGAGACCAGGAATCAGCGTTGCTAAAACAGAGGTTGGAGGCTATGCGGAGGCAGCATGAGGAGGCGCAAACAGTGATAGTGTCAAAGGGGAACCAACTTGAGGAGTCGACCCAGTTGATTCAAAGGTTGACGACGGAGAAAGATCAACTGCAAGTCTCTCTTGATATCGCACGCGACGATATTACCCGCAATCAAGACGCCACGAATGCCCTGAAAAGTTCATTGCAGCACCTAGACTCCGTGGTCACAGATTTGGAGCAGCAGAAAGCGGCGGTAATGGATGAGAAGAGACTAGCAGAGGAGAAGCAAGAGAAGCAGGAGGAGGAAATACAGGCGCTGAAGGATGAGCTGAGGGAGGTGACGGCCCTCAACCAGACGATGATCACGGAGTTACGTCAGGAGATGGGCCGAGCTCAAGACCGGAACGCTCTGCTTGATGAGGAGGTCGGAACCTTGCGGGAGGAAAATTTATCACTGAATGAACGGTTGGAGAATATGGCAGTGGACGTGGAGTCTCGTCAGGCGGAGGCAACAGCGGTTCAGGAGTCAAAGGACGGTGAAATAGCCAAGCTGAAGGAGGAGTTGATGACGAGCTTGACCGAATCCCAGGAGACGAGCGACATGCTTAAGCAGGTACAAGAGCACCAGCGTCAGGCCCAGGAGCAACTCGAAGCAATCACCTCACAGTTTGAAGATTCGAAGCGCCTGCTGAACGAGAAGGACGCAGAAGTAGCTTCCTTGAACGCTGCTATCAAGATGAAAGACGAGTCTCTGGCTACACTCGAGAGCGAACTCAAGATATTGAAGGATAAGGAGGCGGCTAAGCAGTTAGAAAACGTGGAGAAGACCGCTCCCTCCGTCCAGCTTCAGGAAGGCCGACCAGAGAGCATACGCAGTCAGACCCCAGGGGCTAGGCCACAGCTCCTTGCTTTACTAGAGAGCACGGGCATTATATCAAAGGGATTCTCGCTTCGCAGAGCACCGCCGAAGAGACAGACATTCCCCGCTGTCGCGAAAGAGGCTATGATGAAGTTGGGGAATGGATCGACCGTCAATGCTACAGGCAAGGCGGCTTGGAAGGCGTGAGGCTAGGGCGTATCTCTTGGCTTGTAGCAAACACGAGCTGTAATAATACATACTCCATTCTTTATGTTTTTAGTTTATAACAAGAGTGATTACGCTCTGTAAATAAGTGGACGCCACTATTTAATATCAAGCCGTTAGAATTCGAGTTGCTAAATTCGCGTACTAGCAAGCAGCCATTTAGACCAATGAATCGTGTTCGTTGATTTTGAAGTAAATATAGTACTTCTCCCATTGACATTTTGTTGGGTGTAACTTGAAGGTTTGAAACTTGACATTGGTGATAATCAGAGAAACAAAAACGATGCAGTACTTGAGCGATAGCCATCAAAGCTAACAGTAACAAACAGGACGTAGTAACGTGACCATTACCATCTACGATCACGTGACAACCTGATAGCAAAGAGCTCTTTCAATTGCATGCCGTTGAATGTAGACTTGGCCACATGCAGCGAGTCGCAGAGGACTCGAATCAACGCCGCCTGCAAATGAAACTCTTCTTATCAACTTATTGACCTGTGAGGAAGTCGCTGATTCCTGACCGCGGGAAACTGCCCAGATTAACTGACAGTCACTGAACAGCCTTATGGCGCAGCGGCGCCGAATAGGTCTTCACGAACTCCACGCCTCTGACCTAAAAACATCTTACAAATCGTATGTACTTCTTCTCCTTCGCGCTGTGCATTGCTATAATTAAATCTGTACTGATAGTATTGATTGACAGGTGCTGATTGATAGCGACGTAGTGAAACTACGATGTGGAATATTTCTGTACTGACTCAATGGATTGATGTTACTTTGGTGCGGCATAGGAAGGAGCTTGTGCTCTGCGCTGTCATCGCAATCAGTGTAGCTCCTGACAACCAGCTATACTGATCTCCAATTATATTCTATATTCCTGCGTGAGTTTCCACATGACTTTTTCTGTTTCATACACCCTGATGATCATCTGGCTGAAGGAGCACCGACTCTCTTTACGACGAACATAGCAATTCCTTCGACATGAATACTAAGCATAATCTACCMTATCTGCGACAAGAAAACATCTTCTGTACAAGTGGTATGGCCCAGATCTGCGATGTCAAGTATACAACCTCGCCTTGGATCATTCTTAAAAAGACTTACAATATAGATGAAACAAACTACGGTCGTATGGGCTCATGCGGTGTGGTGTAAAGGAACCCATCATGATGAACTCACGCAGGTGAGAGCACAGCACAATCCATTTCAATCAAAAAAGATGTCGACCGTCTTACCCACCCATCAGGTCAAACTGTCACGACACTGATGATACCTATAGCTACTTTCACGTTCTATTTTACACTCCAACAGCCACAACTCCATCCAATGCGTTTCACCTGCTGCCGTCCAGGCGTATAAAAACCCTGCCATRTCGTCTCGGTATTCCTCAGTGCTGGACAGTGAGTTATCTCCTCTCCTCTACCTCTACCGGTGATAAACAGATTACTGACTGATCAATGTTCACCTCCACACAGCTGAAACAAATTCTTCTCTTCAATTCTCACATACCTCCGTCCGCTTGTTGATCATGCGTCTCTCTGTTGTTGCTGTCACTACCGCCCTCGTCCTTGCAGGACTGAAYAGCGCAGCACCGGTTACGAACCAGGATGGAGCGACTCAGCTTTCAAGACGTTTCTCGGGCTTCCACCACCGTATGGAACCGGATTTGGTAAACATTGATGCCCGCGCTATCAAACCCTCGAAAGGCGGCGATAAGGAACACAAGGGCGGTCAGACACCCAAGAAGAAGGATGCGAAGAAGGGCCATCCTACCAAGCAGCAGGGYAACCCCCAACACCCTTCACACCCCGGTGACTTGCAGCACCAGTCCGACCACTCGCCTAATCACCCGTCTGGAGCTCACGGCGGAGGCCAACGTGGATGGGCCGACCCCGCGCGACTCTCGCTTGATGGAAAGACATACCTTCGTGCCCCCAGTCGCAAACCTTCGAAAGGCGGTGATAAGGAGCACAAGAATGGCCAGAGACCACCCAAGAACGGGGTTGTGGGGAAGGGCCATCCTACCGAGCAACAGGGCAGCGCCCAACACCCTTCACACCCCGGCGGCTTACATCACCAGTCCGAGCACTCGCCCAATCACCAGTCCGGAGCTCACGGCGGAGGCCAACACGGATGGGCTCCTGACCCTGCGCGACTCTCGATTGACAGAGAGACATACCTTCGTGCCCCCAGTAACAGACCTTCGTTGAAAGATGGCGGCAAGGAGCGCAAGAACGGTCAGACACCCAAATACAAGGAGGGCTCTCCTCTTGGGCCTCTTGAGCACCAGGGAAGCACCCAACACCCTTCACACCCCGGTGGCTTCCAGCAGGAGTCCGACCACTCGCACAATCACCAGTCTGGAGCTCACGGCGGAGGCCAACGCGGATGGGCCGACCCCGCGCGACTCTCGCTTGATGGAGAGACATACCTTCGTGCCCCCGCCGCTCGTCTCGAGTTGCCTTTGGAGTGGTAAGAAGTTTGGGGGAGAGAGAGAGAGAGAGAGAGAGAGAGACCGGGAAATATGTAAGCTATAGTGCTTTGGGGCAATTACTACACGTGCTATGATATCGATGTTTATTTACTTGTGGATAGTTGATTAGAAGAGAAGAATGATAGTTTATCTTTTGGATCTTCATTTCATGATCTGTGTGATCATTAAGATTGAGGCTGTATGGACGAACAGGTTTGCCTTCGGCACACGGATCACAAAGGCTGGGTTATAAAGAAACAGATAATCATAGATCAAACAATTGCAACGCACTAGAGTAGCTCTTATTCCGAATACAATACGCTATCGACACACTTAATACATAAGATTACGCTCTCACATCGCCTTGTCCCAACTTGGATACAAGAATCACCACGAGCTTAACAATGTCAACAAGGCGACATTCAATCCGTCCATCAATCCAATGGATCCAATTGTCATCCAATCAAACCCAACACGCACCGGTACCAATCAATTAATCACGTACAACCAACACGAGGAATACATGAGCACCCCGATAGAGAGAGCACCGGTTCAGAACATGCGGACGCAACGCTCTCGTCTTCGAACATCCAACACTGACCGGTACCATCATCGTCAACAACCTCCCGCGTTTATAAACCAACCCAGAGCTAAACTCTAATCTCTTCTTCGCATACGTTCCTCCCCCTCTCCCCTCTCCCCTCTCCTTACCACTACCCACTATTAACCACCAATTGTACCACACACCAAACACACCAAACCCCTTCCGACAATGATGCCATCTCCCCATTTCAGTCTGAAAACCATGTCTTCCCTCGGTCCCATCACACACATCGCCATCGTCGGTCTCTTCACATCCGTTTTCGGCGCCATCATGCTCTGGGAGTATCTGGACCGCCAAACCAGCGAGGGTTCAGGCCTACAGGAGGAGGTACTAACCCGGGACACGTATATTCAATCCCTCAAGAAGCAGATCAGCGACACCCAAGCAGCCATACGCTCCAAAGAAAACCTGATAACAGCGCTCAGAGACGAGATCAAGCGGGCAGAGATCATAGTCTCTAACATGCGCAACGAGAATGCCACGCTGACCAAGGAAGTTCAGAGGTTGCTGAACGAGTTGGATGAGGCGAGACGGATGAAGGAGATAGCGATGGAGGAGCTCCAGGGGGAGTTGAGTCGCTTCAAAAATAACATGAAGGAAGTGGAGGCTCACTTGCGCAGTGCGCGTGGCCAGTGCACGGCGTTGGAGAAGGAGAAGGAGCAGCATAAGGGTGGGCTGAAGAAACTAGAAGAACAACTGGCGAGAAGCAATTCGGAACAGGCTCGCTTGAAGGACCAGCTAAACGAACGACAGTCAGACCTCGGCAACGCACACAAGGAAATCACATCCCTCCAACGGTCTCTCGGCGCCGCGCGCGCCAGCGCCCGTTCAAAGGAAGACGCACTGTCCGCAAGCGTGCGAGAGCTCGACAAGACACGGAGCAGCATGCACGACCAAACCTCGGCAATAGAGGTCAAGCTAAAGAAGCAGCTCGAGGAAGCGGAGAGGTTGAAGAACGACATGAATAAGGTTGCTGCGACGCACGAGGCTTCGAATAAGCGGCTGGCCGCGGAGTTGAATGAGTCACGGCAAGAGGCGAAGAGGCAGGCTACCCAGATTATCTCGCTCCGTCAGTCACTCGATCGCGCGCTTGCAGATGGACAGTCGAAGAGTCAGACGACAAGTGACTTGGAGCAGCAGTTGAACGACTTGACGCGGGAGATTGAAGGATACGAGGTCAAATTGGAGGGTGTTTCCAGGACATATAAGAATCTCGAGCAGCAGATGTTCCAGGTTGACCAGAATGCAAATGCTACGGTGCAGGAGATGGAAGAAGTCAAAAGAGCAAACGCAGAGAAAGAGGACTTGCTTGAAGAGAGGGCACAGGAGCTTGCGAACGCTCAGCAAGAGTTGCATGGCAGAGACGCAGAGATATGGGCATTACGCCAAGAAGTTAATCTCGCGCAGACAGAATGTCTTGCGAGAGAACAGTCCCTCCAGGAAGCCGAGCAGGAGTTGAACAAGCTGACAACCGAGATTATCAGGATGGAGCGGGGACTAACGGACCTACGCAACCAAACCGGACAGCTTGGAGATGACCTTGACAAAAAGGCGAAAGAGGAAGAGACACTGAGTTTGGAAGTGGAAGATTTGAGGACAGAGATGAGGAGGCTGCAGCACGAACTGACCACGCTATATCAGTGCCGTCGGGATATGGACGAGGAAGCCATTAAGCGAGAAGCGGAGGCAGAGGTGTTGCAAGATGAGGTGGAACGGTGGAAGAGGCAGTTTGAAGTGACGCAGGAAGCACTGACCACAAGGACAACGGAGCTCGCAGTGTCGAGGCAGGCGACCGGAGGCTTGAGGCACGAAATGGCTCAAGCAACTGAGGAGATTGACGCCCTTCGTCTCTCGCTCGGAATATCCAACGAGGATATTCATGCGAGAAATCGTGCAGTTGTTGTGTTGGAAGAGTCACTCGGGCATCTTGAGGATGCCATCGTCGACCTGAGGAGGACTTGCGAGGATTTGCAACAGGAGAGGGATATGCTTGACAGTAGTAAGAGGGCGCATGAGGAAGAAGTGGAGTGTTTGAAGAGAGAGGTGATGGAATTGCGTGCGACGCGCGATGCTACGGTTTCCAGTCTGCAGAAAGAGATGGGTGTCATGAAGGAGAAAAGCACATCAGTGGGGAAGGAATTGGAGGGCTTGAAAGAGCTCAACGAATCGCTCAACGACCAACTTGGTACGCGGAAGGAGCAAGCCAGGATACGTGAACAAGATTTGGCAGATCTTCAGCGAGCGCGGGAGGAGGAGACGAGTAGACTGGTGGAGAATATGGATAATGTTTCTCGGGAGTTGATCGAGGCGCAAGAGCGTATCAGCAAGGCAGAGAACCACCGCCAGGCGTTAGAAAAGCAGATCAACAGTCAGGCAGAGGAATCGGAGGTGTTGCGCCAGGAGTTGAAAAAGCTTACAGCTTCACATCATCAGACGCAAGAAAGGCTCGAGGCTGCCACGTCCCAGCTGGAGAGTACACAGCATGTTTTGGGAGAGAAGGATGGAGAGGTCGCTTCTCTTCAGTCTTCGCTTACTGCAGCGCACGAAAGCATACAAACAAAGGACGAAATGATTGTCAAGATGGATAAAGACCTCAATCGATATAGGAAGGACGAGGTAGAGAAGAGGTTCGAGAGTCTACACGACGAAGGGCTCGTGTCCTCCGTCAAACAGCAAGCGGACGACGCAATACGGCGACCGGAAAACGTTCATCTTCATGCGAATAACAGAGCAGAATCTCAGGGACAGAGACCGCTGTCACAGCTATTCGAGAACACAGGTGTCCTCAGCAGGCTATCCTTTCGCAGGAGATCGACAACGAAGAGACAGTCTCTACCAGCACTCGCGCAGGGCGTTTTAATGAAGTTTAGTACTGGTTCGGATGCATCTAGCAGCAGGGGTAGCAAAGGTAGCAGGTGAAGTGCGATGGGCCATCATGGATTGGCAGATCAGAGTCATCAGACTGCCAACGGACTGCTGTATTTTTTGTTTGATCATTTGATGTTTTGATGTTAAGTTATTTTGTTGTTTCATGTACCACGGGTTTCCTGACAGATTTCGTAATGTTCAATGCCTACACGATGTCCAGCTGAATGATAGAGTGGAGCATACATGCTCCTCTGTGTGAAATTCCAGCAAGACCCTTGATTGCCTGCCGGCGTCGTGGCGATTAACGGGAATAATTACAAGTCAGGCTAGTCACGAAAAGCATTGAGAATACGAAGATTATGGCAGACTCGCGGGTTCTGATGTTCATGAGCAGAGGTTTACTGAATTTCTGAATTTGAACAAACAAATCTCTCAGCACACGCGGAACTTTTTTTGTTTGCGTTTTTGACTTTTACGCGCCGCTTCCCTTCCTTCCTCCATGTTCACCTCACTCGCCCACACCTTTGCTCCCTGACACTCATCACTCTCAACAGTCTGGTAAGTATAGAAATCGTATACAAAAAAAACTCATCTATTCACATCTGTTTTGCAGCACAATTCGTTCAACAATTCACGGCACCCTGTATCCGCCAAATCGTGTGTGGACCATTTGATCCATCGTGTACAACATTTACCACCACTTGACCGCTCTCAATCGCACGACTATCTTTCGGCATGGCGCCTCGTCGGACGGGCACGTCGCCCAACACACTGAGCCCCCTCGATCCGACAACTTTTGGCACCGCTTCCAGCCTGTCCCCAGTTCCTGGCTCACCCAGCACTCCCCGCTCACCGTCTCCTTCAACTGGCCTCACGCAGTTTTTATCAAAGCCATCTAGATGGTTTACTCGCAGTGCATCCGCTTCAAAAGCAATCCCTGCTACTTCTGAACCTAGGTCGAGTACCAGTTCTGCAAGGAAACACAAAATCTCGCGTCCTACCGACCCTAGGCCCATCCTCGATGGATACGCCGCTGGAGCAAGTCGGTGAGCAATAAAGTTGTCGTTCTAATCGTGATCTTCACGTAACTCATTAATCTTCCCGCTCCATCTATGTTTAGTTCCGTGCTTGAACTTTCACACCGGGGACCCGAAGCGACTGAACGTCATCCTCCAAGTACACCATCGAGTCCTACTGCCACAACATTGGGTGACTTGCGTAACATCTCGCGTAAAGGATGGTCAAGATCTGCCGACGATCTGAATAAAATTACGACGAGCCGCCATCCACCTTCAAACCCGTCTTTTCACGACAAAGTCATGCAATACAGGGGACGAAGCGGTAGTTCTGCCAGCGCAGCTATGCCTTCGAGTCCCACCTCTCCTACTACTGTCGTGAGCGGTCGTCATCCATTTCCAAGCATCCAGGCCCCAAACCCGCCACCTTCGCCACTCGTGTCGTCTCCTACCAGAAGTGCTACGCTTCCGATGCTCTCCATTTCTGTTTCGGCCCCAATAGCTGAAGAAGTGTCCCCGTCGAAAAGTGCTAACCCGCCTCTTGTTCACACGCGTTCGCATTCGTTTACACCCAAGCTAGCAAAATTGGCGACTCCAAGATTCCTCCCTCCGAGTCCCAAAACGAAGGGCTCTACATCCTCTGAACGCGAGATGGAAATGAAAGAGGGCTCGGAAAGGCAATATGCGATTCAAATATCGCCCCCTTCACCGGGTACTCCCTCTCGCGCCGCATTCCCTTTTGGACTGTCCGGCAAATCTGCTCCGGACCACGGGACCGGTGGTAATGGTCACACCCATACTGGTCACACTCTCAGCGGAAATGGTCTTGGGTCAAATGTAGGCAATCATCGTACGACTACTGCACCTTCTCTACTTGCGCCTCCGACTATTATTGAACCAGGGCAAGAAGAGGATCAAAATGAAGGTTCTACGGACCCGAAAAGATCCTCGCAGATCGTGTACCAGGGTGGTTTCATTAATCGTCTAGCAGATTCATCTTCAAGCAACCTGCTTCATGTGAATCTTTCATCCTCAAAAAGTTGGAAGCCATTCAAAATGGAGCTTAAAGGGTCAAAGCTATACTTTTATAAGCCGCCTAATGACAGAGCTACAGCTATCAAGGAGCTGTTTCCTACCGGTTTTGTGCCTTCATCGCTTGCAGAAGAAGATGAGTTGGAAGGCGAATCCGTTGCGGGAACGGATGACCCAGAGAGTTTGAGAGGAAGAAGGGGAGACATGGCCATTATTGGGAGAAAGAAAAGGGCATTTTGGGGCCGGAGAACTCACCCGGAGCTCATACGAGATGGGACCACTATCGAGAAGGGTACCTTTGAAGCCTTGGTCCATGAGGCGGTATTCGCGACGACTTTTGCTGCGTCTGAAGTCAAGACGCAACATGGATACCATCAACAACAAATAGGTGATCGTATCCAAGAATGGAGAGACTTTGCCTCATCCATCATCTTGTGCCTACCATCCTTTGTTGGACGTGCTAAATTCGAGACAGAGTTTCTCAGGTGCTGCTCGTACCTGGTATCGGGGGCAGACGATGGTGCCGAAGAAGATGAAAAGATAAGTGTGACATGGTTGGCCATGGAGTATCTTCGATATCATGACGCCCCTGTTGATTCGGCTGCTTGGGAGGAATGGCGGCAAGAAACGATACCTGATGTATCTCTAACCACCGTTGAGCAACCGAATGCCCAAGCGGGCATGCCAACTTCATCCTCTACACAGGCGCTTTATGTACCATCCCCTATGATTGGGGCCGGCTCACCTAATTTTAATACCTTTTCTCCAAGGCCTGAGGATGGGACCAGACTCGTCTCTTTGGTTCAAGCGCTAGGAGGATTCGGTGGTAGCATGTCGCCAACGATTCCACCAACTGTCTCACCAAGAATGGGATCGGTTGACTTGCGGATGCTGGAACAACAGCACTACCGTCAGCAGTCGCTGCATCCACAAGTTCCGATGAGCCGGGTTCCTTGGAGCGCTTTGGACAAGGAAGGATTGTCGCGAGACGTATTGCTGGCCATCGACCCTCATATTCTGTCGCAGAGTTTAACGCTCTATCATAGGACAGTGCTCGAGAATATACCAGATAACATCACCGCCGCATCCATTTTCACCTCCAACGTGTCAGAGTCCATGGAACAGCATGACATGGAGTATGACATGCATAGTTTAAGACCACTCTTTGGAACGGATGAACAGCCACACTGGTTGACCAAGTTGCTGTTATTACAGATTTTGGGTAACGACACGTCGACAGGTCAGGTGGCAGCGGCCACATCGCATCCTTCTTCACCCGGGCGCAAATCGGATGATCGTACTGCACAGACGTCGCGAACGCATTCGCGTTCCGAGGTCATATCCGTATGGGCAAGAGTCGGGGAATTGTGTCGAATTGCAGGCGATGAATGTTCATGGCGCGCTATCCTTGCTGCCCTGTGTTCGCGTCCTGTCGCGAGGCTGGATAAGGTGTGGAAGAGGGTTGATCCCCAGGCATTGGCTGCGATTGAGTCGTGGGTCCATGCAAACGAAGAGGGTGAGATTTCGGACGTTGGTGAGCCTCGTAGCACACCGTGGGGAGGGGATGTGAGGGTCAGAGTCAAGGAAGAGTTGGATAAGGTACAGGGCGAACATGGCGGCGAGGAGGTATTCAAGGTCGAATCGCTCAACCAGGCGAGGATCGTCTTTGAGCGGTTCAGGACGTCTTTTGTGCTTTGTCCGAGGAAAACATATGTGATTGATGGAGAACTGGATGTCGACGTGAAAAGGATGGTTAGCTATTGGCAGCAGATGGCTTTGGAAGGCGGTGGGATGGGAGGTTTATCTGCGAAATTCCAGAGGTGAGCTTGTGACTTGAAAAACTGTTTTCAATTCAATACTGAACTCCACACGTAGAGTGGAGCAGTTTATGTCACTCTCACTCGCTGCTGAACCTAAGAGGAAGGGCTTATTTGAACCTTATTACTGGTCCCGGCCATTGCCTTCTCAGGCACCAAGTCACTCGCTCTTGCCTCTATTATTCCCTGAGCCCTTACCTACGGTTCATTTCCTTGACCGGACACAGTTATTGCGGGGTCGAGTGGACAGTGATACCTCGGATGTGTTGTTGCGCGGTATACAGGAGGAGCGGCGCAATGGGGCGCAGCCTCAGAGATACCGGGATCAACTTAGTCAAGGAGGCACGATCATTCCGGTTTATAATGGTGAACTTTTGCTTGTGGTACAAAAAGGCGTTTCTGTGGACTCGGCGCCCAACTCGCGCCCTTCATCACACGCAGCGTCACGACCACCTAGCAGCGTTTATGATTCAATCCATGAGAAATCAGTTAGCCGCGCCCCATCCATTCGGGTCAAGCCAGGTTCATCCCAAGGTCTTGACCGCAAGGCCAGTATGGCAAAGCGGAGCTCGTTGCCGTCGTTGTCACAGCGTCCAAACTTTGTAATCAGCGAACCCTCTTCAACTCCGCCGCTTCGAGTGGCCGTTCAGGCAGGGACGCTCAATACGCTCGTAAAGACTCTTGTTCAAGGTCTCCATGGTGTCTCGGTCTCAGTCGCTGATGACAATGGTGAAATGTCACTCCGGGAAGGCATCTCGCGTGAACTTGTCCTTGATCGAAATGAATTCGTGAAAGTGTGGTGGAACGTATTTCGCAGCTTTGTGGCGCCCCTGGTGTTTTTTGAGGTGATAAAAATAGCTCTCTTGTTCTTTTGTTGTCAAAGGGAATTTTTACTCATGATTCGTGTGATTTTCTTTTTTTTTCTATAGCTGTTGCGAAAGCTTTATATCACGTCACAGCCAACGGGCGCGATACCCACCATCAACGATTACCTCCATGCGGCAAACAGTCGTGGGCAAGTTTTAGGCACGATTCGAGAGTGGTTGGCGACAGGTGGAGGAGCCCAGGATGTTCTAGATGATGCTCAGCTATTCAATGCGATTCGCGACTTTCTCGATAGCAGTATGGACCACGCTGTTCATGAATCCCCACATTTTTCGGATCTGATTGTGCAACAAGCGTGGCAAGGATTAACAGAAACTAGGCAATCACTCGGTGCCTTTTTCATTTCGCAAACAATGAGACCCCGATTGATACGCATGCCTCAACTGCATCACATGAAAGGGGCTGCCGTATTACGAACCAAAAACCTTGGTGGGCGAGAGCCTCCTGATATTGACCGAATTGATCCGGAGGAGTTTGTCGACAATTTGGATGGTATGGCGTCAGCGGCGTTCAGTAACGTCATCGAGGAGGTGCGATCTCCTGCGCGATTTTGTCTCAAACTTGCCCTGATTTAATTTACGCTTATTCGACAGGATCTCTATATCATGGCTGACTTGCTCGAGATACAAACGGCAGATCGAACAGGGTGGTTCTCCCTCCGCGATGCTGGTAGCGTCGAAGAAAACGTTGAGATACAATCTATGTATACACACCTGCAAGAAGTCGAACCGTCATCACTGATTCCAGAGCTTGGTCATGAGGTCCTTTATCGAATGTTGCCACCCAGCATCCGTAGCTGTATTCGAGCCTATGGTATCATTCGCAAATGGTTGATATCAAAGATTATAGCGCCGCGGTTAGGCATTCGGGGACGTCAGACTCGACTCGAGTTCCTCCTTCAAGTGATTGAAGTTGCACGTTTGCGAAACATGGAACGACCTGATGCTTCGCAGCTGGCTATGCAGCCCTGTATCCGTTCGTTTGTCGAGGCTGTCGTCTCCTCGGCGCTGACCAGCACTGAGAGCCGGACGCATCAACGAGCGTGGCAGAATGTTGCGTTTACTCGCGGAGTCACTTGTGACGCCTTGACGACGTTGCTGTCTCGCCCGTATAAAGACATGACACATAATCATGATTCGCTCACTGTTGATATGGGTTGGTTGATTGAACGCATGCTCGAGGTGATTGTCACTCCTGATGTCATTGATTCGACTGTAAACGAGAATCAAGGGCTTGTCAACTTTGACAAGAGGAGGTGTGTTGATATCCATCTTTGTGCACCCTGGGATGATCTGATGTTGAGTTATTAGGCAACTGCATAATTTGATCAATCAAGCTCCATCTATCCCTGCAACAAAGAGACATGGTCATTCCGATGAGGTCAACAGGAGAGGTTTTGAACGTCTCAACAATATTGAAAAGGAGGTGATGCATCTCCAGTTTGACCCTCGCGGCATCAAAGAAGAGAGTATGCGTGAGGCTCTGCATGCCAGCACCAGCGGATCGCAATCAGGCAAAAAAGTCGCTCGACCTTTTCATAGGTTACTTACCTACCAGATGGAGAAGAACCGCAGAGACAAGAATGTCCGAACTCGACTTCAGAAAGAGAAGCTTCACGAACAAGCACGGTACGAGAAACGTGAAGACATATTAAGCAAGGCTATGAAGTCAAAGAAGCCTCAGTCAGCGGCGCAGAAACAGCATAGGAATAAAAAGAGCATGTCGGCATTCTTGAGCTTTATGAGGCCCTTGTCAAGTGCTTTTGGTGCCGACATTTCCGCATCTCCGGCGCATAAACGCACACCGTCGGAATTGGATTTCAAGGCTACAGGAAAACCCATTCTGGTTTTGAGCTTGATGGACGCCCATGTTGCGCAGTTTGTCAATAACGAGCGGTCATATACGTTCAAACTAGATACGGAAGACGGTGGTCATTATCTTCTCCAGGCGATGAACAAGCGCGATTTGACGAAATGGTTGGAAACTATTGGGCGAATCGCGAAGATGGCAACCAAACGACGATTGACCTATATTGGTAATTCGCCAAAGCCGGTGCTATCTGACCATTTGCATGTTGAACCTGCCACGGCGTCGCGCGATCCTTTTGCTGGTGAGTGATTCACGTACGCTCTGAAGAATTTTGGTCCTGATGGTGGATCCCGCGTAGTGTTTGGTGTTGAACTTGACTTTTTGTTGGCACGGGAGTCTGGAGGTGGATCTGTACAGCCTGGCACTGTCCCTCGCATCATCGAACAGTGCTTGAGTGAAGTTGAGACTCGTGGTCTATCGGAGGTTGGGATCTGTAAGTAGTCATATGCTCAGTTTTAGGGGGTTTGTCGCCGACTAATGAGTTTGTTTTAGACCGCATTGCTGGAGCCACGTCCGAAATTAATGCTCTCAAAGATGCGTATAACCGAGGTGATAGATGGTTTCTTGGCGAAATATGGTGGTGTTATTGACTAGCTGGTTCTAGGGGAAAGCCCGATACACCATAACACGGACATACATGCGGTCTGTGATCTTGTGAAATCTTGGTTCCGTGTGTTGCCAGAGCCCGTCTTTCCTTCTTCATCTTACTACGAAATCATCCAGAAGATGCGTGAGTGTTTTAGATATTTTTGTTTTTCAATTCCGCGTTGTGAAAACTAAAAACGGTCAATTAATCTACAGAACTGGATAATCTTGAAGAACGGCTTGCAGGTATCCGAAGCGTTGTTCAAAGGCTTCCCCAACCCAATTTTGATTTGCTTCGAAGAGTGTCAGAACATCTGGACCAGTCAGCAGCAAAATTCACCGATATATATAACGATAGCTGACACCGTTTCCAGAGTGACTGACTATGAAGAGCATAATCAAATGACTGCCGAAGCACTCTCGATCGTGTTTAGTCCCAACCTGTTGCGAGCACCACAAAACGATTTTGTAATGATTTTGGCAAACATGGGACATACACACAAGCTCGTAAAAGCACTTATCACACATGTAAGATTCCTTTGACACGCGTTGCAACACGTCTTGACCATAGTCGATTTGATCTGTCTAGTACCACGTCATTTTTGACGAGGCTGACCCAGAAGCTGAAGCCCACTCTGAGGATGAATATGATCCCCCAATACCCGAGGAAGATGAGGAGGAGGAAGAAGAGGAAGTCGGCGAAACACGCTCTCAAGCATCTGATGAAGACTCGAATGAACGTATTACCTCGGAACATGACTCGTAACATGACATATACCCGTTTAATATTCCCAGCCACGGATTCAATATTCATTCTCCGTGTTTAACCAACCTCACACTGTACGTATACCATGGTTCTCCACAACTTTTTTTTTTGGCCTCCGTCTTTCAGTTGGACCGTCGTACATTAGTCTCAAGTCTTGTTGCTGCTTAGGATGTTGCGCATAATAAGCATCATTGACCACACGCATGTCATAGTAGTTTACCTCGAGCTGGACTCGATGGTAAATTGTCCTCAGGATACATGATGTAAAAGCTCCCTTGTCCACTCATCTCGAAAAAAAAACATTACATGCAGATCGCCAGTTGCGATGAGAAATGACTACAACACTTTGCGTTGTCTCAGTTGTTCGGAAAAATCCCATGATACTCTGCCTCGTTCTTTCATCCGCCATTGATTACTATATAAGTCCCTTCTCGGCAAGCCAGACCAATCAACTTTATATCTTCCCTTTTTCATGTAAACTCACCAGTTACTACTACAAAACGCACCATGGTTCAAGTTGTGTTCACGTAGAGTTTTCTACGATTCTAAGCAATTTTATGTATGATAGGTTTCTTGAGAATAAGAGTACCAAGGTCTGGGCGGTATGCGGTGAACACTGAATGTACACTGAGGTAATAAGCGAGGAGGCATGCATATGCCAGGGCATGTTCACCCCAAGTCATCATGTATTAAGATGTAAGCATTACATGCGTTTCCGCACGTAGCACGTTTTTAAGATACCAGATAAGCCTTTCTCATTTGGTGCATGCGTGGCTGCAAACGCTGGGTCAATACATTTACCCGGCTCAGCCATAAAACCAAGACCACGTTTCCGGTGGCAATCGTAAACAGTCATCGGCCCCTCTAAAGGTTGACCGCCACAGCTATTGGAGGGTAGAGCTGAAAATCGCTTGGCAACGTAAACGTAGTGAACAACTTACTTGCCAGTTTTGAGTATCAGACTAGGCTGATCACGGCCTGGAGGGACGATCGCGACAAAAGTCGCCTGTTACGTGTAACGGTGTTAGCGTGCCACCCAAGAGAACCAGCCATGTAAACTCACGTGCGTAGCCTGAGCAATGGCACTGCCGACAAGGAGGAAAGCAGTAGTGAAGACGATTGCAAAACGCATTATGGTTCAAGTTTTGTTCAACCTGTGAACTTAAGTCTGTTGCATGTGTTGGAGTGGATTGACGGACACGGTATGTGAAGATGCTGCTTGCCTTGTGAAATGTATTCAAAGTCGAGATGCACCAGGCACTGACTTGTCTTCCAAGGAGGTATACCGCATTTATACCCTTAGAAAACGGTACGTGGCAGTTACATGGCTCGTAACGACCGCGTGTCTGGAAGAATAATTCCGCCTTGTCAACGTTCGCTCAATCAATGTTTCATCATTTGATATTCGGAAAAAAGTACTGCACCGTCACGTCATCCGACACTCATGACATCCAGAGAGACGTGATAGAGAGGTTAGGGTATGAACGTAAAGACTGGGAAGGGGTTGGATAGTGGGCCAAGTAACTGTTGTCCTCCGGCTCGCTAGTAACGTATGTGCAGGTTGTGTTACCTTGAGCCTAGAGGGATTACAGAGACAGAAGTCTTATTGCCCACTCAAATTTTGCACTTTTTGATACCGAATCCTCTTGTACCAGCTCTGTTTACACTTGTACCACCATCATCAAAGCGCGCACATAACACTTAACACGTTTTACTTTCACAAAAAAAACATTATCGTGTCTGATCAGTCGACATCTTTGAGTGTAACAGAGCTTTTCTTCACGCGTGCTTCTCCTATCTCTTCATCCATCCACTTTTTCGACAAACAATGAGTAAACGGGGTGYGGGAAAACCATATTCTTCTTCTAAACCCTCCCCCCCCCTCCTGGCATAGCGATCTTTGATCCTATGCATCCTACG
>JNHW02000012.1:0-280300 GCA_001691775.3 Amanita inopinata Kibby_2008
GAAATGAACATCAGTCACAAGTCACGTTCAGATTTGAACGGTCCTGACAGTGAACATGAGAGGTCACAGGTCACACCAGCTGAACCTACGGTCGTAATAGTACAGTATTCATTGCCCAATGAGAGTTGTTCACCATGATTTTGCCTTGAAAATAGAATAGAGTTCGCAAGCGGAACCTCCCACTAAGTGTTCCTTGCGCACGGATCATGGAGTTATTGCGATCCGAGTAGGTTTATTGTATGCTAACCTTTATGACTGTGGAGAATTTTTAATGGAGTTTATCTTTACCTATAGAACGATTGTAATCGTCGTGTCACGTAAACTCAGCCTGTGGGAGAGTGAAGCGGGCAATATCTAGGAATGCAGATGAGGGCTTAGCTTTATCTTTATCGGATTCTATTCGGACACAGGTCCTTCTTTAACCATTTTTGCCCGTCTGGGCAATGACCGGGCGAGCAGTATAAAGAAGCGTACACGAAAGACAGACTTTTCGCCGTCGCCAACGAATCTTCATACAATGGGTATCCTTTATCCCGGTGAGTCTCTAGATACCACAATGGACTCTTTAATCACGTTCACACATATACAGATAACCAGAACCATGCCAATCGTGTTAACCAGCTAGCGATTGATATTGCCCAAATCCAGTCCTAAATCAAGGAAGCCATTACTGATGCAACATCTCACGATGAGAAAGCCGTCGAGGTTCTAGATCAGTTAGCCAAAAAAACGTGGCTTCAAGACACTCGAGGAATACCTCGAGGATGCAGAGAAACAACTGAGCGCCGAGGACAGGGAGAAATACCAGCAGATGAAGGAAGGACTTGCGGCGAAGATTGGTAACCTTGATGTTACTATGCAATCCGCTATGGGGCTTGTGGCCATCGGCATCGATACAGGGTTGACAGGTACTGCCCTTGCGCCATCTGTGGTATGATGGTGGCTCACTTGTATACCAAAAGCCACCGCTGTTAGTGCTTTGTTCCGGCGTACAATGCTCAAGATATCGTTCCAAGCTACTGGGCGTGGCCTGATTGAAATTATCACAGGTTCGTACTATCCAAGGCAATTCCCAACAATCGATTTGACAGAGAGCAATTCCGCGGGTAATTTTACGCTAGGGGCCGACATCTTACACTTGGCCAAGAGGGTCATCGAAGCGACTCTTGCGGAAGAAACTCTGACCGGAAAGTTTGCTACCGTTTTTAAGATTCTCAAAACAGCTGGAGAAATACTCTCCCTGTTTGGCCTTGCTCTTGACGGTATTGCCATTATTTACGAGGCCATTGATGGAGCGAACCAGCGGGAGGAGTTCAGAAAGTGCGTATCTCGTATGCGGTGCTGGCCTGGCACCCTGACCTTGCACGATAGGGCGATCATAGATCTATGCGTCCGTAGATTCTCCACGAAGAAGATCCAGCAGCTTACTCAGACCACTCTATCATTCTCAAGCGATGCCAGGGCGACACTTAATTACGCTCAAAGCCTTGAAGAATTAGTTGATGAGGGAAATCTTTCACAGGATGCAGCAAACGAGAAAATTAGAAAGAGTTTATCTGACGTGGAGATGAAGCTCACAGAGGTTCGTCCCTCTGGTGGTGCTTGCTTCCTTTGATGTAACTCCGGGCTGTTGAGTAGGCGGATGACGATTCCGTTTATGACACGCTTCAGAAACAGGATAAGCTCAACGGTGCTTGGACCAATGAAGACCCTAGTCTGCAGGAGATAAAGAACATCATTGACAGCGATTCCGACAAAGGGAATTAGCATTGGTGGCTGATTGTCGTTCTTAATACGAGAAGTGCGTCGCATTTGTTCGTATATAGCCTTGTAACTCGTTAGCAGCCACTGTAAGATAGCTGATCGTTTTTGATTACGTTCCAAGCAAATAACCATTATGCAGTAGAAGGTCCTGGGCCTGCCTTTGCCATCTTTCGATCATGGCCCCTCTTTCGGTTGTGATTCGCTCGACTTGCTTTGTGTTTGTCTTTCCATGCTCGTGCTCTAGCCGAGCCTTCTCCATCCTTGGGACCAGCATCATGCTCGGCTGCGCCTTTACCCCTGCCCCTGCCTCCCCTGCCTCTACCACGATTACTTCCTCGACCTCGTGCTCTGTCACTGCCCCCGCCACGATCATTGTTTGAAGATGGCGTGGAATCTCGCATCGAGAGCAAATTTTGGTTACCCGAGAATTCATGTTTCTGTAGAATTTTATCTTTCTTTGGCTAGGACCACCATGTAAGCAAATGTTATAGAAACTGCATGAATGATTAATCACATTACGCTCGAGCATAATTCTCCATCCTTCAATTTGTTCATCTCCCCATCCTAAAAAGCATGATAAGTTGTTCGCACCACAGTTATGAACGACAAGGGTTACCAGTCTGAGCTTTGAGCTCTGCGCGTGCCTTGCTTCTTCTCGTTGCGGCATCTCGTTCGAAAAGTTTTGGATCGCGAATGTATGCAAGCTCAAGTATGGTTTCTGGAGCTTTCAGCTTCTCTTCCTCCTCCACCTCACCATCGCCGCCCTCGTCATCAGACTCGCCATCTCCGTTAACTTTGATATGCATCAAGCCATCTAGCTCATCCTCAACATTCTGTATATCCGCCCTATTTGACGCTTTGGCCTTGGCTTTTCCTGATTGAACTGAGGTTGAAGTAGCAGTATCCGGTACATAGTAGTAATCGTCCTCTTCGTCAAGATCTTCAAGCTCGATTGCTTCGGCGCGATGCAGGATGTCAGCTTTCATCTGCTCGATATACGCATTATCTCTGAGGAGGCTTTCTGCATCGTCCCTAGTTATACCCAGGTTAAGTCCAAGTAGCACCTTGTCTGGGATAATCCAGGCTTACATTTTCTTACCATATCTCAACTTGCTCAGATCCATGACGTCGTTATCGAAAATGTTCTTTCGTTCTCCAACCATTCTTTCAATTTCATTCTCATTAATTGACGTCGGGAGCCAGTTCGGCCCAGTGTCGACTTTCGTAGCATCTGCAGCCGCCAACTCGTCTTCCCCAGGTGCTGTCCCTTCCAGTAGGCCCTCTATCACTTTTTCCGCGTTCCCAGAGTATGTAGGCAATAACAACAATAAGCGAATGTATGTCGGTGAATGAGATGGGAAGATATCTAACACTTGACTAATCTTGATATCAATGTCTGGATCTGATCCGGAACGCATATCATCCGAGGCAGCCGCCTTGGTTTTGCCTTTATCAACGGCACGAGCTGGAGGAACCTTCTGAGTCCTATTATCCCTGGTTGTGTTTGTTGAAGCGTATCGCATGCTCTGCGGAAGGCCAGAGGACCGAAGAAGTATCTTCAATGCTCCAGCATCTTTGGGCGTTCCCCCTTCACCTGCACCAACGCTAGGTTCATCGAGAGACTGCAAAGTAGACTCGAGCAGATCAAGTCTGGGATCTTTCTCTTCTGCATGGCGAAGTGATGTGGCGAGGGTACGGGAAAGATCGTATGCTCGCTGGTAATCTGTTAACAAGGGTAGATTAAGGAATGGTGTTGGGGGTATCTGTTCTGAGGTTGAAGAGGACGATAGCTCGACAAGAGAAAACATGATGTCGAAGGCTCGCTCCGATGCTATCCCAAGTTGACGTCCGGAAGAAGCAGCAAGATCATCCAGGATGCAAGTGAGGATAGTATGAAAAGCGTCAACGAATGCAACTTTTGTTGAGATCCAGATACGCTCCCAGTCGTCAGGTTGTCTTATGCTACTCAGAGACTGTGGGTCTGCGGGAATAGCACTCCTCAAGACGTTGAGTCCACCATACGCCATTGCGACTGAAGCGAGGCCATTGTCATACATGTTCGCGAGAGCCATAATGAATTCCTTGTTATTCGCAAACGGTCTTACAAGTTCAGGTGGGGATATGCGGAGGAAGGAGAGAAGACTATGAGCTGTTTTGCGAATGGCGTAAAGACCTTGTGATGGAGATGACTGATCACCCGACAGCAGCAAAGTGAAAGACGGTACAAGCTCCCGTTCGACGGTTTGGATAACCTGAGGGTTATTCTGTACCGCCTTTTGCGCGATAGAACGAAGTTGCTTGGTGTGTGTACGAGCAAAAGCAACAGATAGGCTAAGCAATATCTGTACATCGATACCAGCTCCTTGTTTTGCTAGGCTTGTGGACGTTGCTAGATTTTCTGCCAGCTGAAGCGTGTACTTGCGAATTAGGTATTCCTTGGCGGACGCGCTTATTTCTGTGTCCCAGATCAAAGAGTTGAGTACTTGTTGGGCGGCATCTCGAGCGTACGAAGAGATGAAGGTCGACGATGCAGGAACTTCCTGCTTAGATGGCGGAAGATCGAGTGTTTGCCTGAGACAAACAGCAACAGTCTCGTAAAGCGACGCGGCCTGCGACGGCGAGAGCGACTTGCGCGTCTGTGTTGAAGGATATGGTGCCAGCAATGCCATTTGCCAATGACCGTCAGTTGCAGAGGCACGTGGTGATGATTGCAAAGGTCGAGGTCGAGCCCATTAGTGATTTGCTGAGTTGCTCTCAGTCGCCATGACTGCCGCCATAATATTCATCGCAGATGGTACGGAAGAGATGGAATTGTGCGACCCTGCATCTCAAATGTCATCTGCCTACTGAACCAGTGTGTCGCCTGGGCAGTACCATCACCTATGACACCCTTGTCAGGGCAGGAGTAACCGCAGTGTCCGTCTTTGTCCCAGAAACATCAACCGGTCCGCATAGCGTGAGCCCTCCTGTTGCAAAAGGCTCGCGAGGAATCAATATAATGCCTGACATGTATCTTGATCGCACACAACTGGGAGTAGTGAATAAATTCAAGTGTGAATTATGAAATTATCATTGATGTCTATCTTTGCCAGGACAAATATGATCTGTTAGTCGTCCCTGGAGGTGCAAAAGGCGCAGATACTATTTCCAAAAACCCTATCGTGCAGGAGCTTGTACACCATTTTTACACGAGCGGGAAGCTGATTGGCATGATCTGCAATGGCGAGCTGCACCCAATCTTGCGTCTCCTTTGGGCCATAGGCTCAACCTCTGTTATAGGTAGCCTCGCGGCTCTGACCTCAAAGTTGCCAAAACAGCCCATAACTTCGCACCCAGGTGTAAAAACTCAGCTTGAGGGCGGTGAGAGTGTTTCTGGTCTTCGTCCATATTTCCGTGCATCTCGCTAATCGGAAAGTAGAGTTTGAATACTCTGAAGAACCCGTAGTCATCTCTGGCAACCTGATTACGAGGTACGAAAACATAGTTGAACTTGGGTCGCTAGAATCACCCAACATATCTAGCCGCGGTCCGGGAACGAGCTTCCCATTCGCCCTTACGCTAGTCGAGCGATTGTTGGGACACCAGAAGCGGCTCGATGTCCAACAGCCCATGGCCTTCCCGGCTGACACTCCTTGGGTAAACACTCGTGCTACCGCAAAATAGTTTCTACGATCATGGTCAAACAGGATCGCAGTGTTTTTTGTATTGTATGTATGTTCTGCGATATCACGTACGCACTACCAAGAATGCTTCCGGAACATCTGGACTGTCGTATGCAGAAAGTTTCCGTTGGACAGTAATATTTCCATCCTGATCAACGTGGACCGCATTCGTTACCTACAAAAACCGAGGAAATCAACTTGATGTTTAGCAAGTAGCAGACAACGTCCCACCTGCCACACTTTCGTGTTGTAACCAAACTGGACAAGGTTGGGACTGCATTGGAAAGCAATAGGTAGAGCGTCAGACATCACAAATACTGGTCCAAGCGCGTTCACTTGTGCCTCAAGCGGGTGATTGATATGGATTACCCGTAGAGTCTTTGCGCATGCTAACGCAGATCCAAGTGATGGCTGAATAGCATAAGCACTCCCCCAAAGTAGCTTCGAAAAACCCTTAATACACACCAAAGCTTCGGGCTCGATAACAATAAACAGTTGTTCCAACCTCACACATCGCTCACAGACATCTCTGATCGCATCCAAGCCTATCAACATCCGGTGTACAGCAAACCGCGTCAACCGCCCGCCATGTACATCTACGAGCGCCTTCCAAAATCCATCCGTCACTGGTGCCTCCACGAACGCACTCAAAGAATATATTTGAAACACCTCAAGTGGTGCAGGTGCGAGCAGAACCAAAACATCTTCAAGCCATGATTCGAGAGGTTGGCGTTGTTGCCGTAGGGTAAGTGTGATGGAGCGTAAGCGACGCATTGCTCGTGCCGACGTACATCGCCTGGAAAAATCGGTCATGTCCTGAGATGGCATTAGTCTTTGACTCAAGCTTCAGTTTCGGAAAGGGCTCACAAATCTAGATGAAACCCCCTCTAGTCTCAAGCCAACGATCCCTTCTGTGTTGGATGAGAGAATTGCCCATACACCTTGATGAGTAACTTTTGGACACCCTGCAAGATGTAGTTCCTCCAGTTGGGTAAGAGAGGTTGCAAGAGACACCAAGACCTCATCAGTGACAACAGGGGAAGCCTGTTTAGTAGACAGCTGAGTCCTCTAGACACGTTCATACTAATCGCGTAGGCACGGACCTTACATACAAGCGTCAACCTGCGTAGCGAAATGCGGTTCAGCGCAGTCCAAGTAGGGAGCAGGGAAATGACGGCGGCACTGGGCATGATGAGGGATATGCGCTCTAAACACACAAACCCAAGTAAGAGGGCACGATCATACAACCCCTCGTCATATCCGTTGATTTCCAGTTCACGCAACCCGTGATTCGTCAACTGCGTCGTTGAGGACGGAGAGCCGAAAGAATTGCCTTTGACATCGTCGTTGGTATCCGCACTTGAACTGGCGCAAAGCAATGCTCGCAGAATCTCAGATGTGAGAGAGCCGTGTCGCGTCCAGGTACATGAACGGAGGTTGACGCAGTTTCTGAGCCCTCGTAACACATCTTCGAGCACGTTCTTGGCTCTGTCGTTGGACGAAAAACTCAAATTCTTGTCAAAGTCGCGTATTTCTGGATTTATGCGATCAGGGATTCTGTTGGCTATTTTCACTGGTAGTACATTGGCGTGGTGGGACACGAACCCAGGTATCGTACGTGTTTGGCGAGATGTGGACAACTAGCAAGCGTTGCAAAGAGCTGGACAACCTACAAAGGACAATTTACGACAGTTGTGTGTCGGTGAGGAGCACAGGAAGGTGGGACTGTAGGAGTACTTACCCTGGTCTTTACGTCTTTGTGCCATGAAAAGACAGCTACTTTGTTATAGAGCCTAGGAATTGCAAAATCATAAAAAGTCTTGCTGACTTGACATACAGTAGCCAGTTGATGAGGCTTGAGCAAATAAGAAAAGATGGGTGATAAGAGTTCAACTGGAAGGTCAGAGAATTTGGGCATTCGTGTTGTCCCGGTCAAGTGGCGTTGGGAAGTTGCCGGGCCGGTCCAGTCAAATACGCGCATTACTTGGCTCAGAATTAACAAGTCTTTCCTTCGAATATCGACTACAGAACCTCTAGCTCTCCTCGTATTTCTCCTGCCATGCATCAACACGTTGCATAAGATCTGACCATTGTTCCTCCGTTTCAACACCTTTCACCCACTCATCTCCAATATCCAACGTCTCTATCCGTTTCCATCCACGTTTGAGGTAATTGTAAGTATAGATCTTTCGACGCCATTCATCCACAAACTTTTGTCCGTCATTCTCCATAGCACCCTATCTTTAACAGTCAAAACACGAGTCCATAGAATTCAATTAACAAACCTTTTGTTTCAGGTAATCTACCAGGTCATCTTGGTAGTCACTCGCAGCCGTACCATCGGACAACCGATGACCGAGCACGTACGGATCCAATCCGATATCCTTCAACTTTTGCTCTTGTAAAGCAAGCTCGTGAAGCATTTGCTCCCGAGAGGGCAAAACATTTGGATCACGAATGGCATAAGCAATGTACAAGCTCTGTGCAACATCGGACGGGCAGTTCGCAATGGCACTGGGCAGTCCCACGAACGAAAGTGCAGTCACTGGGTATGACGGACTTAGAGAAAAGATGTGCCGGTATAGAGGGAAAATGTATCGTGTATTGCTGATAAGGCGACCCTGGTAAGACGCGTTGGAATGCGCTTTAGGATCGGTGACGAGAGTGTCACCAGCATCAAGGAATGGTTTACGCAGTTCGTACCCAGTCGATAGTAGAACTACATCCACATCCACATCTGTGTTGTCCACAAAGACCACCGAGTCCGGAGTGAAATGCGATATCGCTGGTTTTCGTACCACATTCGAGGGAAATGGTCCAAATGTAATGTCATGATCGTTGCTTTGATTCCTGATTGACACATAAATCTTGAAGGATGTAAGTCACAGACAGAGCATTGCGAAGTCTTTTACCTCGTGTACAACTGGAGCAATCTGTACAGCTATGTCTCTACCACTTGCGGAGTCACCCACAACGAGAACAGATCTATTACTGTATTCTTCTGGCCGTCTGTACCAAACCGAGTGCGTGATCTCTCGTCCCGCTCGGTCTGTACCAGTGTCTTTGCTGTTGTCCAGCCAGTCCTTCTGACCAGGCCACGTCGGCATTCGTGGCGTACGCAGGTCACCGGATGCAACAACTAGATGCTGAAACGCTCTGGAGTGCGTTTGATTTCGATGAGTCAGGTATGTAACATTCCAAACTCCTGCCTCTGCCGTTCCATGCCATGAGGCGCTTAGTACTCTATGATTGAACTTGGTGAAAGGTAACAGGTTGAAATGGTTTGCGTAATGGACCAAATAGGCTTCTACGTGTTCGTGACGTGGATATAAATGCGTTCCAGCAGGGAATGGAAATTTTGGGCATGTCATCATGGGCACAGGCGTGTTAGTGTGCAAGAGCGGATATAGTGGCGTTTCTGGTACTATCGGAGGTGGCATGGGGCGAGGTTCTGGCAGCCTCAGTTTAACTCTATGTAAGGCAGGATACTTTTCAAATAGCACGAACGACTACGCACCATATTCCGCCGAGGTTCTCTCTTTCTTCCAGTAATACAATGTCCCATGCATTCCGGTCTGGGAGATCTAGTAGAGTTTTCAACACGGCCAAGCCAGCGGTGCCTGCACCAACAACAGCAATGGACTTGCGCTCTACGCTCTTGTGATCAACGGTGGTCGACGATTGCGAGCCAAGCAGTGCAAAGATGATCTGGCGAACGTTCACCATAGGCAGCAAAAAGTTGTTCCGGGACTCCAAAGTAGCTTGAGCACCTTAGGGTATGATGCGGTGATACGCATCCCCTTGCTGACATAGCGATAATATTAGACGAATGTAATGCTCGGGCCAAATGGCGTGGCGGAGGGGTCATTCGTGCCAGAGGTGGAAAATAATATAAAATTCTCTAGACATGGGCGTTTAGCGCAGTGGTAGCGCGTATGCTTTGCAGGCCCTGCAGTAAAAGCGCAGATCCTTAGGTTGTATAAGGTCCAGGGTTCAATCCCCTGAACGTCCAATCTTTTTTGTCCTCATTTATGTCTTTTCTGCGCTCTTCCCAAGTTGTACCAGTTGCAATGATTAGCAAAGAAGCTGCCGCCTGTAATATGCATGACGGAGAGTGTGCTACCTCAATGGAGGGTGGTTGGGTAATTGAGGATGAGCAAATGGTATTCGGGGTCCCCCTCCTTCTGGCTTCGGAGACGCGCTGCGTCTCCTCGTCATCAACGCTGTGTTCATGGCATATGTTCAAGTCGAGGCTGATGACGTGCGTTCACAAACCTACCGAAAACCTAGCTCAATGATGATTGATCTCTATTGACAGCGATTAGAGGAGGGTCCTGAAGGCCTACAGTTCAAATGCAAGCCCATCGTAGCTCATTCAATAGCTCATTTTAACCTGTCTACAAACAGCTTTTCTGGGATCGAACGACGCACCTGGTATTGGGAGCGAAAATAGGAACATAGGCGTAGGAAATGCAGATAGAGGTGGACCATCCAATACAACTCAATGACAGCCAACCACTAACTCTCGCTTCATTCAGGATACCTGCAAGATCAGCCGAGAAAAGGCTCGTTAAGTTTCTGGACTGTCGAATACTATCAATCGTACTTTGACGTTGATACACAGACCGTACGTTGCTTGATAATTGCCGCTGATTTTGATGCGATTCTGCCCAGGTTTTGAAGCGATGTTATACAACGCTTTTGCCCCAAAACGCTCGCACATACATTTCCACACACCTCAATCCTCCCGATCTTTATGGCCCTTTTTGGACGTTGACAACGCTCATCTTCACCCTCTTCCTCTCGTCCTCTTTAGCTGCATCCATCTCTTCCTATCTTTCTGGGCCAGACAACCAATATAGCTATGACTTCCAACTGCTGTCGATTGCTATGTCCCTTGTATATGCGTATGGACTTGGATTGCCCGTGCTCCTTTGGCTAGCCCTAAGATATCTCGGCGTTGGCGAATGGAGCATAATTGAAGCAATAGCTGTTTGGGGATACGGTCAATTCGTCTGGATTCCCGTATCGGTATGCAAAAGACGTTTTTATGGTCTGATCAAGTTTTGATCATGTAATAGATTTTATGTGTCCTTCCGATTCCCTTGCTCAGATGGCTCCTCGTTGGGATCGCGTTTGGCCTTTCGGGTTATTTCCTCGTGGCAAACATATACCCAATACTGGCATCAGTGAGTTTATAGTCAACCCTCCATGTCCTTCCACGCAAGCCTAATACTTTCCCAAGGCAGAAGCAAAAGCCACTCGATTGCTCATTGTCGTCCTCGTACTTCTCCACTTCGGTCTTGCGCTTACATTTAAGGTCATGTTCTTCAGCTACTATGTAGTTAAAAAAATAGGAGCCGACCTTCCCTTGCCGGGAGGGGATGCGCCAGGAACTCCAGAGGGGAACAACTCGACTGTTGCAATGGTATTGAGGCAACTGAGTCTATAGTAACCGAGTGACCTGTCCTATTTAGACTTGAAGCTTGAAGCCTATTTATTGCACTTTTGCCACCCTCCTTTGTGAATCATGACACGCTCTGCAAGACGTTATGGCATGATTAGTCGGGCCAATTTACGGTGCGCGCTGGGATGCTTAAAAAAGGAAGGTCGGCGGTGCATTGCACAGCCACACCGTCGGACCCGAGTACAGAGGGCATCGTGGTGGCGGCATTTTCGTTGTAATTGTGTAGTGTATATAGTGTTTATTATAATACACATCTCAACCTTTTCTCAAAAACTATCAACTTAAATCAAGGTGTAAGGCGATGGTCATTATTCATCATTTGAGATTAGAATATTAGATACGTTAAATAGAATGCATGTGGGGCCGGTGGAATTGTCCTCACTAACTTTGTATGCTATGTATGGTGTGCGTGCCACCGCTGTGCAGCGTGTAGCGCATTTTTGAAATGAGGAAACAAGCATTTGAGGAAGAATTGAAGAAAGGGAGAGGAGGGGCGAGAAATCAATATGGGTTGAATCTCGCCGGGCGCTGCCGTTCACGTTTGTGCTCCTCTGGGGTGCCATTGCGGCTGTTTCGCTGCCGGCCGTTCTTCCTGCGGATGGCGGTCAGGAGCTCCCCGAAGCCTCGAGAGGCCTCGGGGTAGGCAGACATGAACGCCACCTCGTCGCGTCCAAACCTGCATATGTGAGTAATGTGTGAGTGATTGCCCTTGGCTCTCGCGGGGGGGCGAGAGAAGGGGAGTGACGGTGAGCTACTCACTTTTCAAATTCGAGTGCTACCAGCTGCCGGGTGCTACGTTTCGTCGCTGTCATCTTCCCCATGGCACCCGAGTACCACTCCCTCGGCCAGTCCTTCAGGCCCAGCACACCCGTGTCTGGGTCACCATCCCACTGCTGAATCGCAGTTCGCCAGGCATCTGGCCCCCCCATCAGGTCCTGGATCCTCACTCCTGGCTGGGGGGAAGGGCCTGTGCCCTGCTCGATCGAAGCGTTAGTGCGTTGACTGCCGGCCACGTCGTTTGGATGTACTCCATGAGTGGCGCTCGTGTTGTCTTGTGGTGCGCACGCCGCTTGCGTGGACGGCCCGGGATGGGTGGCATTGGTGGAGGCTGGGCCACCAGACCAGTTTATGGTGGACGTTGAGGACGCTGAGGACGCTGAGCAGGCAGCGGCGCCGTTTGACGGTGGTGGAAGCAGTGGAACCTGGATGGGATTTGCTCGCGGCAGGTTGGTCATCGAAGCTCGGACGGCGTCTAGGATAGCGTCTAGGATAGCCGTTCGACGATTTTCGCCCATGCTCGGCTCGGGCTCGGCTCGGACAGGGCACAGGGCATCGCTGTGATCCTCTGGGGGCGAGTTGAGCAGGTACCGTGTCAGCGTGTCATTCTGCAGAGGGTGTGTAAGACGTCATCCCGCCAGAACAGTGAGATCGCACCGTACATTCTCGTTGTCCGCCCACCCACCCCACCAGCGAACCTTGCTGAGAGACCAACATATTCCAATGGGCTCGCGCGTGAACCGATACTGCACACCACCACAGCGAAGGCTGTGGGTCGCGAAATGCCCTGTCAGGCCGGCGCTCGCTGTGAACATGGTGAGCAAGTCTTGAACGTTGTCGTGGCTCATGGCGCGGTTTGCACGGATGGTCCCATCGACAGACAGGTCTGGGAAGATGTAGTCGGTGGGGAGAAGGTTTCGTCCCAGCCGCTGCTGCATGTAGTTGACCCATGCCGGTAGGTGAGTGTAGGCATCGATAGCAGGGACGTCTTGCTTGTAAATCCAGTACGCGTGGCCTGAAAATCAGAAGATCGTTTCCCGCTTGCCGTCAGTCAGAAACCCGAGTAAAAAGGATCGATTCACCCACCTTCCAGTGGCCCATTTTCGCGAACCTTTTTCCCCCAGCCCTCCCGGTTCTCCAGGCGAACTTCGAAGTACGGGATATTAAACGGTTGTTCGATGCAGTTCCATGTTATATCCTGCGCTCGTAGCTTACACAGCTCGAAGTTCCTGTCCCACAATCATTATTTGGACCGCTGGAATCGAAAGGTAAAGGCTCACCTTGTCCACAGCGCGAACCCCGTTGACATGAACGCACGCATGAGGCCGTGCTCCGCAATCAGGTACGTCTCCTCGCCACTGCCTACAACAGCACCACCAGAGAGCAGCTTGGGTGGACACTGTCCCTCTGACCACCGCATGACCTGGACCAAGTCTTCGAACGTTATTGCATCGGCGTCATCGAGGCTCTCATCCTTCTTACTGCGACGCGTCTTCATTTCAGACTGGAAGGAGAAGGCGGTTGGTTAAAGGATCTGAAGGGGTGTATTACAGATTGGTTTGCACGTACATCATTTTATATATCAATGTCTGAGACATAATGATACAGTGTCTCATACTTACTGCTTCACTGAGCACCCCAATATTTTATTTACAGGGTGGTTTCGGGTTTCGGGAGGGCATACCTTGCCCGTTGCATAAACAGTGAGCTTGCTCACAATCTCACAACCAAGGCAGGCAGAAAAAGAGGGACAAATATTGCTACTCTAAAAGTGAGCCAGTCGCCATCGCTTGCTTTTGTTTGGTGGCTGCCGCCGCTGCCGAATTTACCCTGGCTTATAGTGCCTTATCAGCGGCGATTTGCATTAAGAACTTATGTCCACCAACTCATACCCGCCTGGAACTGCACCAATTAAACCAGAGTGAGTCGAGACGGCCTTATTCGTATTTCCGGAGTACATCGTTCAATTCCAAGGTAGATATCTAATCTCGTTCGACGCACCTCACCCTGCTCCAGACGACGACACCGCTGAGGACACAACGAATCACTCCCAAAAGTATGTTCGTGACAATGTAGAAGATGTAAACGTTGTAGGAAAGGCGCGTAAAAAGTTAACGAAGGAACAGAGAAAAGCACAGCGCGGCGCGAATAAGGGTAGAAAATTTGGAAAGGTGCGGGACGAGCTAGATCTGTGCTGGAAGGTTGCAAGTGGGAGCACCTGTGAATTTGGTTCTGAGTGAGTGTACAAATGCCGTGTCCTCCCGAGTGCTACGTTTGACGCTATTCCTAGATGTCGCTTCACACATGACATTCCAGCATACCTTGCTGCCAAGGCTCCAGATATTCATCTCCGTGGTGTGAATGAAATCTCGGATGAAGCACCATTTGTGATAGATGGAACATTTGAAGGGGCAGTACATCCCCACTTTCCATCAATACACCTTGGGATTAAATGTCCGGTCTTTGAAGAAAGAGGCGAATGCAGGTATGCAAGATTTCAAGTGCATGCTACCATGTTCACTTCCGTACAGATTTGGCTTGAAATGCCGGTTTTTGGGCGGCCATGTGCTCGTAGACGAAAACAACGATGTCACGTCGGCCGTGGACGAAGAGAAAAAGGCAGACTCAGCCGTTACAGCAGAAGAGGTTAATTTCGTTAATGGCGAGACGCTGAAAATGCTTCGCTCGAAGAAAGTGTGCAGGCTTTCCTCGAAATGTATTCTCCGTTTCTCAAGTGCAGCCTGCAGTATCAAACACCGGTCGCGAGTGCATATTTACAGGAACTTCAAAAAAAGGACGAGTATGGCAAGCCTGAAGTCCGGGTCACGGAAAACAATTCAGTTATCGTAGCTGAACCAGAACAGGATTTAGCTCCAGAGGCCCCCGAGGTGAACAAGGGGTCAACGCAGGAGATTGGGGAAACTAACCCACACTTTACTGGAGATGCTGTAATGCATGACCGGGAAGACGGCCAAGACGCGCCCATGCGATTCTATGAAAAGAAAAGACTACATTGGGCAGGAAAAACCTGTAGGTGCTTCTAGTTTTGCGGTTGAAACCTCGACTAACAGAGCGCATAGATCTTGCGCCTCTTACAACCGTTGGTAACTTGGTATGATTTAACCCACGATCAATAAAATCCAAGCTAACCCAATTTTTTGTTAAAAGCCATTTCGTCGTCTGTGTGTCGATTATGGTGCCGATATCACTTGCGGAGAGAGTATGTGTTTTTACTATCTCGTTGATTTGGACATAACAAATATAATTCAAGTGGGTCTGGCGAATTCCTTTCTCTCTGGTTCCAAGGAGGAATGGTCATTGGTGCGACGGCATCCATCTGAAAGTATTTTTGGTGTACAAGTTGCGGGAAATAGGCCCGGAAACCTGGTTCCAACAGCTGAAGTTATTGCCAAGGAGTGTGGAGCTAACGTTGACTTTGTCGATGTGAACTGCGGTTGCCCTATCGACCTCGTATTCAAAACTGGCAGTGGCTCTGCTTGTACGTCTTTTATCCCGTCGATTATGCTCATAACTCATTCTTGATGCACAGTGCTCGATGCTCCTGGAAAGTTAGGAAAAATTCTGATTGGCATGAATAAAGCTTTGGGAGAGATTCCAGTTACTGTCAAACTTAGGACAGGCATTAAAGATGGTCGCAACACGGCCCACAAATTAATGTCCCGACTATCAACAGAATTTAGCGCAGCTTGCATTACGGTGAGCGCGACCAAATGTGGGTGTGACCCTCACGTTAACCGCTACACAGTTACACGGCCGCACTCGTCAACAACGATATACCAAACTTGCTGATTGGGATTACATTAAACAGTGCGTGGAAGCTGTGAGGGAAGCTGAAAAGGACCAGGACTGTGAGTCTCTGACACGGCCACTCGGGTTGCGGTTATATGACATGGAAGGTATCAGTACCACCTGTGCCAATTTTTGGCGGTGGAGACTGTTTCTCTGCTGAAGATTACTGGACACATGTCGAGTCGACCGGAGTTGATGGAATCATGATTGGTCGGGGAGCTCTGATCAAGCCTTGGATATTTACTGAGATTAAGGAGCGTAGAGAGTGGGACATTAGCGGTCGTGAACGGCTGGAATTAATCCGCAAGGTATGCGAGCGCGTTTACCTTCCACAACCATTGCTCAGTTTGACCACGGAAACCACCAGTATGCCGAATACGGCCTAAAGTGGGTATATGTACTTTGACATTTCCTCGATTCGTGCTCACCCTGTGTAGTCACTTTGGCTCAGATACTGCAGGGGTGAACACCACACGGCGCTATCTTTGTGAAGCGCTTTCTTTCCAGTATAGATACGTACCGATAGGGTTGCTTGAGAGATTACCAGGGCGTATCAACGAACGTGCCCCAGCTTTTCGCGGCCGCAGCGACCTAGGTAAGCATGACTATGCCATGACCAGCCCTGAATCACTAGTAATATTCTCGAAAGAAACACTGCTTGCCAGCGCAAATAGCAATGATTGGGTCAAAATTTCGGAGATGTTCCTAGGTCCTGTACCCGATGGCTGGACATTTACGCCGAAACATAAAAGCAACGCGTATGAAAGCCAAGGTTGATTATCAGGACCAAAATACGATTTTGAGACTTGGGCATCAGACCGCGCAATGTACAGCAGACATCAGTATGCTACATCGCAAATGAGTTTATGCATATGTACAACATGGTTAGATATGATATAGATCCTCAGAGGTCCTGAGAAATTTACAGTAGCGCACGGGATTGTGCAATGTTCATTGATACATGCGCACATCTTGACTCCCCCCTACTCTTCATTTACTATCTCTCATAATAACAAATCCAGGTGCCCATAATTCCCCGTTTCGATCCTGCGACGAACACCACATCTCTTGCTCCGATGCAAGTGTCCCCCGATGAACACGACAATGTCCAATTTCTGGCCTCCATGATGGGTGGCGACTTGGATTTAGAGGTTGCTCGTCAGGTCTTGCGTAAACACAACGGGAAAGTGGAAAAGGCTGCAGATGCCATTCTGCAAGGGGACAGGGGGGAAGACATACAATGGCTCGCGACCCAGAACACGGGAAGCACAATCTCACCAGCCCAAATGCCACCCGCGCCATCCAACAGGGTGATCGACCTCACAGATGACGATGACATGAGCCGCGCACTTCAGATGTCTATGGAGACATCACAAAGTGAAGTCAGGTTTGGACCAACGGATCGCGCGCCAGACCCTGCTTGGCAAATGGTACCTTCTAACGTGCGTCGTATATATGCGCAATTGCGGTTAATCGTTACAATGCCAGACATATTTTAGTCGAATGTAGGGACTGACGCGTCACAAGAGGACCAACATTTGAAAGCGGCCATACGTGCAAGCCTCAATGACTTACCACCTGAGGAATCAGACATATTTCCTATCGAAGATACGATACGCGAGGGCGGCCGGTAAGCTATGTTACCTGAGCCATGCATTATGGCACGACTAATCTCACATATAGCCCCGTTGCCGTGCGCTCCGAAACTCCAGAACTTGCGTACGCTGCCCTGGTTAGAAGTTACCATAATATGATTGCCATCCGTCTCGCTCACAGACGCTTTAGGTTTTTCACGCACTCTTCCACGTTCCCCAAGTGAGGCGAGAGTTAGGAAGCGCTCCTTTGCCCACCATCGATCCAGACACACCTAAGGATTCTTCAGGTTTGGTGTAAAATTTAATTATCAACCTATATGACTCATGGACCCCTTTATAGCAAGGGCGATCACGAACATTGTTGAATACTTCGTGAATCTGGATCTTGCCCAGCTGTCTGCAATAGTCGACAAGTATCTCTTATCATCACTTCAAGCTCAACCTATGAATATGACTGCGGACAACGTGACCGATATATCGGCAGGTCCTTGGGTTGTTTTTATGGTTTACTCAAAGCTTGACCCAGGAGCGAACAGATTTCTTGCGAACCCAAGCAGCCCTGATATCCACACACTTGAATGCGGAGAGGGGAGAAGATGATCCAGAGCAAGTATTTCCAACCAGCACTGTCGAGCATTTAATGAGTATACTCTCAGATCACGACTTTTTTTCTTCCGTCATGGGAGCGTTGAATATTACGCAGGCGTTACAAGGAGGCTCAGAAGGGCCCAAGGTGATGGTTTTGTCGTCGTCGTCGATGTCGGGCTGGAAAATATACCAAACGACCTCATTGGAGCTTTATCTGCTAACCTGTCACGATACACTGACACGGGTTCAAGTCACGAGGTCATCGTCGACCCGTCTGATGTCGTAGCCTTCCAGTTGAATTACCACAGACAAGCAACTGGTTCACGACAAAATCTGGACACTTTTGTTTATCCAAAGACGATATATCTTGATCAGTTCCTTTTGACTAACGTGGAACTGGCTAATCAGAAACGGCAACTCGAGCGTGATATGCATGCAGAAATTGCCAAGCTGGTGGCAGAGAAAGAGACTCTTACGAGATTCAACGTATGTCATGTTATCGTCGAGGACCGGAAAAACTTCTGTTTTGAACATTTACCAGAACAGAGATACTTTGACTGACTTGCGGTCGACGTTGCATTACTACGAAAACGTTGCAGAAGCCGGAGGAGATGCAGATCGTGAACGCGTGATTCAAGAAACCACGGCTAAGCTTAAGTCAATCGTAGCAGCAATCGTGGAACAATTAGAAGGTGAATAAGTTACTGAAAATTCTGTCGTTTTCCAGGAGCTTAGTTGTTTGGTTTCAGCTATCGATCGGCGTGTGGAAAAACTTCGCGTAGCAATGAACACCGTTTTTGATTGCGCGGAGCTTCAGAACCATCGCGTGTGTTCCTCTTCCTTATTTTCCGATCTTGAGCTCTGAGCTGCCCGATCAGTACGACCTTCGGTCTGTTCTTGTTCATAGTGGTTTGCTAGGGAGAAAGCAAATGTATTCCTATGTTCAAGACGTAGATGGCACATGGTGGAAGACTGTTGATTTCACAGTCACTGAGGTAAGCAGGTGAACAGGGGCGTGAACTCGCGCGGTTAACCAGTCCAACCGTTAGGTCACGGAGGAAACAGTTTTGACGGACCCGAATGGCCTACATATGAGTGCTGGTCCATATCTACTATTTTACAGCCGCCATTTGCCTCCTGAACAAATAAGGGTACCAATTCCATGGCTAGAGACGTATGTGGTGCGTTGAACAGACAGTTTCCTAAAGTGAGCTTTAGATTGATGAGTGTGTCGATACAGGAAAGTGTGGAACAGAGCAACAAAACACTGTTGGATCTACTCCCTCCTGAGCTGGCTGCGAAAGCAAAGATTCCTCCCTCTGTATCATCTCCCAGTGTTCAACAGGACATGTAGCATATATCCGCAAATGTAGCTAATATAGATATACTTCCTTGACGTCGCCTATGCCTTGGGCGTCAAACAGCGTCATACAGATATGTACTTGAACCAGACTCATGCCTGCCTCAGTGTATCAGGGTTCATATGGTCTCAGCCAACAACTTGAACCTTGATGTGCTCGAACTTGTCTTTGGTTACCTTCAGCCAAATGATCTTTGTTCTGTCGCCCTTGTCAATCAAGCTTTTTCCGCCGCAGCGATTCCAAGGTTGTATTACAGGCTGTATTTTCACCAGCGGTCCCCGCGGTTTAATCTGATGGTCTGTGCAATTGGCTGAAATGGTAAGGAACTCGATACTGAAATAAGCACCTCAGAAGTTCATGTCACCATTTGCAGTGGTCCTAACTCATCCCGCATATGCTATCTTTGTGCGAGTGGTTGGTATGCACGTTACCGAATTACGTTTTTTCCTACTGGTTCATTACTTATCCAGACATTCGATCTGCATTGATCTGTGAAAAGCTATACTGTGACTTCATAAAGGAATGTACAGATGCTATACAGCTCTGTATGAACTTGACGTCCTTCACTTGCGTTGTGCGACCGAAGCTTCTCCCGCACTTCTTGCGATGTATAGAGGACAAGATTAATATGCGCGAAATTCGTATACTTGGCTCTCTGAAGAAAGAGCAGGCGAATCAACTTCTGAAGCTAAACAACATCAGGTATCTAGCTCTTTACCAGGGCAGCTGGAATATAATAGATGCGCTACCGAAATGGTCTGTTGTAACGCAAAG
Organism: Amanita inopinata Kibby_2008; assembly: GCA_001691775.3. NCBI lineage: Eukaryota > Fungi > Basidiomycota > Agaricomycetes > Agaricales > Amanitaceae > Amanita > Amanita inopinata. Next base: position 19,799 of record JNHW02000012.1, read on the forward strand.
AACGTTAACAACGTTGGTGCTATATGTGGGTGGTCTGCCTTGTGCTATGCGTTGAGACTGAAATATATCTGCAATGAAGAAATGCGACGATTTGAATGGAACGGTGCTTGAGGCTACACTCGTGCAGCTGCCTCAATTGATTGGACTCCATGTCATACGATGTCCCAAAATTAGTTCCGCATTGGTAGTCCGTTTAACGGCGCACACCCCTATGCTTCAGAGTCTCACCATGTCAACTGGTGTAGGTATTTATAAAGACTCCTACACGTGAAGCTTAATGTAACCCTCAGCAACGGCCTGCTCATTTGGGCTTCATTTTATCCCCATATCTTCGACACCTGCGCGAATTGACTCTTGATATCCACGCTACTTCTGAAGACTCGGGAACGCCTATTATTTCGCATGTTTTGTATCAACTGAAAAGGCCGATCGCTCTATCTTCATTTTCCGTCAGATTCGATAACCTCGTCGAACACTCGTACATTCTGCAGCTACTTGATAGCCATGCAGGTTCACTGAGAAATTTGTCCTTCAATTGCCGGCTCGGTTTGGAATCGATCATCGCCATTTGTGATAGATGCGTGTATCTTGAAGTCCTCGAGGTGGCCTTCCCTATCAAAGAATTTGTCAGCGCAGGCTCTCCAACCAAGTAATTGATCGCCCATCTCACAGTCATTTTCTAGCCGTCCTTTATCTTAGCTATTCGGCGACTAGAAAATCTATGCGCGTTGATTGACACGAGAAGAACATCCAGTCTGCCAGGGCTATATTTGACAAGAGAGCGCATCGTACAGCTAATGTCCGTTTGTCGCAAACTGAGGCGAATTATGACTGGTGCCAGAATTTGGACGGTACGTGGTCTGTTTTTGTGATATGCTGAAGAATCCTACATTTGACCATACCCTATCGCTATGTATTAGGGCAAGGTCGATAACCAGAATAGACTATCCTTAGATTCTGAAAAGTGCCGGCCAAATGCCGAACCTTTGTATATGCCGTATAGGTGAAGGCATGTGTTTGCAGCCCTTGGCACCGCAACATACACAATCGGGCACGGATCAATGGATAGAGCCAGAACGTTGTAGACAGTGGCTAAGCTTGTTTGCTTGACATGGTCACAGTACCTCGATGGCTATAAGCGTTATCAGATATTTTCTTTACGTCGAGTATATAACTTGGGTAGAGGCAACACGATCGCTCTGTTTCGTCAACGCATATCATGAACTTGGTGTATGGCAGCTTCTGAAACAACTCAGATGCTGATCCGAGTATGCTCCCGGCCCCTGCGTAGAAGGGGATTGATCTGTCATGGGATTTGGGTGACGTGCCCTTTCGGCGCACTCAATCAATGAATTCTTGGCCTCAATGCCAATTCACGTGCTGTTCAACCAGAAGCTTTGAAGGTGGTTAGCATATGTGGGTGTACTTGGACGATTTAAACACCGTTTTCTTTTCAAAATATCTGTGAAATGAATCCAGGCGGTGGGGCGGTGCCTGCCATGTGTGTGCTTATTTAGGACTCCTGGAGCCACTCTGCATTCGAAATGCAACTTGCCATGTAACGCATTCAAGCTCCAACTTCTAGAATTTCAAGATAGCCAGTGTTTGACCGCTATACAGAAAGGTCGGCATTGACTAACTTCGAGACGAATTAGACTGACGATGGTGTTTTATTCAGTGAATATATATTACACACGCAGGATATCGAACACGCGTTTACCACGCTGCTTTCTGCCTCGAGGCTTTACCCAGCGCTCCCATTCATAATCCAGACCCTCCATTGCAGAACATAGGTGTGGGCATAACCAAAATAGACACATCATATAGGCATATACATGAGGCAGAAGATTCCCAAAGTACAAAAGCTGGAGCAATCATGATGACAGGGCAATCCTTTCGATGCCCTCCCCCAATTCACACCACGGAGAGAATTCTCTCTATTTGCCGCAATATGGTTTTGGGCCAGCCCTTGATTTCATCGATCTCGTGAAGCATAATCGATTCCTCTTCCGCGTCTACACGCCCAAAGAGCGCTCTCCGTTCTTCGACAATACTGAACCCTTCTTCATTGCCCCAAAATTTGACGAGAGGTATAGAAATCCCTCACCAGGGGGTCTGAGGGATTGGGACGTGCTTGGACCTAATGCAGTAGCTTCTGCTACTTATGAGGACGTAGCACGACATATGAACTGGACTACAAGGTCCTTGTCGCCTTACATTTCGACCTCGTTTAGCGCCATTTGGTCCATCTGGGAAGCCGTTCGTCGCTACCACCATGGCGTAAAGCAGGATGTAGAAATCGCTATTATTGATGCCCACGCTGTCTCTGACCGGGCCGTTACAGCGGCATATCTTTTGGGCAAGGCTTCTCCTCAAGAGTGAGTGCCGTCTCCATCGGCTATATCTGTCCAGCCGTTAACCATTTGTCAGGCGTCATAAAGCACATTGGAAATGGTTTCGCTTCTCTCAGGAATCACAGGCAGTGCTCGTGTATGGTGCCATCCCCGGCACAGCGGTCCTTGCCTCGGTTCCACTTACAGAAATCCTCAGAAAGCTACCTTCATACTTTCTGAAGGACTGCAGTGACATTAACAATGTGCTGAGTTGTCTTGCTTGGAACTATACGGAACAAAAGCCCAACTTTCGTCTATTTTGCAACGCCATGTCGAATCGTTTCCTTCGCCTGCCTGCAGAGGAGCGCCTACACGATGCAACGACCAGTTCGGTTGAACTAGCCATCACATTCTTGCGTCCGTGGTTCCACCACACAGCTACAGACAACCTTGAAAATGCAATAACGAAACTGTGCGCATTGTCGTTTTCTATTGCGCAATGGCCCTGTCAATGGTGGACTCTGGACCATCCGGAGATATGGGACCTTGTTTCGAGCATGGTGGGTGCCCTAGCCGAGGAACTTCGGGAAGAACAAAAATCTGGCGAAGTCACTCGTCTAAGGGAGGTAGTGGACGAGCTTGAACACGCGCTAAAGACATACGAGGATAACCTGCGACATGCACAATCAGAGGCCATCAAATATCGAAGTATAGCCGTATCCTTCAAGGACAGTGTGAGAGAGGAATACTTTCCACCCATGCCTGGTCCTGCCGGACGCGCACCGATTATGTCGCCAATGCCTAGTCACATGTTAACCCCTCATTCATCCCCTGAACTGGAGGCGCTCGATGAGGCAGCATTGATTCCGTTGCCCGAGTCCCCGTCACTTTCAGAGGAAAGCTTGTCTCTGAAGTCACTATCGCCGCTACTATCAACTTTGCCCTCCGTACTCACCGAACTTTGCGCATCGGTGCCATCATCACCACATATTAAAGCTCCTCTGCCGACATTATTGGAGGGAGACTCCGTATTGTCTTCCTCAGGGCCTGTATCCCCTCAGCCCGCCGTTTGCAAAGCCTCAGATCCAATTCGACCTGATAATGACGATGCCGCTGAGGACGTCTTCGCTAAGCATCATGCGAAGCAGACCTGGCTTGAATCATCTATTTCTTCTTCCATGTTATCTGAATCCGGCGATTCTCTTTCCGCAATTGACCAACACGGCACACCTTCAACTTCGCAAACGAGCATTGACCCTTCGACAGAGCTCAATGACATCAAATTGGTGGATGACGATGACTGGATTATCCTTGATGATGAAGAGATGGACGAAGTGGATGAAATTGTTTCCAGACTGCCGGTATTCTTGGAGACAGCGTCGTACCTTGCAACTGGCTTCTTGGTTGGCGCATTCATTACCCTCTGTCTCTTTTCATCTCACAGGAGGACTATTCTAACAAATTTGACTTGATCATCGCACATCTATGTGCGTGGCACTGGAATGCCATCTTGGAGCTTACCTGTTTATCAAAGAGTTATTTATCCTAACTTACGGAAATGAATGTAATACTCACAATGTATGACTGGAGTTTTGTATTGTAGAAATCTGGGAACACCGTATGGGAACCCCTTTGTACAAAAATATCGAAGCCTGTCTCTCACACCTCGGACCGTTATGAAACGAAAGGCATTATATAGCTTCGTGCAACTACCGTCAGAAGTAAGTGCACTATGGGATATTAGTCACATTGTCAAAGTGCTGGTTTCGTCGTTGCTAGATTTCACTGAACGCGAACAGTGACTCTACCAGTTCCGACTATTGACAGGATCACATCCTTGTCCTCCTCACGGCATCACCCATTCCCTTTGATTTCTCAGTTCCTTTTCCCTACGACTGACGATGTCCTGAACCTCGGTTCCCCAGATTTCCTTTGGGTCGGCATAGGTGCCATCTGCGTAACGGATAGTCTTTTCATGTTTCTCTGCGTCTTTGTGTTCCATCACAACGCAATTCTCGATTGTCAGTGGATGTCTCGCATCCCAGCGTATCAAGGTTGGTCTAGATGGAACGTCGTGAGGAGGGATCAGTGATCTGCCGAGCGACACATCTTCGAAAATCAACGCTACATCGTCTTCATCCAGCGGCAGTTTGCTATGTTTTACCAGTCAGCACGTGAGGTTTGTTATTTGAGAAAGCGTTACTTTAAGGGAGATCCCGTAAGTTTGGATTCTCTGTGCAGCAAGTCGCGTAATAAACGTTGGTATAGTTTTTGACGATTCTTCACAGGAAGTGGGTTAGAAATGGGTTTTCCAGCGAGCTCGCAGCAGATGTAGGTCGCCGCATTCAGACCAAATATGGCTGGTAATGGTCCTGGGAAGGTATTGGGAATGACGTTAAATTAGCTCGAAAGGCCAAAGATAAAAGCATACCGAGCACGGGCAAAATGCGTACCCGGAAGTCATCGAACGTGCTGAGTTCTTTCACATTCCCTTTTTGAAACTCTTCCTCAGGTAAAGGCAAAAGCTTCACATCGCCAGGGACCTCCGTGGAATAGACGACGGGGATACCCGACGAAACGCCCAAGAGACGCAAGCGTCGACGAACAGAGCGGGCAAGAGGATCATATATTGTGTTTGATATGTCACAAATTTGGATTCGAGTCGGGTCACATTTGGCACCTGCTCCCATGGAAGAGAAAACCTGAGGTCTGTGGTTAGAAGACATGTCGATCTCTAAGGGCCCGTGTTGGCACTGACTTTGATACCGTGATCATGACAATGCTTGAGCAGATCCACTTTTGTCTGGATGTTATCGATGGCATCTAAGAGAAGAACGAGAATGAGCAATGCTTTCTGCAGTGTTCAATGCTTGACATACCGACGACCCAATCGGCGCCTTCAAGGAGTACGCCACCATCCTCTTTGCGCCATATCTCTATTCTCGAGTCAATTTCGACTCGTTTAGATACTCTCCGAAGAGCCCTCTCGATGCATATGACCTTTGGTGTTCCAACGTCACCCAGACCAGCTGTAGCATGCCGGTTGAGTGAGGACAGGGTGACGTAGTCAAAGTCCACAAGCCTGATCTTGGAAACACCTCTGGCAGCATTCGAATAAGAAAGTGTTTATTAACCGTCCATATCATACAAACGTACGATCTAACGAGCATTACAGCGGCCCAACTGCCTACACCTCCGCAACCGACAATGACAACAGTACCATTCCTTATTTTTGCCATGGCCTCGTCGCCGAAGAAGGCGTAATTCCGAGCTAGTTGTTCCCTGATCAATTCCTCGTCATAGTCCCCATTCCATGATTCTTGGACTTGTGCACCCGGGGCGTATTCTACCCCCGCCTGCTGACTCGCATCCTTCGCAGCCAAAGCATCCAAAACTTGCTGGTGTAGTTCCTGGCGCCGAGTGCGTTTTGTTTGTGCAGAATAGGCGGTGAGCAGTGCAAATGTCCCCAGAGAGGCTGCGATGGCTGTAAGGATCAACTGTGTCCTGTGTGAGCCAAAATTGAGAGCGTTCATGGTCGTCCTAATCTGGCACTCAGTCACGCAGTCACGCATGTCACATGGCCCTGCTCTAACACACCGTCATTCAATGATCAATCATATCATTATCTCAAGCAAAAGTGATCGTTAACTTCTTCTGTAATAGCTGCCAACTCCATCACGAGCGGTGTGCAGCGTGGCGGCTGCATCATCAGTCTCTTATTCAAAATAGGATTTGATGCCGGCATTCCATAACATATCGCTTAGAGGGTTAGTGCCAATAACCGTACGTTCAGAATTCACACGTAACCCAACTTGTACCAGTGCAGACTTCTTATTCGCTTCCGCCACCTTTCCAATGGGAAGTCGGGAGAAAAGAACCACTCTGAATGTCGTATATAGGCTCACGGAGGGCTCGCGTTCTTCGCCGTCCCTTCTGACCTCCGTCCCCCATGTTCCTCGTCACGAGTATCGCACGATTTTTTCAAAATGGATTCGTTTTTGCATGGGACCTGCTGCTGGCGTTAATTAATTTGCTTTTGCCCAAGAGGAAGGTTGGTCATGTCGTGCCGGAAGGTCACCCGGGTGCTGGCGGTAAATGGCCAGAATATATAGCTCCCAAGGAAGGTGACAGCCGCTGTGCTTGTCCCGCGTTAAATGCTCTGTCTAATCACGGTGCGTGAGCGTCTGTGAATCGATGTGTTATGATGAATACTAATTTTCGGTTCCTGTAAATGTGTCGATACAAAGGCATATTTCCTCGAGACGGTCGCAACATCACATTCAAGGAGATGAATGAAAAGATACGGGCTGCATATAACTTTGCACCGTCATTTTGTTACTTTGTACCAAACTATTCTGCCAACATGTTGCACAAGAATTACGGCAAGGGCACGTTTGATCTGGAAGAGATTAGCCTGCATAATGGAATTGAGCATGATGCCTCGCTTACCCGTATATATATGTTTGCTTCACCGGCCTTGTGCGTCGAGATCTGACCTCGAATTTTACAGGCCAGGATTCCGCGGTTGATAAAGATCAAGGCAAACCCGACTTCCGATTAATACGCGAACTCCTGGCATCCGCGTCTGGAAAGGACGAAGAGGGCAACCCATTGCTCACCATCAAGGATATTGCACATGTTTCTGCAAAACGCCGCGCCGAAAGCCGTGCAACAAATCCAGAATTCAGTCTGGCCCGTATTCACAAGTTCTTTTCGAGTTCCAAGTATGTCTTGCCTCATTTAGTAATTTTGATAATCCACAAATCACCACAGCTCTTCGACATTGTTGACCATTTTTGGGGGGCGGGTCAAGGACCTTGAACCTTTTCTGACGGAGGAGCGTCTTATTGAAGGATGGGAACCCAGAATAAGGAAACCGATGGGTCTCACAATGGCAGCGTTTAATAAAACCGTGATGCGGATGGAGTTTGGAACGGATGAAAAAGCGGCAGCCACAGAACTAAAAGCAAACGCGCAAACGAATGCGGCCGAAGATCAGGCATAGCTCAAGTATTGGATGCCTTTTCTCGACTGTGACGAGTTGAAATGATATCATGATACGATGTGCTTGAATGATCACAAATTTTGGTCTCTTGGACGGATTTTATTTTCCTTGTTTCAGAATTATGATTGGAGAGCCTGAGAAATGAAAAAGAGAAAACAGAATTCCATGTCCGCAGCTGACAATAATTCAGTCAAAACTTGCGAGAATACCGATGAAGATAAGGTAGTATGTACATTTAAATAAGAGGAAGAATCAATGAGGAGGTCAACCTTTAGCAAAAAGTCAAGAATGTAAACGGCACTTTATCCGAATCTATGCAAGACGTTTCGAAGACAAGGATGAGAAAAAAAGATGGGTGAGATATACAATTCAGACCTCCCGGCCCATGGCAAACGTATTTTCGTAACTTCATTGATCCTAACCTGTCTACGTGAAGATAGGTAAGCAGTGGCAATCATTAGAGTAGACTGTGAATTATCGTGATGCTCGAATATAGTAGTGCACGGAACCAGCGAATAGAATGAAGCTGTAGGGGAACTGTACGAAGAATGCACCCATTCGCCTGCACATTCGTGTCGAAATAAGACCCAACAATCATGCGGCTGTCTCGACCAGTTCGACTGCCTTCTTCGTAATCTCGTCTATTGGCCATCTCTCTGCCTTTCCGATTCCATGCTTCAAATCTAGCATATCACCAATCTCGTCGCAAGCTCTGAGGATAGTGTCAATGTCCTCCTTCGTATGGGCAGCACTCACGCAGAATCGAACACGGCTGGTCACTAATGGTGTGGCGGGGTACGCGACAACGACGACAATTATCGGTGTCTGGCGATCCTTCATCATACGGTGGAAGATACACATCTTTCCAGGGTTGAACAACAGCAGCGGTACAATGGGAGAAGAAGGGTGGCCATAGGTAATGAAACCAAGTTTTTTAAGGCCATGGTGCAGATATCGCGAGTTGAACGCCAGTCTGCGCAACCGGGATGACCCTTCGAGTCCTGAGGAAAGAGCGGGAGGTAAAGAAAGCCAGCTTGGGAGCGCGCTAAGCGGTGCAGGACCCGGATGCACTTGCATTGCGCCCTCCTTTTGCCCTAATGGCATTCCTGGAATAGAAATCCCCATGATACTCGCCATGCTCGCAATGATTTGGGTGAGTACGGGTGGTGTCATGGCTTCTGCATACGGGCCACCATGTCCATTGATACGAAGATGATCGATTAGAGCTTTACTCCCTGCAATGTAACCACCTGCGGCACCAAATGACTTGGTGAATGTACCCATCAAAACGTCGACTGACGCTGGGTTGATGCCAAAATAGTCACAGACACCGCGGCCGTGTGGTCCTAGCGCACCAATTGAATGAGCCTCGTCAACGAACAAATGGAACTAGATATAAATAGTGTCAGCGGATAATGGCGAGCATTCCATATCGGTACCCTTGCCTTGTACTTCTTTTTGAGTTCGACGATAACGGGAAGGTTGACCATCGTGCCTTCCATACTGTACAGGCCTTCAACAATGAGAAGAATCTTTTTCCACGGTCTGTGGGTCTTGGGTTGCCCCTGACTGATGACCTCCCTGAGCAGGGATTCTAGACTCTTCATGTTGTTGTGCTTGAACATGCGTACATGCGCACCGCTTAACCGGACGCCAAACCTGATTGACGCGTGATTGAACTCGTCGGATATGACAAGACAGCCCTTGGACACGAGAGCAGGAATGATGGTAGAATTGGTCGCAAAACCCATGGAACTGATAAGTGCATCTTCCTTTCCCACAAACTGCGCTACCAGCCCTTCTCCCACCAAGTGCAAGTCATTAGAACCTCCTTCGAGCCGTGACCCACAAGTTGAGATACCATATCGTTTGATTGACTCCTCGACAGCGTCGGCACAGCCGCCCCGCCCCTGAGCAAAACCAAGATAGTTGTAGGATGAGATGTTGAGCGCACGAGTCCGTGTACCTGTTAGGATCATACTTTGATTATAGTCAGGAGAGATACGATCCAGAATCATGATAGTGCGCCCTGCAACACCAGTCACAGGTTGGGAGAAGCATTCATCCATGCGTGCCTTGAGGCGTCGGGTATAAAAGGAGTCAAAATCCGAGTTGAGAGGCGCATAGCCCTGAAAAAGTCGTTGGTCAGTATCGTGTGGTCAACGAGAGAGGCAGTCTAGTTTCCTGCCAGAATGTGGGGAAGAATAAAACACATAGGAGTTAGCACGGCTTGACCGTGCACGGGTCAACGGTCCGACCCACACGTCATGTTGCCCAACACGACAAAACGAGGGAGAGAACGTTATGTGACTCCACTCACGTCTCTGGGTATCAGATGCCTGTAGGATGCCGGACTCAATCTTTTGCCAATAAAGTCGCGTATATGACCGAGAATGATGAGAATGAGGTAGCTTATATACGTCGACAAAAGAATGTAATATGGCGGGTCCTGCTCGACATGCTGCGCCAATGGTGCGTCTGGTGGGTAGTGTCGCGACGCGTACCTGTAGGATTCATTTGCGCAGTGGCCAAACTCGGTGTGCACGGTTGTGAACACCTGTTCGGATGTTGGAGGGTGGACTGGTACGAGCAAGCCATCGCCTGTACCGCCAGCTCCGTTACAGTTGGCATGATAGTAAAACTCGTCTGGTCTTGCATTGCCGTTGAGATGACCGTTGGGCTCGTCGAACTCATTGAGCGCGGTGTCCGAGGACGAGCAAGTGGTGGAGGAAGAGAGGGAAAGGGCGGGAGTTGAGGTTGGGGGTGGTGCAGAACTGCCACGAGCGCGTGCATCTGCTTGGGAGAGGGCGGAGAGATAGGAAGCTGCGGAGGTCATGGGAGAAAGAGACTGGGAGGAGCGTTTCTTGAAGATGGAGGGAGAAGGCGAGGGTCTGTTGAGTGCCATGGGCGAGGGCAGAGGAGAACTCGACGGCATTCTTGTTGTGTCAGGCAAGCGCTTGTCTGTCGTGAGCCTCCCCGCAGCTGATAGCTAGAAGGTTGAGCTCGACACTAAAGCCGTTGTGCTCCTCGTCGTCGTCGTTGTCTTGAGCAAGAGCAAAATTCCCAACCTCTAAAAAGCATCAGACCCTGACCTAAAGCCGAAAACGTAAGCGATCCTGACTAGCCGGTTTCATCCAGTCCGTGTCTACTGCTATTCTGTCCGTGACAATGTATCCTATGGTATGCATACAGTTTCTCTCTCTCTCCCTTTCCTTATGCTTGGATATCCTCTCGTCCCCCCTGCATTGACGATCGTCCAATGGTCGTCACCTGTGCGAGAAACAGAGCACTATTCAGTCATGGCAATGTCAACAAATCACAATCAGGCCGACCTTGAAACCGATCCTCGTGAGTTTCTCGGCATCTACCACCAATCGACCATCAAATACAAATGCTGGCTTATTCATATTTCGGTATACTTCTTCCCAGTCAATGTCAAGGAATTCCTTCCATTCAGTCGCGATAACAACGGCTTCCGCTCCCTTGCATGCCCCAAGCGCAGATGAACAGATGGTCACTTGGTTTTGAACTGGAAAAACGTAAAAAATTGTCAAACGCGTTGGCTATCCAATGCATGACGTCAACCTACTTGACTCCAACGGCGTCAGCGGGCTAGCCTCAGCCAGATCGGCCCAGATCTGCGCATGCTCTACTTTGGGATCGTAAATGTTTACATACGCTCTCTCTGCTTGGAAATCGCGAACAAGAGAAATGGCCGCAGATTCACGTGTGTCACCTGTGTCGGCCTTGAAAGCAAAGCCCAACACGGCAATGCGCTATATGCATTCTTAACCACTGCAATAGATTCAATAATGTCGCTGTCAACACACACCTTGCCTGTGATAGTATTGAATAGTGTATCCACAACGCGCTTGGAGAAGCGCTTCTTCTGGTATTCATTCATATCAACGACCTGACGCCAGTATGCTGCCACCTCGGGAAGGTGACAGCTCTCTGCAAGGTATACAAGATTCAGGATATCCTTCTGGAAGCATGAGCCACCAAAGCCAACGCTAGCTTTCAAGAACCTAGGCCCAACACGCGAGTCAAATCCAACGGCATGGGCAACTTCATCAATGTTTGCTCCAGTGGCTTCACATATTGCAGAGAGCGCATTCACAGAGGAAATGCGCTGAGCTAGCATAGCATTGGCAGCGAGCTTTGAAAGCTCAGATGACCACAGCCCAACTGTCAAAATTCTCTCCTTCCTGGGCATAAAAAAGAGCATAAGAAGCGCATATATCGACAAATTTCGATCACTCACGGTACCCAGTTTGCATAGACGGCTGCAAGAGCATTGCACGCTCGAATGCCTTCGGGTGTTTGGAGAGAACCGATGAGCACGCGATCAGGTTTAAATAGGTCATTAATCGCCGTTCCCTCAGCAAGAAATTCTGGGTTGGACAGGATGTCGAATCTGCAGTTTGGTTTTGAATTGGCTTCAAGAATTGTACGCATAGATTGTGCAGTGCGGCAAGGAACAGTTGATTTCTCTACAACAATCTTGGAAGAGGTAGCGACCGACGCAATGTGGCGGGTCGCGCGTTCTACGAAGCTGAATCATATGTGAGCCAGAAGGATCACGAACCATGGAGTGAGAGCACACTTGAGATCAGCAGCAAAACCAGCTCCAACCCCACTTTTTTTGGTTGGCGTGTTGACACTGACAAAGATCAGATCAGCCTCTTCCACAGCTTTGTCAACGTCTGTGGAGAAGAACAGGTTCTTTCCCCGTGTAGTGCGCACAACGTCTTCAAGACCAGGTTCATAGATAGGCAGTTTGTAATCTGCATTGTTCCAGGCATCGATGCGAGGCTTATTCAAGTCGACAATCGTGACTCGAATGTGAGGGCACTTTAATGCAATAACGGCGCAAGTGGGTCCACCTTGTGACCTATCTGAGCCAAAGTCATGAACACCGCATGAAACATGCTCACCAACGTAACCGGCGCCAACTGGAATGACACGTTGGACATGAGAATCTAAGTAAAGCGGATACTGACAGTCTCGAGGTACTTACGACAGCATATCTTTTTGACATCAACAGGAGTCATGATTTATAGGTATGGGTATTGGGATCAAATATGGACTGGGGAGAGCAGAAGAAGGCGATGGTGGTAAAAGCTTAAGGGGTATGATATTGTTGTGCTTTATACAAAATCTGGATTGGGTTGGACGACATTTATGCGTTGAGCCAAGAGATCTCTCAAAAAAGGCAATACTCTCGATCTAACGGCAACCTCCGCGTGCATTCCCATCGGAAATGATCTCAGGGTGAGCGCACAAGGGGCGCAACCTACGCCCAACGCCAGCGACGGACGAAAGCGCTGGGGGCTTTCCAACCTCACAGTGAATGGAGGTAAACACTGTCTGTAGTCAGAAGTGACACAGAGAATTGACATACCAGCATGCTAAGATATCAAGACACCTCTTGAACGCTCATCGACCAGAACAAGCCTCGACCCCTTGAGCACTCTGACTTTCGGTCCTTCAGGAGTTATATAGGCCCAGGCATCCAATACGCTCCTGATACTCATTGCGTTGCTCGCCTCGTGATAAACCTTGACATAATCTGCAGATGACAGGGGTAGACTCCACACCTGCATCTCACGTACTCCGTGAGCACACGAGTGGCCGTATTGTTCGTTCACAACTTCCGCAGATGAGGATGCGGTCGAGCCCCGTTCCCGCCTCGTATGAAACGAGAACCCTAACCGCCCGACCCTTCCTGCCTCTCGCACACCTAATAGGAACTGCCAAAATTCGGCCAAGGCGGCCTTAGTCCACTCGATCCAACTGCTTTCCTTTTCGAGACTATCCTCATTATCTTCGAGGATGACTGCCGGTGTGCATGTACTCCACGGCAAGATGCCACGCACAGGTATTATCCAAGCCGTCCTAGCACATCCAAAATGTGGGCGTAGAAATGGAGAGATAGCGTCCGTATAAGGTGGAATGGGTAGAGGGGCCGCCTTTCTGTAATTGGGAATTTTAATTGTCAGAGCTTGAGCGTCAGGACTGTAACTTGGTGAGGATGAGTAGAAATGGGGCTTTGACCGCCGTCAGTGTGGTATTGCTACTTGTCCCTATACAGCACGCACTTGTGCAATCACTCCATATAGCGACCCCGAAAACAACTTTCTTCTCTTCTTTGGATGCCATATCTTTTCAGGTGAAATGGGCACATCTTGTTGAACCGGCTTGGCCGCATAGATTGTCGTATGCTGAAATTCATCCATCTCACCCATCCTGATAACTTCTTCCTCCAACGGCGGCTCACCCCAATCCCTGAGCATCACAGGTTGACCCCTATGTTCTACACCTGAGATATCAGGTAGTTTCGCTGCCCAGATATAGCATGCTATAACCAGTAGTTAGTTTTCCAGTAGGACGTACACAACGTAGGCGAGAACTACCATCAGGTCTAAGTTCAAAATGTCTTGAGTGTATTCTCCGTGTTGCATTTTTCCAGCCGTTCTGGGCGGTGGCGTCTCTTACAAGTGTGAAACCAGATTCAAGCAAAACTGCGTTCAAAGTTTTGTCGCCGTGGGTATTGGACGTTGCGGTGAGGCCCGTCGGTTTGCTGACTCCAAAATTGTGAACTATGACTTTGGCATTATCAGCCCCACCGAGATGCGTTTCTTCTTCTTCTTCCTCATACATTCTCTCGTTCGAGAGTGCTAGCTGGGAGTGATTCAGCACGTCCTTATGGTCAGTCATACAAGGTAAAGTGTCAGCCAAACTCATTGGGCGTCAAGGTTGTTTGCACGGGACCTACACCAGTCCACCTGCGCATTATTCATTGACAACAAGCAACTTTCATCCTCACATTGCTCAACAATAATGGAGATAGCCCTCGCACGGGTTCCTCATAGCCTCTCAAACTATGATATTGTCCGACGTCTCATGCCTATATTGCACTCAGAGGAATTCTCCCCTCCATCCGAGCCTCCACTGAACTTCATAGTTCGGCTAGAGCGCAATGAATCCGAAACTATTCGCAACACGGGGTTCGGCACTCTGACCGTACCAAGTGCCCAGGATGCACATAGATTTTTGACACGGGTCAAAGAAGAACCCATCAAGATAGAGGGTAACAAGATCAGATTCTATATCAGAGGTCCTGCCAAAGAGCGCGATGCCAGGGTCGTTGCAAAGACGCCATTTATTGATCCTGACAACCGAGAGGAGCGTGAACGGAAGAAATGGAAACTCCAGGACCAACTACGACTGGATGCTGTTCAGTTTGGTATACTCTTCAGAGATAATTATACCTCCAATAAGGGCGAGCTTCCTCCTCGATCTTTCTCAATTGAGTGGGAACACGACGCTGTACACAAGAGCGCCGCTTGGCTGATGTTCGAATATGACAACAGGTTAATACGCATCACGGTATAACAACATTCCAATTCTATGGTCTTTGATTTTGATGGATAATGCCAGATAGGAGACCAAGCCATCGAGAGTGTTGGCTACACGATTGCAATTACCTTTGAGAGCATTGAGAAAATCGGTATTGGATATGGCCCTCAACCATGTATGAACAATATCCCATTATTCGCAGAAGTGACCTAATGGCATAGGCCACCAGACATCTGCTTTGATACACGCACTCCTCCCGGATTTCGGGAGGTGGATTTCTTCGACAGTGAATCGACCAAATCAAACTATAAGTGCAGGATTGCATCCCTTCCCGGACATGCGAGGGTTGCGCCATATGCGCACCAGTTGCGTTTAGTCCTTTACAACGATCGAATGATTGATATCATTGAAAAATTTGAGGACATGTGCAAGACTGCTGTGATTCCAGACGGTGCTATCCTTCGCTGCGACGGACTCAAAATTATTGAGGCTGAGCGCCGCAATTTCTTCGACTCCAAACGGATCTTCAAGCTCAAGAAGGACATCTCTAAATTTTCTTGGCCAGTTGCCTTTCAGCTCGAAGCGCTCTTGCACAACGGGCTACTTCACACCAGGGGAGTTGAGGACATTCTGCATGATATCTCGAAGCTCTGCCGTCTACACCCTCAAGACGATAACCAGTATGTCGGCGTTCTCCTGCGCCGGTACGTCGAAGTGCTTCGAACACGCCCTCCGGAAGAAAGTCCGCAGCAATGCTTCGAGCGAGTCCGAAAGAAGTTCGAGTATCTGAAACCGAAGTTGCCAAACGGCAATATTCTGTGTTATCATGTATTGTTTACTCCATCGCGCATCGCACTGGAGGGCCCTTACTCAATGCAATCCAATCGCGTTATTCGTGAATTCGAAGGATATGAAGCACATTTCATTCGCGTTGAATTCTCAGAAGAGGATAGATCACCGTACAGATGGGAGCGGCAAGCCGACGAGAATCCTCTCCTGAATGAACGAGTCGGTAACATTTTGAAGGGAGGTTTTGAACTCGGAGGCCGACATTTCGAATTTCTTGCATACTCCAGTTCATCTTTACGGAGCCATGCTGTCTGGTTTATGAATCCTTTTGAGCATCCCTCAAAAGGCTACGTCAGGCCCGGCAAGACACAAAGATTCGTCAACTCCGAGTTTATTAGAGATAGTATAGGCGATTTCAAGGGAACAGAACTACTTATGTGTCCATCTAAATATGCTGCCCGGCTGGGCCAAGCCTTCACTTCGACCGATCCATCTGTCAAAATATCTCGAGAGGAATTTGAAGAAGTTGATGATCTGGGCTCCGGTGATTATCTCCATACAGATGGCGTCGGGACCATCTCCAAGAGCCTTAGTGACGAAATTTGGGCCGTGTTGAGGAATCCGGGTTCAAACGCTGTGCAGCCTTCAGCGGTGAGTTCGGTCACAATCTAACAATATTAAAATTGTCGAAACTCATTTATGTATTCTCTGCAGTACCAAATACGATTCCTGGGATACAAAGGAATGGTTTCTGTGGACACAAAGTTAGACACTACTGGTGGAAAGATTAAAATGCGACTTAGGGAATCGATGAGAAAGTTTGAGAACAGCGAAGTGAAAATGCCAGAGATTGAGATAGCCCAGTCTTTTCAATATCCAAACGCATGCTACCTTAATCGGTATGTCTCACCCGCAAATCGTTTGTTTAACCGTTTGCGAACTCTGGTAGACCTCTTATCATGTTTCTGGAAGACCTACATGTGAGTAGGGAAAATTTTGAGAGGCTGCAAGATGAGGCCGTTGCAGACGTTAGGACTATCCATGACTCGATAGAGAACTTTTGCCGGATTCTTGATACCCACTCAATGGGGCGACAGTACCGGCTTTCGTACACGTTAAAGCGCCTCAAAGAACGATACGGGTTGGAGCTAAGGCCACAAAATGGTCTACCCGGGCTTGATACCCCATTTCTCAAACATATCAGACAAGTGGCGATGGTTAACGTCCTGAGGGATATCAAGTATAGTTCCCGAATTCCGATTCCGAATAGCTACCTCTTGGTCGGTGTAGCTGACGAAGGACCGGCGTATCGGAAAAGAGACCGTGATGAATATCGCGATATATTTATACTCGGAGAAGGACAAATATATGGTCAGTCACGTCCCAAAACAAATATAACGATGTCAATGTAACTTTTACACAGCCTGCATACAAGACTCTACTGACAAAGACCCCGTCTGGCTTGAAGGGCCCTGCACAATCTCTCGAAGTCCCGTAGTGCACCCCGGCGACAGTATATCTTATCTTTATCATTTATAACTTGCACTTTTGACACCATACTCAGTCCAGCGTGTAGATGCGATCGGGAAACCACCGGAGGATAAAGTCTGTTTATTTTCCCACTTGAAAAATGTAGTCGTACTACCTTCAGATGGTGTGTCGCATTGCAGCACTCATGCGGACATTTGTTTAAGGTTTTATTATCAGGAGACAACCGTTCGCTTGCGTCTATGCTCGGAGGAGGGGATCTTGACGGGTGAGTTGCCTCATTGCCATAAGAATAATGATGCCATTTCAACTGCTTTAGTGATCAATTCTCAGTCATCATGCATCCGCCCCTCTTGCCAATGGCATGGGAAGATGCTGCCAAGTATCCGAAAGAGGAGCCTTACCGACTGGAGAGGCCCAGCAAAGTGGAGGACATCTGTGACTTCGTCGTGGACTATATAAAGTCTGATGTGCTTGTGGGTCACCTCGATCTCGAAGTTTTGGCCTAAGCGTACAAATGTTCAAATTAGGGAATATGCTCAGACAGATTACTCGTCATTGCTGGTGAGATTTTCCTTGGACCATTTGGTATAGTTGTTACTCAACTTGGCGCGCATTCTCATCAAGATCAATCAAAGGCGAGTTATCGCTGTGGAATACACTTGAACGTCCCTAAGAGCAAAATCCAATAGGATGGTGTATATGACAAGGCATGCGAGAAACTGGCTCGCTTATGTTCCAAGGTACGTTCCCACTAGTTTGCACTAGGATGTAGTCAGACCGCAAGTCAATGACAGGCAGTTGATTATCCGAAAAACGGGAACCGGGTTGACTTGGATGAAGAAGGCCTTCCTCCCACCCTTATTCGAGAAAAGCCAGATTGGCATGCAACTGAGGTGAACCCACGCAAATCGGACCACTATAAATCGGATAGGGCTCTTGGTTGTTTGTATCGAGCCGTCGTATATAACGCACAGGAAGAATTGGACATGACGGAGTTGTATGGTAAAACAGAAATGTCTGCCCCACTTACTGACCCCATCTCCCTGGTGTTATCACCAATGGTTGAGCATTTTCTCCGCATGGAGACGGACTCGGACGAGGCGGAATCCGAAGCTGGATCCGGGGCTGAATCCGAAGCTGAACTGCTCTTCCAGAAATATGTCAACGAGTTGTCATATATCTGCGCAATTCACACAATATCAACTAGTCCCAATGTCCAATTGCACGAGGCAGAAGTTGTAACAGGCACGATAGTGGACCACTCCACCCTAAAGAGATACCGAAAGGATCGCGTGAACAGAATGCGGAACCATGTTGGTACCCTTGTCCAAACCATTGAAAAGCAGTTTGTGGATCAATCCACTGAGCCAGGACACATGGAATGGAAGGGGGGGCTTGAGCGGGCTTGGTACGCTTGGAGTTGCAGTCAGCGGCATTCAAATGCCTTTGGGGCCAATAGCTTTGGGTTGATTGCGTTGGGGATGATACTTGTCTGCCTAGAAAAACTCTGAACGTAGTTGTAACTGAAACTAGTGAGGATGGAATAAATGCGTTAGTTCGCTTGTCTGTTGGCAGACGCTCAGTCATGACTCTTGCCAACTTTCATTCACTTCCCGTCTCCATCCTTCAAGTTTCTCTGGCAGCAGTGCTCAGTTGCGGCCAGTCTTTTCGTTGGTCCATCATTCCCCTCGACTCTGTCTCTCCACCAACGCACGAGTATCGACTCTGCCTCAGAGACCGCCTCGTATGTCTCCGGCAAACCCCCGAAACACTTTATTATCGCACACTGTTTCCAGATCCTCAGCCAACACCAGCCCAGCTTGCCATACGCGACAAGGAAACGGTGGCATGGCTGCAAGACTATTTTCAACTTGACGTCGACCTTCAAAAACTATACGACGAGTGGTCAGTAAGGGACCCCAAGTTCGCGAGCCTGCAACACAGATTTGGTGGAATACGCATTCTAAGGCAGGACCCTTGGGAGAACCTCATTTCGTGAATCGCACACCCATTACTTTGAGACATGATACAGCGAGCTGATTAAACCAATAAACTGCACACAGGTTCATATGCTCCTCTAATAACAATATCTCCCGCATAACGAAAATGGTGAACTCTCTATGCAAGGAGTTCTCTCCTTCTCTCCTTTCTTTGGACGCGCCTTTAACCTCTTCACAAGGCGAAAAGCAAGTATACCACCCATTTCCAGCTCCCTCTGTACTTGCTGCCTCGGGAGTTGCCTCGATTCTCCGCTCACTCGGATTCGGGTACCGGGCTAAATTTATCCAAAAGACAGCAAACATGCTGGTTGAGGCCCATGGAGTAACCGGGGACTCTGATAACAATTCTCGTGAGCCAGCTGAAATATGGCTGGAGAGTTTACGAACCAGAAGTACCACGGAAGCGAGAAATGAGTTGCTCAAATTTGTAGGAGTTGGAAGGAAGGTTGCAGATTGCGTTCTGCTCATGAGCCTTGACAAAGTATGTCGCACAGTTCCATTACACGTTTGGCGTATGTTATGAATATATGCGGAACATCGTAGAAAGAAGTGGTGCCGATTGATACACATGTGTATCAATTGGCTACTAAATACTACGGACTGAAGGCCTCGTCAAAAGGAAAGCCAGCGATGACGTCCAAAATATATGATGAGCTCAGTGCCAAGTTTTATGCGTTATGGGGAGACTATGCTGGCTGGGCTCACTCGGTGAGCAAAATTAGCCATGTGGAATAGTCGTTCAGATGGACTGACTCTTTTTCAAGGTCATGTTCACGTCTGACCTAAAGTCGTTCGCGACCTATGGACTTCCCACCTCGAGCTCCTCCAATCGTGAATCAACGAAAGAGAGCAATTTGGGGGCCGCCAAGAAACGCAAAAATTCACAGACCACTTCTACCCAAGAGGTTCCTCCTCAGATATCTGACCAGCCTCTTGTACCTCATACGAATGACCTGATTGATAGTGTTAAAAAGCGGCGACGAACCATCTGCGTAAGGTGAGTGTCTTGCATTGTCGGCAGTCTGCCACACATAATTAATCCTACCGGCTTAGAGCTTGACATTGACTATCGTTTTCCCGCCTTGGGTGATATGCATCCCTTGCCCATTCCGAGCTGATATTGGTACATGCTGTTCGTCAAGACTTCTTACATTACTGTTATGAATACCCGCGGCCCGTTCACTGCTTCCCAGTAATCGCACCCACTTCATACAAATAGGCTCCCAACAGCTTAGACTAACACGCAGATCGTGAACAAGTATCTTCAGCAGTATGAGAGATGGCCTACTCACTCCTTGAATAAAGTTTGATCTATCGAGCTTCTCATTCGTTGAACTAGGAAAAAAGGTCATGGTGTCAAGGGGGGGGTCGCGAGGAAATAACAGGTGTACTGACTGTGCGCCATCATCACCTCTTCCCATGGGCAACAATAAAACATTGACGCCAAGCGACTCTGCAAAGGTCAGTGTGACAGGGATTGACCCTCCTTCTCTTGTCAAGTCAGGATCTTGCTGGTAGATTTCCTGTCCAAAAAAGTTTATACCAGGGCCAACCGGAAGGCATGTCGACAGACCTTGGTCGCCTTCTTAGCTGCTTCAAAGTTCCAGTGATTGATATCTGCAATCCAGGGCTTTCCGCCATGCAAATCCTCCAAGGTAAGCTTATTCTTGCTGCCAAGTTTGGCGAATTCATTTTTCAAATACGTTTCAACCAGTGGATTGACTGTCTCTGGCGTCTGCGGGGGCACAAGACTAAGTATATTCGAAGGTGCGCTTGAGCATTGAAGCATCACATTACAGCGGTGATCACACTGACCGAATGCTGAATTTGCCGGATACTTTGGCGGGTATGACTGTCTTTGCTCCCTGTCCGCTGAATGCACCCTCTATGCCGTGTAGTGAGAGACTGGGTAAGCGCATTCTGCCCATCAACACCTCGACCTTTTCGGACGAGATTGTGACTTGTGCTCCGGCCGCCTCTTCGACGTCTTGGATGCTGTAATCCAGTTTGTGGTAGATGGCCCTGTTTAAGATGATGAGGCAACGTATGGGTCCGCGCTAGACAATACACTCACTTTTCTTGTTCATCTGCGGCAGCCACCATTTCCTCTACTCCTGGGATGAGGATGCGCCCATTGCAATCAACCAGTTTGGACATAAGCAAGACGAGGTCGGTCATTGGTTCATGAACTGTACGACCGAATACACCGGAGTGCAAATCGCGAGCAGGCCCTGAAACGGTGGCCTTGAAGTAGGTGAGACCGCGTAAACCGTACGTCAACGCAGGAGTGCGTGTGTTGAGCCAGTAATTGTCCGACTGGACATGGTGGGTGAGATGGTTGACAAGTGTTTGAAATCAGGAGAAGGACATACGATGCAAACGCAATCGACGCCATCGAACCATCCTCCAGGCTTGGCCTCGCGTTGGACCAGTTCATCAAGGCCTTCGCTGCCGCTCTCTTCCATCCCCTCAAAACAGATTTTGAGGTTTACAGGAAGGGGCTTGTTATGCTCAGCGTGATATTGCAGGACATTGAGCCATCCGAGGATGGGACCTTTGTCATCCGATGATCCACGACCGATTAACTGGCCATTGGTTGGGTGTATGGTCAATGTGAAAGGCTCAGTTTCCCATCCATCGGATTTATTTGCCTATGTGGCGGTAGATAAGATACGTGATCAGAGGGGTATTTTTGTGTTCCGAGTAGGAGGACTCACTGGTTGGACGTCAAAGTGGCCGTATATGAGGACCGTCTTCTTGTTCTGATCATCGCCGATCTTGCCGAGAATGGCTGGGGGCAGGGAAAGCTCTTGACCGTCCATAACATGAGTCCCGAGATCAACGAGCTTTGTCTGTACTCCCAGTGCTTTGAGCTGGCTGTCCAGCCAGTGCGCCATCTTGATTACATCCTGGCGGCGGGAAGCATCGCCGCTTATGCTGAAGATGGGAGGAGTGAGGGTCGGTTAGTGGGGCTTGAGAGCGCGCGAATGGCTGACCTTGGGATAGAGACGGCATCTGCTAGACGTTGGATGAACTTGTCAGCGTTGGATTCGATGTAGTTGATGAATTCTGGAGGAGCAGGCATAATTTGATATACTCGATGCTCGTCGTTTGTTATCAAAATCAGGGTCTGATTAGATTTCGCTTTCTGTCCCTCTCAAAAGACCACGAATGTCACCAGTAAGCACCCTCCAAATTTGCTCAACATATCCCCATTTCAACAGAAAGTCCTTGAACATGACTTGTCTTTTGTCGCGTAATACATTAGAAGAAACCCGCCTCTTCGCCCGTTCCCGATGATTGGGAAGACGACGAGTCGGACGACGGCCAACTCAACAAAGAGCACGAAGAGGGGCGCAACCGTCGTATCTGGGAGGAAGCGTGCGTCGACCTCCTTTATGCTGCATATTCTGCTCGAGCGCTGACCGTAACCCCTCCTCTCCGTCTCTCTCCAGCAATGCCAGAGTACCAGCGCCGATGCCAACTCTCGTCGTCTCTTCCTCGTCCTCCGTCAATCCACCTCTGCCGCCCGCAGCCTTTCAGCCAACCCTGCGCATCCTCAAAAGGCCCTCTCCTTCTTCTACACCAGGGCCATCGAGTACTTCCGGCCCATCCACACCAGACTCTGTTTCCTCCGCTCTCAAAGAACGCGAGGCGCGGTACCAGGTTGCTAGGGAGCGGATCTTTGGATCGAGCCAGGAGAGTGGCGGTGGGAATGCCAGTCCCAACGCTAGCACGTCTTTAGCTTCATCTTCGCCGCTTGTAAGCACATCTGCAACAGGCACCAACTCCACAACATCGCCAGCGGCAAGCATTGTACGCGAACCGCTGGGACCTAGCAACGAGGGTTCAGACTCGGCCAGTCGGCCCAAGGGCTTTACACACAGGCGAACAGGGAGTAAACCACCTTTTCTTTCACCCGTCACACCCCCAACGTCGCCTTGAGCGACAGCAAGGCTTCTTTGCATACTTTTTCTATACCTCCACCAATGTTATGTATACTACATGAGCCATGTATCAAAGAAGCCAAAGGCAATATTTTACATATTAAAGGGTATACATTTCTACACGTGTCATTGACGTCCAGTCAGTTCTTTAAGATGCAAAGGAAGAGAACATGGATCGAGCCTACGAGTAATCCGAGTCAGTGTTTAGGCAGCGATACCTCGGTGCCTCCGCTTACCTGACGAACAGCATTTGTTGAAGAACTGGTTTTGGGAGAAGCACCCGTCTTGGGATTTCTGTTCCCCGACTTCTGTTCGGATTTATTTTGGCGCACAGCAACCCACTGTTGCTCAAGGTATATGCCGCGTCCATATATGCGTCGAAAAGCCTCGCGGAGCAATGGTACGAGGTCATGGTACGGCATACGATACAACAGCAGAGTAGGATGGAAGATGTACATCCAACCTGCATGCCAAGTCAGAGGTCATAATAGAGCCGCTTGTGTTACTGATGCCTACCATTAAGAACCCATTTTGGACCCATCTCTCTTGCCTCGCGATCGTCAAAGGCAATGACTTTCTTTTCTACCTCTTTCCATCCATCCTTGCTTCTTTGTTTGACTTTAGTGGTGTTGACATGAGCGCCGCGAGTGATGATGAGCTCAATCGAATGTTTCACACGACGGTTGATTGCAGTGCGCACGACGGCCAGTTTACTGGTATTCTTAATGGAAGTTGCTATCGACAAGTGCATTTCCACTTGGCGCTTGTCTGGCACTGGATCGAGTGCTGAGGGCAGGCAAAGACACTGCGTATCTTCGGCCCGTCCCGTCCTGGCAGCGAACGCCTGTTCATTCTCGCCTGTGTTTGCGGCTTCCCAGTCTGTTCGCTCGAGGAGAGCGAGTGGATACGCCTTGATTCTGAAGGCCTCGTTGTAAAAATGTGGAAACTCGCGCCGGCTGAGGTTTGTTGCGACTGCTGGGTGGGTCGGGTAGACGACGCGTTTGCTCGGGAATGGACTGAGCAGCAAGTCGACTGAGCCCGGAGCCCGTCGAATGAACTATTAAGTGTTAGCCAATAGTTTTTCTTGGTTGTAAAGTGGCTTACTTTGATTGAAGTCCAGCAAAGTGGTTTTCCAAGTTTCGATAGCTCAGGACATCGCATCATTTGTTCGACTCTAATAGACCGCTATTCTCACTCTCCGGTTATCTTATCTTATCTCTCCTCAAAATGCTCTCTCCCTTTCGTCGCCCCATCTCACTCGCAACAAGAGGTATTCACTCAGTACACCGATTTAGAGACAGATCCATTAGCTGCCTTTGGCTCAGAGACTCATGCCAATGTCCGGAATGCGTTCATCCATCTACTTTTCAGAAATTACACCGCTCATGCGATGCAGTGGTTGACCACCGTCGTACCTCTGTCGCATCTGAAATTCAGAATGACGACGGTCTACGCATCGTTTGGGAGGATGGACATTCCTCATTTTTCCCCATCTCATTTCTCGAACGACATACGTCTCCAGTTCATTTTTCCAAATTTCATCACGAAATTCAGGTGAAGCCATGGACCAGAGAGTCCATTCAGAAGCAGCCATCTCTCTTTGTGACCTATGCTTCATTGTCTACGACGCGTGGCCTCATTACCGCAATGGAACATGTTTCCAAGTATGGCCTCTTGATTGTTACAGGCGTACCCAATCTCGAGACGTCCACCGAGAAATGCGAACTCCGTGCTCTGGCGAGTAAATTCGGAGAGATCAGACCGACATTTTACGGCTTGCTGTGGGACGTCGTCAACGAACGCAACAGCAAGAATATTGCATATACCAATTTACATCTAGACCTTCATATGGATCTATTGTCCGTCTATGTTTTCAATTGATGTCCCTATCATACCGAGTCTCATGCTGATCAGGTACTTTCAACATCCGCCACGCTATCAGATCCTCCATTGCCTGCGCAACAAGGTGGCTGGTGGAACATCCATCTTTGTTGATGCTACCAATGCTGCTGAGATTCTCCGCAGACAATCGCCTTCTTCCTTCACCACTCTTGCTTCCACTTCCGTTCCTTTCCAATACATCAACGATGGCCACCATCTTTATCACGCCCATCCCACAATAGAACTCGACCCTTCACAGGCCTGTGGATCCGTTCCACTGGAAGATCGGACTATCATGCATATAAATTATTCTCCTCCCTTCCAGGCACCTCTTTCTCTGATGACATCGCCAGGACGTCTTCACCAGCTTTATACATCCCTGCGTGATTTTGCGGACTTGCTTGATGTCAGTGAAAACAGATATGAATATACCCTACGTGAAGGGGACGCCGTTGTGTTTGATAACAGGAGAGTCTTGCATGCACGCACCTCATTTGAGGATATACCAGGTCAAGAAATTAAGGATGGTATTACAACGAGGTGGCTGAAGGGTTGTTACCTGGAAGCCGACGCACTGATGGATAGGTATAGGGTCATGAAAGGAACGTTGGATAATGGTAAAGCATAGTGTTGAATTGATACCTAGATATTATTGTTCGGGAAGATCTATGAACTTGGCGTTTCAAATTTCAGTCTTGGAATAGGGTGCGAATGAGTTCATTTTCGAATGTCATGTATGGGTCGATTAGAAAAACATCCCAGAATACATGCATAGATAAAACTATGTGGGACATGACGTAGAAAATCTCAACGGAAAACATGCTAGACAACGTTACAACTTCGCTGCTGCAGGTTTGGCAACATATGCAATCCCATTACCAAGGACAATCTAGGAACACATACGTTAGCCAATGTCTGTTTCTTCCTCTGCAGTTATCGAACTCCTACCTTGCCTGTATTCACATTCTTTGTCACGAATGTAACCTCCGTTGTCCCATTGGGCCCCGGCCCAATTTCCCAAATCTGGGTCTCCAACGCATCACCCGGCTTCAAAGGCGCGGTGAATCGTACACCAAAGAATTTGAGAGATTTGGGGTCATTGCCGCCGACAGTCTTGATCACCGCCCGGGCAGCAAAGCCAAAAGTTGAAAGACCATGTAGGATCGTGCCCCCAAATCCTGCTGCTTCTCCAATCCTGGGATCTGTGCATCACTTGTTCACGACGTAATTTTGGAGAAAAACAAAGGGAGGAGTACATACCAACATGGAGAGGATTATAGTCACCACTGAGCCGGAATATGAGCGCTTGCTCAGGTGTGGTTTGGTCCTTGACGACATGGTCTGGTGCGCGGTTCTTTGGGACGGGTTTCGCTTGAGGGGGACCAGCAACGACTTTAGAAAACTTGTCCCCCGTAGCTTTTGCACCGAGGTTGAAAGAGGATGACTATTTGCTGCTTAGAATCTGCCATACTGCGAGTGAAGGAATATATTACATAAAGTTTAGCATATGGTACACCATTCGGGTCAACCAACAAGTTTTCCACTGTCAGAATGATGCCGCTCTCTAGATTAGAGATCCTGAGACATGGCGAGAATCAAGAGGCGATTCGGCGTACTGTTTTCAACAACACCTGTGTATCGTGACTTCCATATCCAGCCTGGTCCACTAACAAGAGGTAGCTCTTTGAGAATCTCAATTGATTGTGTAGCATGGACCTGAAAGAAAGAAAGAAAGCGGGATAACTGAGTTGCATGAGCCATAAGCTGTGCGAAACACTGACAACACGGTTAGGATCAAAGGTAGGCAAGCCAGGTACTGGTCTACCCTTGATTCTCTCTGCGAAAACGTTGACGTCTTGTCCGTCGCTCTTGAGAAAAAGGACAACAGGGTATGTTGGGAGAGCTGCAAACTCTTTATCTACATTGGGATTAAGGTCGGAGTCTGTACGCTGGTGTCACAGAAGCGGCGGTTGGCTCACGGAGTTCTGCAATGCGAATCCGTCAACAGACGCATGGGTTAACTAGGTTGCAGCTCATACCGTATACAAAAGGGAAGTCGTCGTGTTTTGCTCCGACGCCGACGGCGTATGTCAACAAATCCCGTTTGTTCCAGGCGACCTAACAATGTAAGAATAGCCTTTGTTTATGTCGAGAACGACAATTAAAACTTACTGGCTTGTCTGGGAGCTCGTATCCAATGACCTGAGTAAGATTCACAGACATTATATGTTTCTGGTGATGTCTGAGTGTGATATTAGGTTCCTAGGTGTGGATGTTCAAACGAGAACAGGCAATGGATGGAGCGAATAGCCGGGCCGGCTACTTCGGCTATCTCTGTTTGCCGTAACTCTCTCAAGTACTGATCAGTTGTCCTTGGCGCTTTCATGTTAACTTACCGTCTGATTCACAGAAAACTGAACTCTGGTGGTGCAGCCCAGTTAAATAACGGGCTAAAATCGACCCTCCTTGGCTCCGGTGAGTATTGATTGGTCCGAAGTTCAGCACATTTCTTGAACATGGTCACGTGGATCGTTACATACAACGCGTCAATTAACATCCCGCTTTCTATCCTAACACGACTCACTGCTTGACCTCAACTCTCGCCTGCCACAGCATCCATATAATTATGCCCGTAGAGCAACTGTAGGTGCTAGAGTACGCGTCAATAATTTGTTCATGTATAACATAAGTTTTGCAGCCGGAAACGCTTTGCAGAAGACCTCAATCTCTATCCGGCGTTGGCACTTGGAGGTTACCGCGACAAAAACGCGAAACAATCAAAGGAATCACCCTCTGTGATTGTATGTCACCTTATATATACGATAACTAGATTGCTCAGGAAATCTGATGACGTTATAGAGCATCGCGTCTAGTAGTGCAGCCGGGTCACGAAATGGCGAGTCAATCTCCGTTGCCTCAACGGCTTCGTCAGTATCGCTAGCGACAGATTCATTGCATGAGAGGCAAGGAGATATCAGCTCGACTAGCACATCGTCGACACCACCGTCTGTTATTCCAGGGCCAACAAAACACAAAGTACGACCTCCAGTTATCTCCTCTTCGTCGGAGGATGATGATCCAGAAGTTGAAAATGGCCTATTCCAAAAAAATAAATTCCCGGAGGCGGAAATTCCTCCAGTGGCCAAACGGCCCAATGAATATCTCCCGTATGAAAGACCCGAACAACCCCCATATAAGCTACCTGCCAATCCAATACACATCCCGTCCAACAGAGATCTTCCACGCCCAATACAAACAGGAGCTGTGCCTGGTCCTTCCATGTTCCCTGAACCTGTAATGCATATGACATCCGGAGAAGCAGACAAGGCTGTGAAGGACTTGATGGCAGGTTCTATCAATGAAGACATCGTCGCCGATATTGCTGAAGAGGATTTGATTGTGCCCGGCTTTAAGGAAGGAATAGAGCTTTTGCCCCATCAAGCTCTTGGACGCATCTGGATGAAGGAAAGAGAAACTGGAAAGAAAATGGGCGGAATCTTGGCAGACGATATGGGGTAAGTGCCATGGCCTCACTTGCGTGTGTAACCGTGTACGAGATGATTCTTTCTCTAGTCTGGGTAAAACTATACAAACATTGACACGTATAGTCGAAGGCCGTGCGCGGAAGTCTGATGCTAGTGAAGGGTGGTCTCCATCGACTCTGTAATTCTTTGATTTTCTCCCCTCGTTCGTCAAGACTTTTTCCTCATTATGTCTGTTTCTAGAGTTATCTGTCCTCTAGCACTGGTTGGCCAATGGGCCGATGAAATCCGGAAAATGACATCAGGGTATACAGTAAAAACACACCACGGAACTAGCAGAACGGCAGGCACGTTGAACAACATTGTACATTGAATGATAATCCTAAGTCATCCCAGATCCAGCTAACCTGAAAGCCCATGTGGTCATTACGACCTATGATGTCGTCAAGTCTGAGTACGATGCATATCAAACTTCTGCGCTAGGTGAATCCCAGTTGAAAGATTCAAAGAAAAAGCAAAAAGGCGATGATTCCAGCGATGAAGATGATGGTGAAGTCGCGTCCAAAACTAAACCGAAGACAACGCGAGGTGCGAAGAAAGCTGCTCTGTTTCGGATCAAGTGGTGGCGAGTTGTGTTAGGTTAGACTTTGGTCTTTGTTAAGACATTTTTCTGATTGCGTCTCAGATGAAGCCCATAACATCAAGAATGAGAGAACAAAGGGTGCTTTGGCTTGTTCTGCATTGAGAGCTAAATATAGGTGGTGTTTGACTGGCACGCCAATGTAAGTCGTTCTTTGTATCATTGTTCATGTTACTTAAGTGCGAATAAGGCAAAATAATGTACAAGAATTATACTCGCTTTTCAAATTTCTCAGGATCAAGCCTTTGAACGATTGGACCAGCTTTAATGAGCAAATCGCGAAGCCAGTGAAGACAGGAAAGGATGCTGGTCGCGCGATGAAGAAACTACGCGTATGCATGAACCACTTGCAGCGACCTGTTTTATCCTGATGACCACTGTAGGCTGTTTTGCAAGAGGTCATGTTGAGGCGCACCAAGGATCAAACCCTGAATGGCAAGAGACTTGTGGAGCTACCCAAGCGAGACGTCAATGTCATTTCATGTCCTTTTGACTCTGTAGAACAAGCCTTCTACAATGCGCTAGAAACCAAGATGGATGCAACCCTTGAGAAACTGATGGCCTCAAAATCAGGCAATTCCGCGTATATCTCGGTGTTGCTTCTTTTGCTCCGACTGCGTCAGGGTGGGTTGGTCAATCGTATCTGACAAACTTTGACTGATCCTGTGGACAGCTTGCAACCATCCGATACTTGTTACAAAAGACTTTAAGAAAGATGCTGAAGCCGTTGAGCCCAAGGCAGTAAAAAAGGGTGCAAGTGACAAAGATGGTGACGGAGATGACCTGATTGCCGCGTTTGGTCAGTTGGGTGTGAGTCGAAAATGTCAATTCTGTACGACAGAGTGAGTACCGTTTTCCTTGGTTTGTCCTCCAAGGCTGAAATTTGCAAGGTTGAACCCATCAAACACTGCTGAGGGAAAGCAGAATAATTATTGTATTGACTGCGAACCCCTTGCGAGGAAAGCGGAAGAGGCGGAACGGGAGAGGCCATCTTCAGCCAAGATACGAAAGATTCTAGAAATCCTGCGTGACATTGGCGACCGGTCGGAAGGAGAAAAGACAATTATCTTTTCACAGTTCACGTCCATGCTTGATCTTATTGAACCATTCTTGAAGGATGAGGGTATCAGATACGTTCGCTGTAGGTGGTATTCTATTTGTCAGGAACTCGGTTTTGATATTTTCGGCAGATGACGGCTCAATGAAGGCAGCTGACCGTGAAGCGGCGCTAGCGAGAATCAAGGACGATGGAAAGACCAGAGTGATATTAATATCCTTCAAGGCCGGCAGCACCGGTTTGAACTTGACTGTCTGCAACAATGTCATTCTTGTTGATCTGTGGTGGAATCCGGCGTTGGAGGACCAAGCATTCGATCGTGCACATCGATTTGGTCAAACGCGGGACGTGAATATATTTAAGCTGAAGATTGACAATACGGTCGAGGATCGGATCCTGGAGCTTCAAGAGAGGAAGCGAGCGCTTACCCGTGCTGCCTTGTCTGGAGCGAAAGTAAAGGATATGCATCTCGGCTTCGAAGAACTGCTTGGATTGCTCAAATATGGAAGGGATGAAGATGAGGATGAGAGTGACTAGTGATGTGGTGTACTGTACTGTAGGACATTGCTGGTATATACCGTTGACATTACATGGTAAGATAGGGATATACCCTTTTTAATACTACACTCGTGACTTGCATGAGACATGGACAGAGTACAAATTTCCCACACTTGCTACGGCTGATGAGCTTGTCTCTTTGTCATTCCTGATCTTTGCTGACTCCTGCAGCGCCTCTTCTCCAACAGAAGGACCATGGACAATCTGTGTTAATACATTCATACAGATCACTCTTGAGAATGTCTGAAGAACCCACAACGCTCGCACGGTATTTGTTTCTCACTTCTCACACGTGCTACTGCCGCTCATACGCGAAAATCCCTGCTCCCCGCACTGCGCTACCCATCGATGGCGATTGGCTGTCAGGGACGCAAATCACATTCATCAATCACTGAAGGAACTGTTGACAACCAATGAACCCTATGAAAAGGAAGTAGAGTTTCAACGAAAGAAGCGAGTGTCTCCAATCTCCATTCCTTCAATTGTTGACGAGAAGACTAATATATGCTCTATTATTCTCCCCTTTTTCTGTCCTCAAACTAAAAAAAAATGGGCTAAAAGGCTACGAAGGCAATATCTGCAATTATTACTTGTGCACCCATTTGCGCCGGAATCTAAGGATGTCGAAAACCACCTCTGGATGCAGACTTCTTACGCTTTCATCGCCGCATATAAACAACAAATAAATGCGCTAGACCGCCAGATACAGAGTAACGCTCGGCAACAACAACAACAGCAACAGCAATCTGCGCAGCAGCAGAGGCAGCCTGCTCCAGGGCCTGTTGAACATCGTAAATTGCTTCAGCGCTTCCGTCAGTTCTTGGCGGAGGAAGAAAAGTTTTGGACAAAGCTCATTGTCCGATTGCATCGCACATTTGCTCTCAGTGAAGCACGCCCGGCACTCGAAGCGCTCGGTATACCACTGGACGAGGACCAAAGCGTTCTTACAGGAGCAGCAGCAAATACTGGTCCTGTAGGCCGTAATCAGTTACAGTTTCCACCGGAGGAATCGACGCCGGCCGTCGAGGCAAAGACACCTGCGGAGCGAGAGATGCGGATGTCCACTCTAAGCAAGGCGCTAGTGTGTTTGGGCGATATCGCTCGTTACCGAGAGCTGTACAATGAATCAGGTGGCAGGCCGAGAGCTGGACACGAAGACGGCGCACCGGCTCGAAGACGGAATAGGAGAGCTCCGCTAGGAGGAACATGGGTGGATAACGTTCCGAAAGCCCGGAACTACGATAAGGCTCAACAGTGTTACGAGCAAGCTCGCATTCTGGTTCCACATGAGGGTAACCCGTCGCACCAATTGGCCATTCTAGCGTCATACAAAAAAGATGCGTATGCGTCGTTGTTCCACTATTATAGGGCATTGTGCGTCAAGCAACCATATGATACGGCCCTAAACAATATGGGAACGCTACTAGGGAAAACGTTGGAACAATGGAGGTTGGAAAACAAGCGAGATAAGAATAAGAATGCGCCACCTGAAGCGAGTCTTCATCCCAAATTCAAAGTCGAGAAGTTTAAGGAAAGATTGGTTACGTTACATGCACTGTGGCGTGTGGGATCGGAGAAAGGGTTTGAAAAGTGCGTATTGAGCTTTCGTTCCACCCTTTCTTGCATTTATCGGTATTAGAATGAACTCACTGTCTCGCAAACTTGATAAAGTCGTCGCTCAGGATTTCGCAGCACTCGTAGGACAACGCCAAATGCCTACTGATATGATAACACAAGCAATTGTCATGTCTCAGGGTGCACTATGGAAGCACCGGATGTTGCGTGACACCTCAGGTGAACAGCAGCGCAGCGGTTCCTCCGGATCAGCCGTCATACTTGAATGGTACATAGTCAAGCATATTCTGGATATGCATTACACCTTGCTGGAAGTCGGCAAAGACGAACTTAATGTCCCCCCCTCGCATGACACAAAAGACGATCTAGGGCAGCAAATCACGGCGACGTTCAGACGGACACTCCCTGCATTAAGGGCCGCGAGCAAATGGTTACGAGCAAATGCAAAATATCTATCACAGGATCCCGAGTTCAGCGCTTACCAACAGAAGAAGGGTGCGGCGACGGCGAAATCGCCGAAAACGATAAGCAAGCATTCTACCAGCACTAAGAGGTTTTGGGAGATGTTTGCGGAGTTTTCTCGCACATTAGCTCGCACGTTTCCTTTGGGTAGGTTGCCAAAGTTGACAGCCCCACTGGAGGAAGATACAGATTTGCGCGGATTTTTGCCGCTGAAGAAGTTAATGGACAATGTGCCAATTGACGATGAAGGCAAGATTCAACCTCGCGAGGAAGTTCATCCGAATGAAGAACAATTGATGCGTATTGCTGACTTGCTAGGAGATGCAAGGGACATCGCAGAGCTGGAGGTATGTCTGACTGTCGCAACAATTCAACCTTCACTCACCCGTATATCAAGTATGCTCCAGTTCAGTACTATAGTAAAAGCGGCATTGTCATGCTTGACATCAATGCTTTTGAGGTTGAAACGCCCATAATAAAGGGTGAGGTAGTCCTCCCGAGAACTAATGGGAAAACCGTCTCGCGCCAACAAGAAGCGGCCCCTAGTCGAGTCATACAACTGGAGGAAGGCATTAAGGAACGCGACGATAGCTTATCTGATGTTACCTCCCCTGATGATGACGAAGATGTTGTCCGCGATGCATTTAGTCATCTTGACACTGCCAACCAGGCCGAAGAAGAGGATATCGAGGAAGACCAGATTGTATTTGATCCTCGGTAAGTCCAGGGTCGGTGATGCCCCCTTTAGATTATAACTAAAATGCATGTCACAGGCCAGCCGTATCTCCCATTATAGCGGCTGCCGTGTCTCCGGCTCAGACAAGCCCAATGTCGCCAGTCAGGACGATGTTACCGCCAGTGGCTGGGATAACAACATCTCCTCGTTCGCCCCCTAGAACAAGCGGGAGTTCCTCGAAATCAGTGGCTCCAACAACAGCCGAAGACTTACTAAATAATGTTATGGGTCGAGGCCGCTCAGCAGGACCTTTGCCTGCTCCCCAACCGCCTCTCCTGTTCAGATCAGAACCATCTCACCGTCCAAACCAATCCATCTGGTCCACTTCGCAAGATGAGCAGAGGCTCATGGCAGGAGCTGCAGGTCATGTGAGCGGTAGTCCTCTCTTCCAATCGCCGACCCATCAGTATTTGTCTCTGGCGGCACCGGGTCCGCCACCCGAACTTTCAACTATGTCTCAACAATCAATCTGGGGTGCAACGCCAGCATATCTGACAGGCGGGTTCGAAAATACCCAACAGAGTATGCATGGGACCATCTCAAATGGTGTTTCCAGTATTGGTACAGGAAGTATGTTTGGACAACAATACGGTCAATTTAGTCCAGCCAATGCGAATGGCGTAAATGGAAGTCTGGGCACACTATTGCAACACAAGAGGATCCCATCGTTAACTCAACACATGCAATTTCAGCAACAGCTTCAGAATCCTCCCCCACTCCCCTTGTCCGCGAGTGGTTCTCAAGGTTTAAGCATGAATACGGAATCACTAGTTTCACCCCTGAACAATACGAATGGAAGTGCCATAGACAATTTCGCTATGGGGAGTGCGGCATCCAACACGTTTTATAACTCGAATTATCAAGCAGGACCATATCAGTATCATTCGCGCCACCTTTCCTACAATGATCCAAGAATGGGCCAAACAGTGGCTCAACCATCACCTCAACTGTGGGGTAATACGTGACCTGGGCATTCGTTTACGTTGATCCAAATTAGACCTGTTGTGAGGGTAATTGTTGTTTATCCTGGAGTATTTGGTTGAAGGGATCAAATGCGTTGGCCATCACCTCGTCGTCCGCTCATCAATCGAGTTTTGACGTCGATGGCTGGCCATGAGTAGAGGCATATCAATGGGGAGCAAAGCCACCACTAGACAAGTGTCACCTTGGACGTGTGTGCTTCGGTTGTGGGCAATGTGCGTGATGGAGCAGTCCTATGACTTTGGGCAGATGGTGCGATAAAGGCTATGCAACAAAATTACTGCATCACAGATTGTAGAGTGCTTTATCGACTCATGCCTACTGGGCTATGTTCGCATATTGGCACAAGACTGGACATACCTCTCGACGTTTGCAGACCGTTTTCTTATCACTCTGGCTTTTGTGTTTATTCACATGATTCTGTCATTGTCCAATGTCCCTAGTATGTTGTATCGTTTTTTTCTTCTAGTTATGTTTGATTCTTGTTCTTTTCCCGTTACCGTTGGACCGAAACGCCCGTAATGAGGTCAACTACCAGACCACTCAAATCTTTTAAATATCCAAAGGCGGGCGTCGTGATTGACGGCACGCATCTGAACATTGTAGGGGCGTTTGGCCCAGATTAGCGTTCTCCTCTCGAGTCTGCCTAGACCGGGAGAGCAACCTCCCAAGGCTTCTTTCGTGCAGGAGCTATGGATGCGCTGGGTTGTGCATCCTGAGTCTTTCAGTGAATTCAAGGAATAGGATGGGTGAAAGAGGGACAGACATTGAGTTTATCTGGAATGACTTTGTTGTTGGGTATCTCATCCACTCGACCGGATGCGATCAGTTCCTGCAGCTGAGAAAAACTGAGAATACGTGGTTCCTCTTTGAGTTGGCCCTGCGTTTGCGAGGATGAAGTAGAGGTTTGGTGATCAACAGTTGTTGATCCAACATGACCATCTGAAGGTGCAAGAGATTCTTCCACTTGACGAACTTGTTCGGTGGTGACAGAATAACCAGTTATTCTGTTGCATCATTACGCAATGTGGATCATATGGACCCAACGAATGGTACGTGCCGATTAAAGTAAAATACGCGAGCGCGACGGACGACGTCGTCTCTGGTGTCGGAAGTGGCATTGGTAGTAAGGATGCTTTCCAGACCTTGCTTGATTGTGCTGTGAGCACTGTAGATGGAGAAATCGAGGTGCTGCCCACCTGGAATGCTGTGTCTGTCGTGAAAGGATAGGAAGCGAATGCTTGGAGAGGGTCTTGAGTTGTGGACATGGTTGTGGCTGTGCAGTGTGCTGTATGTCGCAGCGTCTGCCAGCTTCTCCGCTGCGGACAACATTTGCAATATAACATACAGCCACACTCACACACCCCCTCCTTCATGTCCAGCGTTAGCAAGATTTCTGCGGAGAGGAATCAGCGCACACTCCTGGAGCTGGCGTCAAAACCAGGGAACGGCGAGTGAAACACGTCCTGGCAATCAGCCACCGGGTCCAGTCTAAACTTTCTGGCCACGCTAGATACCTGTGCTGATTGCAAATCCCGCCACCCAAGATGGGCTTCGCATAACCTAGGGATTTTTATTTGGTGCGTGTAGCGGCAAATCATAACTAGGGCACCAACCACCTGATGCTTTATTCTTTCTCAACAGCGTCAATTGCGCGAGCATTCACAGGAAGATTGGGACTCACGTAACCAAAGTGTGAGCACCTTGTACAGGGCGGCAATGCGGTTCACTGGACTGAACGAACATGTTTTATTTCAGAAAGAGTCTTACATTAGACTCATGGACGAAGGAACAGGTAGAGGTACGAGCTGCACTGCGCAGCACGCAAGCAATAGTCAATAAATATGATCACCTTAGAGCATGAAAGCTACCGGCAACATCAAGTCAAATGCCATATACAATCCAAATGAAATGCGAAATCCTCCCCCACCTGCTCTGGCAGATCCCGAGAACGACAGCGAACTCGAATCATACATACGATGTCAGTACTGTGTTTCTATTCCCGCATGCGATATCTGCTAACACAGCTTACGGAAAAAAAACAGCAAAGTATCAATATAAGCGTTTCATGGACAAAGCATCCCTGGTAGCTCTCAAGTTGGGGCCATCTCGGTCTACTTCAGGCTTTACGTCCCGGTCAATCTCAACGCCCGTTGTTAAGAAGCCATCAACGCCTCCCCTTCCAAGTTCTACTTCTGTTCCCGCTCCAAGATATAATGCAGGGGAATCGTCGACATCAAAGCAGCAAGCACAACATCCCCCCTCCATCGCTTCCTCTTTACCGACCCGTTCCGTCTCTCAGCCAGTCCCGCCAGCGCAGCCGCGACAAAGTCAGTCTCAGAATGGTGTCTGGGCGGACTTGGTGTCACTTCAAGGACCCACAGCGAATTCATCTTTGCCGTTGCAGTATCAGGTTACCGCAGCTGGACAGCTGGTTACGCCAGCCTCGGCAATGGGCTCGGGCTTTCAGATGACTGGCAGTACATTTTCGCAACCTCTCCAACCTGCTTCATTGAACATGTCCACGACGTATCAACCATTCTCGCAGAGTCCACAGACGCCTGCCTTTGCCTCACCGGGTATGTATGTACCCTCGACACCCTTAGGTACAGTCCCTACTGGGTTTGTCGCAACAAATGCTGCTGTAGTATCACCCCAATTTCAACAGCAACAACAGCAATATTATCAGCCTCAGCCATTATCAACTAGTCCTGCTCTGATGATGCCACAAACGATGCTACCACAGAATACTGCTCAGTACATGACACCGTCTCCTGTATTCATGTCTACACCTAGTCCTGTCGTGGGGACGATGATTACCCCAAGCCCTCAATTTGGTGTGCCGTCACCGGCGGGGGGATACATGCAACCACAAACACCGATGATGATGGGCAATGCCAGTGGCCTTGGTGTCATGATGACACCGCAGATGCAGATGTCGGCACCAGTCCAAACGGGTATGGGAATGACATTGGTTCCGTCCATGCAGGCGCAAGCTCAATTCGGAGTTGCAGGCGGTGCAACTTATCAGACCCAGCCAGGATTCGGAACGACTGGGCAGTGGGGACCATTATAATCTCAGTCGTTGGAGAGGTCATGAACAGTCGGTATTATAAAACAGGGCATCCATATGTACCAGTTATCTAGGGCTAATGTGAGGTATTTGGCAATGATTGGAATAATTGTAGCGTATGCCGGAACTTGAAAGCGAGGCGCTGCAAGTGACTATAGAATCAATCAACTCGGACCTTGACCACGTTAAAAATAGCCGCAATGTTTTCCAGGAATCCATCATAAATGGCATACCTGCTCGGATATAATATATAAAGGTTGAGCTTGGTAGATAGCGAAACTGTAAAGAAACTGGATCATGTCACTTTCCAAGGCTCCTCTTACATTCCTCGTCACCTGCGCACTCTATATCTGCTATGGAGTTCGGGCAGCACCCAAGGAAGAGAGGGTTCAGATGAATGAGGGCGTCATAACTGCCCGCCGAGCATCAAATGGCATAAAGGTGTGTCGAGACAAGCTATTTGAACGACGTGTACTGAAGACCCATGGAAAGTACGCTATTAGCATCCTAGGCGCACAGGAGCTGGTTGCAATCGCACTGAAGCATTTCTCCTTGGGAGAAGGTCTGTGTTAGTACTTCCAGCAGCTACTGGCTTGTTTTTTTAATACTCGGTTCAAGGGCTGCCACTGTATCTCACCCCTCTGTCCATTACTGGCGCAGCTTTAATCATCGTTGGAAGTTATATACGCAAGCGGTGCTACGTGGCGATGGGGAGGTTGTTCACAGGAGACCTCAGTGTGCGAAAGGATCACAAACTAATAACCCACGGACCATACAGCGTTGTACGGCATCCCTCGTACATAGGGGGGGCTCTAAATAACATTGGACTGTTGATGTGGTTCTGGGCTCCGGGCGGCTTCCTACGCGAAACCAACGCTTGGCCGAACAGGATACTGGGGTTCATGCTAACGGCAGCTGTGATGCGGTTGAACTTGGCAATTCCTGTCAGGGTGGTCAAGGAGGATGAGATGATGAAGAACCACTTTGGGAGCGAGTGGGAAGATTGGGCAAAGAGGGTGCGATATAGATTGATACCTGGCTTGTATTGAATCAGTAGTCGTGAGAATTGGTCACTTATGGATGGGGTTGGCGACACGCCAGTGACGCGACAATTCCACAATAAAACATAACACGGCCACGATCCAGAGAGCATGATTGTCGTTGGTATCCTCGATCGTAAAAGTGCTGGGGCAGAATCGGAAACCCTATTTCAAGGATATCCTATAACGGATATATGGCGTCAATGTAAGACACACCCTGGTAGGTTTTTCACTTAAAGGGTTCCAGGATGTGTGTTGCGAATGCGATATGAAAATTACCTGTTAGCTGCAAAAAATGTCGCTCATAAAGCTGCCCTTTATCCTTCTTGTTACATTCGGTCTTCATACTTGTTTCACTGTTCCAACACAGGCACCACAAAAGGAAGAGAGACTGGCCTTGAATGAGGGTCCGATATCCATGCGGCAGGTCACGAATGGAAAGGTGAGCACTAACATGGTTCCAGCTTGCGTAATGACAGATGAATATTCCTAGTTTTCGTTTTGGGCCATTGGCATCATAGAGTCGGCTCTCATCTTGAGGAATTTTGTGAACCCACAGGCAAACGGTAGCTATTATTGTATTGCCTTGGGGACATTGGCATTGATAGACATTCTCCAGAGGTGACACCCTATCTCACGCCAATTTCAGCGGCAGGTGCAATTATGGTTGTGGTGGGCGCGTACATCCGGAAGAGATGTTACGAAACCATGGGGTCGATGTTCACGATTGAAGTGAGCGTGCGGAAAGACCACAGGCTGATTACACACGGCCCATACAGTGTTGTGCGACATCCCTCGTATTCGGGGGGATATTTGGCCATTATTGGAGGGCTGGTGTGGTATTGGAGCCGTGGTTCATTTGTACGTGAGTCGGATGTGTTGGGAAGCAAGTTGCTTGCGGCGGTGGCCACAGTTACGACAGTGTGGCCGGCCATCATAATACCCAATAGGATTGGAAAGGAAGACGAGGCGCTGAGACAAGGATTTGGAGGCGAATGGGAGGATTGGGCGCGTCGAGTACGATACAAGCTCATTCCAGGGATTTTTTGAGTGAGGGAGGTGGGAAGAATAGATGTGTATTGCAATTGAATACAAGACTTTCTTGATTTTTGAATACAAATTTTTGTAACTTGACTCCATGTCTTTTGAGCAGACCTTTGCGTCCTCAACGCTCGATGTCGCCGTCCCAGACATCTCATTGGACATCCCAACTTCAGAGTCTTTCGATGGCTGGCTAAACCGCATAAGAACCGCTTCAGCAGACAGAAAACAAGCTTTCTTTGGTTCGTACCAGAGCTTATACCAGACTGACAACTCAAATGTATCGATACAGACGAACAGTTACGCGCTCTCCTCATTCTCCGCATTAAACACCCAAGCACAGAAGAAGAAGAAGAAGAAGAAGGAGGCCATGATACTCCTCCACAGTCATTGCTCGCGTTCCTGGCTCATCTCCAAGTCTCCTTCGAAGCGTCGTACATATCGCCCGTGCCAGACCCTCCGTCAGACCCTCGCACGTTGCACCTATCCACTCTTCCCAAAGCATCTTCCTTATCAAAAGGTAATCCGCGTCTAAGCCTCCATCCAGCTATATTCCCGCCCAACACACCTAATCCGACACCATCCGTTGCGGAGCACGACCGCAAGTACGTGGCCTCCGAAGGTACCCTTCTAATCGCCGGCATCTGGGGACAGAGCTCCTCATCAGATTCGATTGATGCAAAGCAAGATTTCAACCTCTTGTGGTCCTCCGAAGAACAAGTCTGGGTTGCCATCTACTCATTTTCTTTCACTG
This sequence comes from Amanita inopinata Kibby_2008, assembly GCA_001691775.3. Classification (NCBI taxonomy): domain Eukaryota; kingdom Fungi; phylum Basidiomycota; class Agaricomycetes; order Agaricales; family Amanitaceae; genus Amanita; species Amanita inopinata. The sequence continues at coordinate 60,006 of JNHW02000012.1, forward strand.
TCTGTAAGAGTCTAATTATCGTCAGAATACGCCACGCAAGATCCATTCACATGCATTCTCCCAGCATTCCTCCGTCTCAGTGTAACGGATCCGCTGCTTTGTCTGACCATCTCTGCTACCCTACGTGACAAACCTATCACGACAACGTCATCTAAAGATCCGCTTGCTCTATTTCTTGCCAAAGCAGGAAGTCAATCGAACTTGGTTGAACCAGAGTCGCCTACAAGTGCGATAGGTGTTGTCCAAGAAGATTCTCGAGATGACGAACTCCATGGATTCGAAGAGGTAAACCTGTTGGAGGGTCTTCATGCTGGTGAGTCACCGACCGCTCATCATTTTTCGTACCAATGACGAGAGACCTATAGGTCCAACATTTAGCTCAGGAGCTATGGACGTGTCCCTGCCTTCTAGTCGTCTAGGGATAGTTTCACGGCAAAAGCTGTTCTCACTTCCCCCCATTAATCTCCCAACTCCAGAGATGCCAACACCATCTCCCATGACAGCCTTGCGTACGGCCCACCCCACTCTTCGAAAGGCTTTCCGGAAAACGTTGCAAACTGTCTCAGGCTTTCGCGTTCGAATGCGCACAGTCTTTGTACCTTTTGTGTTGCTTCCGGGAAGGAGAGGTTCCATGTCGAATGGTAATGACGGTGAACGGGAGGAGAGAGAGGCAGGCAATGAAGAACGAACCATTGTTCTATGCGTCGAAATCGACAATTCTGGTGAATCAGGGCCTGACGTGGGATTCGAGGTAGAAAAGGTAGACGTTCAAGTCGGAGGGGGGGATGCACAGGCGATCCTGATTGGGTGGGGTGAAGCATTTCTCAAGAACATGGATGAAAGCAACGTTTTCCCTCTCCAAATCGATTCGCGCTCACAGTACAACCTACTGTATGCTGTTTCGTTCTTGCAGCCTCCCGACGAGCTCGAGGGGTTATCAATTGGTCGAGGTCAGAATGGTTCCACTTCCGATTTGCAAAGACCCGTCACTATTTATATTCACGGAAGACCCTACGAGAAACCTCGCGCAATCCATGATGGTGCGTCTGCTGATGTAACCGTGCGGTATCCCACCTCCACTTTTTCATCACGTTGGAACTGTGTATTGGACCTGGCGATTTACCAATCCCATAATCTCGATACTGTCGACGTCGGAGACCCTTCAGACCCGACTAGCAAGTATCCCAATGTACTTCCAGAACCTGCTTCTCCGTTTCCACTGTCCGGCACGAAGGCTGGGGGCTTCTTTTCACCTATATTCTCTTCCCCTTCATCGACGCCTCGCTCTTCTCTCATAGCACCCAGTCAACGGCTTTCGATACCACTGAATACTCCGAGAACGTCCAATCCAAACCATCCCTTCACTCCGTCTCCGAGAGCGTCCAACCGACAAAGTGACCAGCAACTGCAAGCACTCAACTGGTCCGCCAGATTATCATACCTTCCTCCTTCGCAATCTCTAGCCGCGCAGTCTTCACGCCCATCAACAACGTATAATGTTCCACAAGCTCTAGTGCTCCCGTCTGCTCTCCATACCGAAGGAATCAACAACGGTTACTATTCCGAGCAACCACCGCCGACGCCCGCGTATCCGCCGCATAGCCCTTATCCGCCTAGTCCGCCGTCGCATGGTCCAATAAGTGTCCAGGGCACGGGGAGTGTGGGCCCAAACGTTGAGACTAGACGTGATCGTGGATCCGCCGTAGTGTCGGCAACACCCCTTCCTGGTGGCAGTTCATTGGCTGACCAACAGCGACAAGCGTACACTACAAAAGTACTGCAGAAGTTGGAAAATGGAGAGACGATTGTCGTTTCAGTGAGACTGATGTCACGCCAAGAATTTGCGGATGAAAAAGATGAGGAGGGGAAAGTGGATGAAAGGATTTATCCGTTGACGAGATTCAGGATTGAGGTTTTTGTGTTTAACCGGTCGACATGGACACGGAGGTTTGAGCTGAGCTGTCCGAGTTCCTTGAGAAGGCGGAAAGAGGAAATGGTTGCCTCGCAATACGGGGCGTACAATGGTGTTGTTAAGGAAACTGGGAATAAGGTAGGGTATCCTGGAATAATGCCGATGGATAACCGAGTGCGGATTGGGTAAGTGCAGTTGAAAGACAAATGTATGTCTCTTGTAGGTAGCTAACGTCATCTAGGCCTCTCCGTCCGTCCGCATGTCAAACGGTACGGATGTCATTCTTGGCTGTGTCACCTGGGGTCCATTCCATCGACACACTGACGCTGACGGACATAGAGTCTGGCTATTCGACAAACCTGAGGTGAGTGGGCCCGACAAGGATTGAGTACCATAATGCTGAATTACACCAGGTCTGTCATGGATGTCGTCGTGCACGAAGACACATAACAGGATGTTGGGGGTGGCCTATGGTTTATAGGCCGAGATGCTCATGGTCTATTCCTATTTATGAGACGATTTAGACCGATGTATCCATCGTTGGGGTGAGGTGATAGTCACTTTGAGACCGTACTGTAGCTCTAGGGCACCTTGATATCCAACTAGATTACAACAGTGCAATACAATCGCATGTAATTCATTTCTTGCTCATTAACAATGACAAAACACAGCAAGAACAATACAGCCTCCTCCATCTTTAGCTATGCAGAATACAAGAAGCTAGACTATGGGACCAAGAAAGTGAGCAGTGGCTTGTATCTCATGCTCGACGGTGATGGGTCTGACTGTTGATTTTGCTAAAAGCAACGACTAGGCAATGAATCCATGAGGAATTTTGACGCTTGTGCTCTCTGTTTGAACCGTGCACGCGAACCGCTGGCGTGCAATGAGGGACACCTATTCTGCAAAGAGTGCGTGTATACTGACCTCTGTGAGTTTTCATGTCCAACTCTAGTATTAGCGATGAGGCGGTTCACTCAGGGGGTACGATACAGTATCACAGAAGAAGGACATTAAACGACAGAAAGGCAAGCTAGAGGTGTTGAAGCGTGAAGCAGAAGAAGAAAGGGAGAGGGCTAGAGCTGCGGCTCGGGAACGCGTCTTGTTCGAGTTTGAAAAGGGCCAGCTGGGGCTTGCGGGAGGACCGACAACGGCTGGCACCAAATCCATCGTTTCAACCAACGAGCCGTCGGAACGTGCGTGTTGTTTGCTTTCTAAACTAATCCCTTATTTCTCGAGACATTGATGGCTTGTGCTGGTTGCTGCAGCAAGGGGGACAAAACGAAAGTTTGAATTTGACACGTCGGCGGCGGAAGCTGTAGCCAAGGAAGCGGAGGAGGCTGCCCTGCGGCAAATCGAAAAGGAACAGGCAGAGGCGTTGAAGCACAAGCTTCCTGATTTCTGGCTGCCTTCGCTGACGCCGACGTATCACTCGACCGGTCCTCCCCAGTCGTTGACTGACGTCAAGGTGCAGACGACATGTCGTGGCGGCAATCCGCCCCACCCACTGGTGTACGTTGTGCGCCATTGTTGTGTCGGCTTGACTACTTATTCCATCGTTGAAAAAAAAGGCTTAAAAACCTGTTCACTGTGCTATTTACATTGTTTGAAAACTCGTCGACGTCATCCAAATCTACAGAGTCGACGCCCGTGGAGGGCAGCTCGAAAGCGAAAGAGGAGGCAGAGCCTATGTGTCCCTCTTGCAAGAAGCGGTTATCGAATAATCTACTTGTATTTGGTACGAGCGCTGTTTTTCTGAGAGCTTGGAGTTGCTGATGTATTTCAGCAATGAAGCCATGTGGGCATGTAACATGTAAAACCTGTGTTGAGACCCTTATCCGTCCATCAATGCAATGCATCGTGTGCGATGTGCAGTTGAAAGACAAGGATATCGTCGAGCTGAAACGCGAAGGTGAATGCGACAGCCGTTGGCCTTTGTCATTTGTTCATCCCTTTGGCAGGCACTGGGTTTGCTGGTGGTGGAATGGCGGAGACATCGAAAGTGGGGGTTGCATTCCAAGGATAGTAGTAGGGTAGTAGGGTAGATTGGGATGTGTAGCACGTGTGAGGAGGAGGGGGAGAAGGGAGTGACCTGTTTCCTCTCCCTCGACCACCACCATCATGTCTGCCTCTGCCAACTTCGAACATGCGCCAGACCCAACGATGAGCACGAGCGCTGCTACTCTCCGTTCTTACCACTTTCCTGAGCCAGTCTCAATCTCTTCCACCGCTGTCTCACATCCTTCCCCTCCACCGAGTCGAAGCAGCCCCGACAACTCGCCCCCAGACAGTCCATCCTCGGGCTCAGTCTCATCTCTCCCTTCAGTCTCCTCTTCCTTCTTCTTCAGCTCTGCTGCTGCCAGTCCCCCTCATTCACATTCATCATTGCCGCAGGACCACATATTCGCTCAGGGATTCATCATCCCCTCTCTCACGCTGCCAACGCCTTTTCGCCGGCCAACGCCATATGGTCAAACTCTCGGTGATCTACGTGTCCTCGTTCTCGGGCGGAAAGGCGCCGACAAGTCTCTCCTTCCAGCACTCGTGTTGGAAGACAATGAAGATATCGTGGAAGTGGGTAACTGGGAAGAAACAGAGTATGGTCACACCCTCAAGGCTTCGACGGACTGGATAGAACGTAGGGATGCCCATGGTCTGGAAAGGTTTGAACCTCTGCGAAACACGGAATTTGCAGAGTTCCCCATGTATGATTCCGACACGGATGTGAGCTACAGTCATCATTGCATTGCGCACAAGTCCTGAGGACACGGCATTACAGATCGATGAACTTGTCCATAACATCAAATCTTACATCCAGAAACCCTTCCATTCTGTGGCGGATGTACTTCATCCCAAACACCAAGCGTCACCCCTTCTCTCTAGCCTGCTTTCTTCTCCATGTTCGCCATTGTACACTGCCCTCGTATTGCTACTTCCAGCTAGTAAGCATATATGCGTTTAACCTTTGCGCACCGTTCTGATCATGCCGTAAAACGCAGACAAAACCGCTGATAACCTTGATCGTCGAATAATAGACGACCTGGGTGTCTACATTCCTGTCATTGCTATCCCACCCCTCTCCGACCATCGTGATCAGAACCCTGATCAGTCTCTTGCAACGCGTCAAAACCCCATTCTATCTTCTTTCAGACCACGCACACTCGCTGCTCTTCGTGCTGGACTGTTCCACTCCCCCGAGACTATCGCCCTCTTGCGAGGTGAAGCCGCTGACAGATTTATGCGCTGGCGTGTAATCGAATGTACCGTGGCCGACATATATTCTGCCCGTAACGGCAAACATAGTTCTCATGTCAGAAATTACGGCAGCGAAGATTTAGAGGCCGGTAGTTCCAAATGGGAAGAGACAATGGAGGAGCGACGGTCACCCTCGTCGACATGGGATAAAGCCAAATGGGAGTTGGAATGGATGCCTACCTTTTCAGTGGATGTGGCCAAGCGCATGAGGCAGGGCACTGTTACTCAAGCTCACCCTCGCTTTCGGAAACCTATCCCCGTGGTCTCTGACCTTGCCCCAAATGAAACATGCGCCGACGACGACAGTGAACCTGATGTGGAAATGCAGGCCCAGATCGCCACTTCACCATTGACTCCTCGAGTGCCGGCAACCCACCACTCCCCGTCTGATGAGAAGACATTCAACTACAATCCAGATACTCAACCCTTTTCGGAAACTGGCCCTTCACCGGTTTTAGGAAAAGCTATAGCCTATGACCCTCTGCATTTTCCTTCGCTCCTGCTTTTCTCCATGTCGCTTTTGGGACCATTGAAGGAACGTTTTGATGGAAGTCTGTCTTTTATTTGGGATGCTTTGGGGGAGGCGCAAGTCAGAGTAGCTCTGATCGGTGGATTTGTGGTCGGCATCGGTGTTGGACTGGCAATCCGATGATGATCTATATTTTCTTTGCATCTCCATTCAACACGCATGCTGCTGTATTTTCGATCTGTTGTAACATATATTATTACGAACTGAATGGATCCGAGTGGGTACTTGAATAACACGAGAGTTGGGACACGACTATATTTTCGAAATACTGGTAACGATAGTACGTAATTACTAGAGTCAGTACATGTATTATGTGAAGGAGTAATATGCCCAAGTACAAGATATATGACTCGATATACGACAAATGTCCACTATGTAGGTAATGTTACAAATTATTGACGTTTGAACAGGAATATTCAACCGTGTGCGAGTACACATATATATCATCGATCCATATCTTCAATATATGACAACAGGTAGATCTGCTTTTCAAAGAGAACCGTGCATAGGGATAAAGGCGGAAAAGTCAAAATCAAAGGGTGCCATCTGTACCTGAGGGCCGCAAGAGCTCTGATTGGCAAAAGGCACCAAAGCCTCGGGATGGGGATATCCCGAGTAATGATTGACGTCAACGTGAACTCGCGAATAGTCGACAAACGATTTCGCCAGTGACAAATCAAATGAATGTAGCTGGGTGGAATCAAAATATTCCAATGCCGGTTGCTGCTGCATAGGATGCAGAGGTATAGGCGATTCAAGTGGCGCGCCGAGCAGCGGGGTTGAGGGTGCGTCAGAAGCTGGACTCGAGCATGACTGCCAGGCGTCCAAGTTGGCAAAGGACGTGTTGACAAAGAGGTCGCATGGGCTCATGGCGCTCTCGATTGGCGGTTGAAGGACAGGACAGACGTTGGTAGGTCCAAGGCTTGAAGGTAGGGGATATAACCCATGATTGGCGTAGGTGTTGATGGCCTGCCATAGTGTCGTTACACTCGGATCTGTACCGGTGTGCAAGTCACTTACCAGTGGAGCGTCTGGGATTGGCTCCTGATTGAATGGGGTTGGAGGTACCACCTGGGCACCAATACCATCAAGAGATGAAATGGATGCTGAAGGAGTGAGAGGCGCGGTGGGGATAGTCGGCTGAACGCTCAAGGCTCTCTTTTTCTTGGGGGGAGCCGCAGAGCGTGTACTGGCAGGAGCAAGGTGGTCGCCGCTGGTAATGTCAGGAGCGGGAGCAGAAGACGACCTAGCGTAGACTTGCGCTGTAATGGGTTCTTCAAACTTGGTGACAAACTCAGGCACATGGTGCCTGTCAAACTCCTGCATTGCGGCGTCGAGCTCTCCGCCCTTCTTTCCCTCGACCAATAATTCGGCGATTTTTGCACATCGCTTCAAGTCTTTTGGGCAGACTTCTCTGATTGACCGTTTACCCAGTTTCGTGGTCTTGGCTTTGTTTAGAATGGGTCTGAAGGTGTACTGGGGAAACTTTCGTCGGTGTTCTTCTTTGGCTAGTCTGGCCTTTTCATGCCAAACCTGACGTTCTTCCTCTGGCATATTTTGCCAAGTAAGACCTATAATCTTGGAGAGTGTGCTATGGTCAGTCTCCACCTCTGCCGAGACGTGCTGATTCCTGATAAAGGAGGATCTGAATAAAATGAAGGCATTTGGAGGTCGCGGTATGTGATCCTCTGCTTTTCGCTTGCTGTGACCATAACGGCGGGTGGGAGGATAGTCATTTGAACAAGGAAAGAGCATAGACTCGCTATGCGGTAATTTGAGCGGCTCCAGATCCTGCGGCTTCATGAATGTGCCAGGGGTAACATTAGGTGCGAATAAAAGCGGCATATCGGGTTCAACCTGTGAAACTTGTGCCATAATAAACTGGCCTGTTTATCGCACATTAATGGAGGCGGGTCTGCTACGATTCATGGCGCTTACCAAAAGCACGAGAGAGAGCGAGAGAAAGGTGGGCCATCAGCTATTGAAGATGCGTCGGTATATATTGGATGCATTGCTAACTACAAGGGTCGACTCTGGCGTCTGGTAAGAAGTGAGGAGGTGGAACGTAACACAATGCTTTCCAGTTTAGGCAAGGCCAGACTGTACCAAAAAAGGAAGTATTGCAAACTTCCTGTCACACTCGCAGCTCACACCATTTCTGTCTCTCTCCGCCTCTTTCTGCGTCTCTCCGCCATCGCCGTCAATACGCGCGACGCTACTCCACCCTTTGCGTTTCTTTATGCCCACCCGCGCGTGCGTGGCTCTCTGTCCTGCCTGTATACCGTTGCCAGACTGCCGTTAGACTGACGCATAAAATACAAAGACTGTCGTTCTCTCCCAACGGAGCCCTCATGACAACGCGCTGTCGCTATTGAGTCTTTGTGCCTACCATTCTTAGCCTTGATAAACTATAAGAAAGCAATCGCCCTTTTACAGACGTCTGGTCGTCTTACACTCTCACAGGTAAGGCTAGCCCAGCGCCTGCGGTATCTAGTCAGTCTCCCCCCGACCAATTTAACGGCCCAAATTTTTATCCCTACCAAACCAGTTCCTGGAGATAATTCAAGCCCAAAAGTTTTCATTCATTAATTTTACTTGTCACGATGATAAATACCTCAGGTTCTAATGAACTTTCTCTCTTTGTGAAATGGTACGTATCGTCATCATTCACCATTCTCTATCCCGCGACGGATTGATTTCGAAGGTACTGCCGCTTTTCGTACCTGATGGGTTCATGTTTCCTTTTGCATAGCCATGCCATCATCATGACCCTGATGAACGACATTGTTCATCTGGAATGGAAGGTACCGGAAATGATCGTGTGATTACTGTCGGTGCCAGTTAATGCCGAGAAAGTAGCCATTATTCTACATAGTCGCCTCTGGCAACCACGATTGATAAAGAGCTCATGACTCATGAAATTGAGCAGTAGTGCCTCTCTCGTAATGCTACTCTGGCATCCCGGTTATCAATTAACCCAAGAAGAAATTTATTGGCTATCCCAGAGATCTGGAAATTCTATTCATGTACGGACAATCTGGGCATCGTGTCCTCATGGTCATGCCTGTCATCCTAACCCTGTGGCTATATTTCTGGCATCCATCTCCAAGATACCGCTCTTTCCTCTCTTCACAAAGTCTCCGGGGATATCGTTTTCCAGCCGTCAGATTTATCTGCCTTCGTCGTATTCTTCCGCAATGCGCCCAATCTCCTTCTGCAACCTCTTGGATTCCCCCACAAGATCCAACCACTTCTCTATGTTCAATCCTCGCGACTTGTATAAAGACTCCCTGCGAGCCGAGATAGACCGGTCAAGGACAGAAGAGTACGAGATCTCGCGTTCCTGGTAAAGAAACCTGCCAAGGTTGAGCGTTGTACGGACGACGGACATTTCCAACTTTACTCACCAGACATAGCCGCAAATAACGGTCGAAAGTCCGGACAGATACGTTATTGGCTCCATGACATCCCTATAGACGAGCGATCTTAATCTGCATTCTTGTACAATTGTGATCAGTGTTGAAGTATTTTACCAGCCATAGTCCCAAAAGGTCAACCGAGCTACTGCCGCCCAATACGTTATAAGCATGCCAAAAATTCCAATAGCAACGCGGCGAGCGCCATGATGTGCTTCCCTGTCACATTTTCGTTTGAGACTCTCCATTTTCTGTAGCTGACCATCGACAATGGCTAGGCGTTTCCGAAGGAAACGGGTGCGGTCTGCAAAGGTCGGCACCTCAATGTCAAGTGATACTTCCGTTTCGTGTTCATTCATGTCTATAGCCTCAGCTGATCTCCAAGTCAATTAATTTCTCCAGTGGTTTGATAGACGGACCTGACGCCTCATAGGTAACTGTGATAGTGAATTTCGCTGCACGAGCGGCATCTGCAATGAAATCTCCCACATCTGTGGAACCAGACCACTGGAACGGCTTTCCGGTGGCTGATATGCTACGAAATGAGATTGTTGGCACAAGTGATGATTTGCTCCTCAGAGAAGCTATTATCAACTGGCTAGCATGCGACAGTGGCTGCGACGGATGAAGCAGTATGACTGTTGGTGGTGGTGCTGGTGCTGGTGCTGGAACTGTCCTGTTTCTGCTGTTCTGTACCGATCTGTCCCTGAGACGAGTGATAGAAAGTCGATCGAGAGGTAATATCAATTTGAACAAATGAGAAGTGGTGGTGGTAAGCTTTCCTAGCAAAAAAAAATAAATTGAGGCTATTTTACAATTCCGCCGGAGAGTACACACAACCTTTTCCCTGTGGAATCTTTTCAAACTCGTCCGAGTCTGTCCCGTTAGCAATGGACGGTGAGGAATCACTGCTCCAGCTTGAGCCTGGTGAGGCTTCTGCAAGAAAGAGAGAGTGCTGAACGTTCAGTTGTTCGCCTCCCGCTGTGGATAAATCTTGAGAGGTGTATAATCGAGATGCAATCAGTCTTGGTATAGGAGACGTGTGTGGTAAGTGATTGTCTGTCCTCCATTGATGCTGTAATAGACTAATGCGACGGGGATATGGACGGAGAAGTAGAAACCTGTGCATCAATCAGGGCAGTACTCAGTATACACGCAGAAACGTGCTGAGTGTCGGTGGGGAGGAAGGAGAGTTGGAGGTACCTTTAACCATGGCGATCCAAGCCTCTCCATCGGGGCCAGCCACAACTCAAGACGTCACCAGAACGTCGTGTGGCTGTGTAGTACACTTTGTTACTGTTATTTTCAGTAGGTTCTCACTTGCAAGGCCTCTCGTTACATCGTTGGCCGCGATGTTTTCGAGCATCCCAAGACTCCTCGAAGCCGTATCGCTGCCATTCAAACGCTCGCAGCTTGGCCTATTTCATGGAAAGATAAAACAATACGGAAACAACGTCCCCTTTTCAAAGCACAAGACGCGTAGGACATGGATGCCAAACGTTCAGCGGAAAAGGTTGTACTCGGAGACGTTGAGTCAAATGGTCAGACTGAAAGTGACTACGAGAGCGTTGCGGTCCGTTAAGAAGGCGAGTCTACATGCACAACCGCAATTAATCTGTCAAGCCCTTGACTGTTTTGACATTTAGGCAGGTGGCCTTGACGCCTATGTCGCCAACACGCGTCATGAACTTATTGGGCTGGAGGGACTGCGTCTGCGGTTAAAAATACGAGGTCAAGCACAGAAAAATGCAGAGGAGCAAGAGGTGAAAGAGAGGCTAGAGCTTTCCCAAACTCCTGAGGGTCAGAATATATTGGAGAAGGAGAGGAAGCAAGAGCTTTTGCGAGAGCGACGTGCTGTGGCGAAGCGAGTTCAAAAGGGCTTTGAACCTACGTTGGATGTGGCCCGTGCGACGAGAGAGCAGGCAGCAAAAGCTTTGGGCTTGTCTGGGCTAGCCAGGTGGGTGTTGTACCGAACTGTTATCACATGCTATCATAAACTCTTGTCTATCAGTGCACAGCAGACAATCCAATACCTAGAGACGAGACGACAAGGACTCGCGAGCGCATGATCGATAGATCATTGCCTTTGGCACTGAATGCGGGGTCAAATAGAATACTTTATTCCATCTATGTGCGGTCTTGTGGAACCGTTGTGTAGCTACTATAATAAATGCAATGTGGAGGTTGCCTGTGGCTGTGCAGAGAATCACCGATAGTCGGCAGATTGTTTGATGGGAAACAATTTATCAATTTGGATTCAAACGAGTGTTGGTACATTCGGTATATTTACGAGGCGTTTCAACCAGTGAAACCGGAAAATAATAGCTGAAATAAATATCCTGCCAATTTCCACCTTTTTTTTTTTCAAGAGGTGTAATTGGCAATGGGTGCGTTGAACAAGCCAACAAACTCATCCCGGAGAGCCGTCGCATTGGCTTGCAAGTCAGCCTATACGTTTCTGCATCAGCCCTTCTCTGAAGAATAACACCAAAGAACATCTATGCATTACCGGGGCATCTGCAATTAAAGCGTTTGAAAAGTTGGCGGTGGCGGATTGCATGTTGACGAGATCCTGGTGGATGACGGTAGTCAAACCAGTAATCGGGAGGGCTAACAGGCATTTTTGTAAGTGAATCGAATCATTTCAATCAGCCGACAAAAAAAAACTGTAAACCTTCAAAGTCGGGCTTCTTCGCTACGACTTCGTCCAAAGCATGGGATATGGTGGGCTTGAGAGCTATCATTTCGCTTAAAACAGTCTGTCCTTCTGCCTCGCTAAAGGCACCATTGGCCTACACCCAAAAATAATCCTATATCAGATTAATGCTCGAAAGCTAATGTCCAATATCACATACCTGACCATCAGTTGTTCCAGTGTTCAACGAGGTGATCAGGGCATTAGCTGAGTTGTGAATGGTCTGATTACGAGAAGAAAAAAATGGTTAGACAACGCCGTTCTTCACTTGTTAGACTTGTATGCCTCACCAGAGCAGCGCCAAGGGACTGGCTAGAGTCAGAGGGGGGGAACGCAGTCAGCTGTGTATCAAGGGTACCAGTCTTATTGTTGATATCGCCAATGTCTGCCTGGAGCTGGTTGAAATCGCGCCTTGTCGGCAAAGCAGAGCCAGTGGTAGCCAAGGCGAACAAAAAGTAGAGACCAGAGACGATGTGAACCATTTCTACAAGATGCTGTGAAGTAAGGAGCGCTTTTTTTTTTGACAAGTTCTTGAGGACCTTTTTATAAGAAATACTCGCTGTTGCACCATGTGGGCGTAAAAAATCACAGGTGTTGATACTTTCGCCACAGGTTCGGGGTAAGAGATCAGATGAGACGCCCAGAAACACGATGGGCAGTATCTTGTGCACACACCGCCCTCGTTGATCACGATTACCGGTAGCGTCATTCGACGGCGGGAAGCGACGCCAGAATAGTGGCAACTCCTTGCCTGACATCAGTATTTTTTCTTACCTTTCGACAGGAAGGATAGGTGGACGCCCTTACTATTTGCCAAGTCCATGGAGACGCGTGCGGGAAAGGAGCGCCTTGGAGCGGGGACGGGCTGGCGAACGAGGTATAGGATGACCATCATGTGGTCATGGGATACCTTCTAATGGAGCCGCAATGATCAGAAGGAGAATCAAACTATAAAGTGCGCTATCATAAACCAAGTCATAGTAGCGACATGACGGTGGTGGACGAAGAGAGTTTGCAGGCTCACGTCGATTTCTTTATTCTTTCTAATTCAGCATCAATTTCCCTAGTTTAGTCTAGTACACCGAGAGACAATAATTCAAGCATTTAACGTAAGAGTATTGCGAATAAAAGAAAGCCCAATAAGTAACATAAGCTTAGTTGAAAGAATAATAATGACACCAGCTGATCTGATGCGGGATACGGATATGGGGAGTGTCATGCGACAGATCTGAAATGAGACGCAGACAAGCAACTAATCTAACCAGGTATGTGTGTAAGTATGTGATAGAATGGGCAGAGGTGGACGGCGTGTGATGTAATAGCATGTACAAACCGAACGAAGACCCTAGATCAAGAATGTGAACCAGTCGGAATTGCAGGTGAATGATTGCAGAGGAAATGCACCAATAAACGGGGAAAGCAAGAGAGGCGAGGGTGTGTCATGCAGGGGTAGGTGTACCAGGCCTTGATCCAATTCGTCTTTTCCACCAACCACGTACGCTATCGACGGGACCGCCACCGAGTGGAGCCCCGAGCTCATTGAGATCCTGATTGCCAAGTTTGTGGTGCAATTTCCGGTTCTTCCCCGACTTGCTGGAAGAGGCGATAGAGGGCGCAATGGATGAATTTGACGACGACATGGTACGTGCACTGATCCATGCGTCTTCGCTGCTGCTTGTGGTGCTGTACATGGAAGCCGCTTCTAGATTTATCTGACTTTTCTTTGGATTAGCATCGAGACGATCTTGGCCATTGATGTTGTCCATTTCTTCTGATGATACGTATACCGTAAACGGACTCTCCTTACTTCTTTCAGTCGTTTTAATAGGATTAAACAAGGCATCGATGAGTGCTTCGGTCGTTTTGGCTCCGTATGCCTCTGGCAAGCGCTCAATGTCGAAAGGGGCGCGCGTTCCGTTTATGTGATAACGATCCAGATCCGCGTCCAAGTGATTGCTGCTCTTATTTCGCTTTCCCCTTTCTCGCAGGTCCTCTTGACTACAATTTTTCATCTTGATTCCACGAAGGAAGAGATCCTTGTCTAATAAAGAGGCGACGCCATTCAAGATCTCTCCTTTGGGTAAAGAAGGGGCGGTGTAATCCGTGACGCCGCCGGCGTGCTTGAGTTCGATCGTAAGCTATAAAGAGAAAACGGAACGTGAGACTATATCGATGAGGAGAAGGGGGGGCGGGGTTATTGACCTTGAGTATGGCATTCGTCTTGCTTTCTCTCAAAAGAAACCGTCTTTCTACAGCACCCTTGTCCACGTATTCAGCCAAATTAAGATAGACAGCACCCAATCGAGGATTCTGTGGAGTGTTTGCGCGACCGTGCCTGACTGGTTGTTGGATGACAACCAGTTTCAGTGGGGACGGTGCCAACAACCCAGTATCACGGGCGACATCTAGACGCAGGACAGTGTTGATGGTATGCTGCCATGCAACAGAATGGTCCTTCATATTGAGAGCCTCCGTCTGGCCTCGGGCGGACATAACTGGCTCAACGGGTGAAAACAGGGGCGGTCTAACTGTTATCGCTCCAGATAATGCGGGAGATCGACCTATTGCAGTGGGGACATCTGGTGTCGTCGAGATGAGAGCGGGAGATGACACGATTCGGGGACTTTGCACGGGGATAGGCAATGAGGACTGGGTGGGAGAAATGGGGTTCAGGTGCGACGGAGTGGGACGGCGGAAGAAAGTGGCGACCGGTGATGGCGCAGCGAGTGCTACGACATCGCTGGAGGGAATGGGAGAGGGCCCACGAGTGCGCGAGGAAGAGGCCGCTGACGAGGACGAAGTGGTGGAGCTTGAACGGGAATGGAGTGAAGAAGTGTCGGTTTTAGTTGAAGACACGGTCGAGGTCGAGGGTAAGTACCCAGGCCCAAAGGAGGAAACGACAACCGAGGGCACCACCGATCCAGGCGTGGCCTCATAATCTCCACTCTTGTCTCCCTTTGGAAACTCGAGCTTGGCCAAGGGTGTGGTTGGTCTCGACTTTGATTTGACCATGCCAAGGAGTCCATGCTTAGTGCCGGGAGGAGAGTGAACGTTCTTGAACTTCCATCGCACGCTGAACCTTCCTGTTACGAGAGGGATGTTTGAGACTTGATGAATGTGGACTCGAGCACGGAAGTAGGCATGACGGGGGAGAAGGTGGTGTAGCTGGGCGCGAAAGCCAAGTGTGGAGGTGGCGCTTTGTGGGACCTGCTCTGTGAGTAAATTTGGGGCACTCTTGTTTGGATGTGTGCGATGGAGAGAGAGATGGCTGGGACGTGAAGGTTTCTGGATGCACGAATCGTCTTGGCAATGGAGCGACATGCGTTGGAGAGGGGACGAGGAGGAGAAGTCGACACTCGGAGAACATGAAATACGCAGTGAGAAGTTAAAACATTCAAGGAATATCCAAGGACGATTGACAAGGAAATATCAAAGGAAATATCACAAAATCACAAAATCACAACACGTGTGTCTCACTTGCTGACAAATCACCTACTCAACGCCCGGTCCGCCACTTCCGCCATCCCCACCAACGCCTCATCCTCACCCGTCCGCCCAATAATCTGCACTCCAACCGGAGCATTCGCAAACCTCGCTGGGTCATCTGCAGTGTAAACGTCAGCCTCACTCTCCGTTATACACCACGGGAACGCACAAAAGTTGTACACCTTCCTGTCCAGATCACCAAAGAAGGCGTGGGCAGGTTTCTTCGCATCCAATTCCTGATCGATCTTTGTCACGGGAATGACCAGAGCGGGGAAATCCAAGTTGTTCCATATCCATGTGCAAAACGCAAGCCTAGAGACATATTTTAGTTCACCTTCTCACCAACAAACTCGGAGCAAGCTCTCAGGCCTCACTTGTTCGTTCCATGCGGTGCTGCCACATACGGCGCAACAGGCGCGATTATCGCATCAACTGGCCGTCCCGTTCCTGTCTTGCTCTCCGTCGCTAGCCAGTGCTCAACATACGCCTGTCGCAACCGCCGTCTCTCCTTGTGCACCTCCCACAACTCGTACGCCGAAAGTGTCTTTTCCGTAAATACCGGCATCCCCGCTATCTCTTCAGTCTCTTCTAAATTCGGCCATACCGACTGTTCATCTGGCTGCGGGCTCATGGTCGTTATGATTGGCTCCCCCGTAGCTGCAGTCTCTGCCTTGAACTCTTCCGTCCCCCCAGCTCCGTAGATCACACGCTTATGCAGGCCATTCAGTCGACCTCATTTTCCAAGCTCGTTCCACTCACCGTATTCTCGATCAGCTCAGCATGCTTGAAGGGCTCCCAATCAATTACTGTTCACACGTTCACCTGTTTTGTCCTGCACCAATTCGATACACCCCGTACCTTTGTGTCCCTTGGCAACCAACGCACTCTTCACCATCTCTAATGCCCGAACATTAGGCGGATGGGGTTGTACCACACCATCGTTCCATAATATCCCAAAGCATAGTTTCCCATTGGGGCCTCCATGTTCAGCAAGCTTGTAGGCCTCCTCGTCCCACTTTTGTCTCAAGACGTGTGCATCACGTTTCCATGGCTCCGTGGAGATTACGCATTTCATGAAATGTTTGACCCCTTCAAGACTCCTTGTCATCGGACCAAGCACGGACAAGACAGCCTCCTGTCCATCCAGCGAATTCACACATCCAACATACGGCAAACGATTAAAGGACGGTCGAAAACCATACAACCCATTGAAAGCTGCAGGTGCACGGATGGACCTATCTCGCAAAGTGCGCTTTAGACTTCAATTCAGGGGACCGCTATCGAATGCGTCTCACCCTCCAGTATCTGAGCCGACGCCTATCAAGACTTTTGAGTTCAAGGCTACGCTAGCACGGGGATGCGACATACCTAGAGGACTTCCCTTGAGTGCTAGGGCGCAGGGTTATAAGCGTACACTAGACTGGAAACGTAACCCACGAAATATTGGCACTTACCAATCAGAGCGCCCTCTCCTCCAGAGGAGCCACCACTACTCAGGGAACGATTGTGCGGGTTTGTCGTCCGTCCGAAAAGTAGGTTGTATGTCTCTATCCACTGACAACCAAAAAAAAAGACTCGTTGCTAATCTTGTCTCGTCGCATACGGTCAAGAGGCTTACCACAAGTGTTTGGGGCAAATTTGTCTTGACATATAGGACTGCGCCTTGCGATTCCAGTATATCGGCAAGCAGAGCATTTTTGTCGGCGAATCGACCAACCCACGAGGCATAACCTATCAGGTTGTTAGCCACAAAGATGGCTTATCACGGTTCACGCCAGATATACCCATTGTGGATTCTATGCCTTTGATATTCACCTGGTCCTTCAAAGATATCGGAAGTCCTGCATGATTGGCTCAACAAAAGACTGTTATCAGTTGAGTAATCACTTTATCATACCATGAAATGGTCCAACAACTTTGCCTGTAGCCTTTAATTGCTCATCCAACCATGCGGCACGCTCAAGTGCCCGCTCGATGAAAATCTCTGTGAGGCAGTTTGTCTAAACCCAATTCATGAATCACCGCAATACTGCGACAACCCTCATAAAACCTACCAGTTGATGAGCAATCACAGCTCTTTTAGCAAACGCAGTGGTGACCTCCACAGCAGACCATGTCGCCGTGGCGAGGTTTGCAAGCAATACCTGGACGGACGAGTTGGTGATCTCAATTTCCTTGGCTGATAAGATACCGCAGCGTTCAGGGATTTCGGTGACATCCAGTTGATTTGGGGGTGGTGGGTGAGGCAGGATCCACTCTTTTGGTATCAAGCTGTCCCTCCTCTGCCTCTTCTCGGCTGCAAGATGCTTCCAGCTATCTTGAGTGGACATGAATTTGGAAATGCTGCTGATCAAGATGAACTTGTGTATCTTATCAACCCAGGGAGACAAACACCTATATTAATACAAGTTCAAAATGTTCATGACTGATACTCCCAGGCATTAATAAGCCGCTGGACACCAGGACCACGACGGTGGATATTACAGTCACATGCGTAGGTCAGACGATGGACCGTGGACATGAGCAGTCCCATTGAATGACATGCGAACACCCCCCATTCTCATTGCATCAAGTCACCAAAATCGGGTGTTGGTACTGATTACTATATAACTCGACGTTTTCTGAGCTATTTGCTGAACACATGTCGATGAGTCACGCCACATCACCCAATAGCTTGGATGGCTTTTGGTAACTAACCGTTCTTGGTCAGGCCACCCCAAGGCACGGCCGCTCTCTATGACGCATTTCGCAGTCATGAAACCACTAGGCCAAGCATGGAATGGAATGGGCCCTGGACATTGAGGGTGCTTACAGCATACAAGGGAGGCTCTACATGCATCAAAGCGCATTTACTCCCCCAAGTTGGGCTTGATGCCGCTTCATTTGAGGAGCTACCTCTAATTGGAGAGTTAAGACTGGACAAATCAAGTCACCTCTGGCCAAGTCTATGGCCGCCGACGACTATGAAAGGGATATCACCTAGGCGTGGTGAGGCATGGAGCCAGTTGGAAGGACCCGTAAAGTCTCTTGATCCTGCAAATGTTTTTTTCATCAGGCTGTCTAGTACCACAAAGCTTCTTGTTGCACATTTTGGTGTTATTACAACTGTCATTTTGGCATGAAATTAGTCTCAGCAGAAGCCTTGTACTTTGTCTTCAGACAGTTCTGACATCAGCTAACTACTCTTCTGCCCATTTCCCCTGTTGATAACAACATGAAGTTATTGACTGCCATGTCACCCATGACCAAGTAGCTCCTCTCACAATACACGAATTTGGTTTCTCATGGACACCAATGGCATCATATCAACTGATTGCTGATGAAATTCAGCAGTGGGAAGTATTGCTTGAATAAGTCTTATTCTCATACAGCCAACAATCATGCCCGATGTCGCGTTACCAGAGACACCTCACTATGTACACGCACCAGAGACTCGGGCAGACCGTCTGTGTTTGACGTTTTACAAACTATCCTCGATTCCTGACTCGCATTCACAGTGGACTATGCAGACCTGCCAGTAATCGATCTAGCCAAGGGGAACACTCCAGAAGGGCGTGGAGCTTTGGCAATTCAGTTGCGCGATGCCATGCGTGTGCATGGGTTCTTCTACGTGGCTAATCACGGATATACGCCTGCTCAGGTGGGTATAGACTTGCCCTTACTGCCGCTGGTGTTATCAATCTAGCCGCGCGTCAGACGATGAGAATGTTTGATATTGCCGATATACCCTTTGCTCGGGTAAACGACGAAGATAAACGATTGTACGCCGGCTCAATGAAACAAACTGGCTCATACCAAGGGTACAAGCTGAGACAATACTGGGTTGGTTCTTCGCCTCCTCTACGGACATAATTCTCATAAAGAACCAAAGCACATTGATGCTGGTGTTCGCGACCAGTTGGAACATTACAATAGTAAGTGACCTTGTCAAATACAATATAAATCTGTGATATGCACGATGAAATAGTCAATCGAGATGTGACAAAACGAGCGCACCCAGAGGTGCTGAGGCCATTTCTGCCAGAGATAACAGAGTTTGCAAAACATAATCACCTGAATATCCTGCATCCCGTTCTCAGGTAGGCTTGCAAAGATATAACAGTTATGAGTACAGTTTATTAATGTATCCTTTCAGGTTGTTAGCCCTCGGACTAGAACTTCCAGAGGATACTTTTGTCAATATGCATGGATATTCTTCCGTGGGGGAAACATATGGTAAACCTTGAAATAATGCACCACTCGGCATATGGCTTACAATATATTCCTATTCTGCAAGTCCGTTTCATGAAATAGTAAGCTGCAACATCTACGCTTTGTTCCCAATCAGAATGCGAGGAAACATTTAGTTATCCAAGATCAAAGGAGGAAGAGGAAAAGACGAAGAACGTGTGGTTGAAGGGCCATACCGGTATGTTCTCGTGGTAGATTCAATTTACATGAGTTGACCACTGACATCGATAGACTTTGGCACAATCACAATCTTGTACAGCCAGCCAGTCGCAGCTTTGCAAATTCTTTCGCCAGAGGGAAAATGGAAATGGGTCAAGCACATTCCCGATGCCTTGGTATATTGTGAAATACTGGTGTTATAACCATAAATCAACAAACATTCCTTAGATCGTAAACGCTGGTGATGCGATGGAATTCTTGTCAGGAGGGTACTACCGTGCAACAATCCACAGGTTTGCCTTTTAATCTGCGAGAAGCTGCGCAGCTCCTTACATCAAATCCCAGGGTGGTCCAACCTCCTCCGGATCAGCAGCAATATGCACGACTCAGCCTCTTCTACTTTTGTATGTCTGACGACAATGTGAAACTTGTACCTCTTGTCGAAAGTCCGCTGCTCCAACGGGTGGGAATCAACAGGCGTTTCAGCGACGAAGAAGCGCCAACGATGGAGACATGGAGGAAAGCGAGAACCAGTGCATATGGTCAGTCAGAGCTCAAGGTCGCCACTGCAGACAAGAATGTGGAAGAAGAGTACATCAATGGGGTGTTAGTCAAGCATTACAATTGATCCGGGATTTTTACCCTGTGCCGTTCGTGGACATTGTTGAGTGTATTGCTTAATATACCGATGTTTCATCATGTATCTCATGGACCGTTAGTAACCTATGTAAATTGTTGTATGTAAATTGTTAAGAAAGATAATACAAACTGAAGCACAGTCCATCCATAGCTAAGAACATGCAAGAAAACAGTACGGAAAGGTAATTGTAGGATACAGGTTTACACTTACTAAATTTCATATGCTAGTATACGTCTTGTTCATCTATAAGCATTGTTTTCTTACCTATCCGCACATTTCCGCGGAAAGGAAGCCCATCTAGTTCGATCCGATTTCCTGTCTCTGGCCCATGGACAGGCAAGCCCTCGACGTTGACTATAACCGACGCAGATCCAAGCAAGCCCGCAACAGCACCCTCCGAACCAAAGATAACCTATGTGTCATCCGTCAGCTAGTATTATTGGAAGCAATAAAGGTGACATACTTTACCAACAAAGTTGCTGAATTGCTTTTGTCGATTGGGGAGGACTTCAAGCGGAACATCAGTAATCACAGCCGACACAGAATACGTAGCTCCATCCCCCTCTCGAGGCTCTTCACGAACACAAAGTGAGGGTAGCCACTCCTCGGGTCGAATATGGCCAAAGACGTTGTCAGGAAGGGGATCCGGCAAGGGCCGTTCTGGTGGTGTACCAAGAGTTCCGGTACCAAGCGTTCCAGCTACCTCTCCGTCAGCGACAAGTACGTCAGGGAAAACAGAGTGAACATCGAGGGCGACGTTTATTCCCTTGGGCAGGACCAGGTGTACAAAAACAGACCCGCTGGCAAGGAAAGCGTTGCCTGTAGGCCTAATCTTCATGTCGTGTATAGTCACATTTCGTAGGAGCTGTGGGCGCGGTATGGGACCCGGAAACGAGGTTAGAATCGATAATTCGGGTAGAAGAGGAGATGATATGTAAATCGGATTCGGCTGGCTGGAAAGGTAACGACTAAGAAAGTTGGAGAGAATGCTTGAAGACGACGATGGCAAGGAGAGAACAGTTCCGGATATATGTAATGTCACATTTGGGTGCGTCAAGATGAAGGGTAAGGTTGTCGTTGAAGCAATAGGGATGAGAGAAGCGGGCGAAGATGGAAGAGATGGAAGGGACACAGTAAAAGGCAAGGACGGCATCGATGCCTTGAGTTCTGGGGGAGCGGGATTGATGATAGTTGCACGTGCCTGGAGTTTCATAACGTCGTTTTGACTGACAATCTGGACTGCTTGTAGAGTTACAAGCTGTGCGACGGAAGGGAATGTATCCCCAGGTCGAGGGAGACCAGGCATCAAGGGGACTTGGTTTTTGTTAATAGCAATTCGATACATGATAAACATGAACGTACTCTTTACATGGAGAGGTAGCCGTACGTCTGGAAGCATTCGACGCACTTTCTTCCGCCAGCTATTCTCACCCAGCGCACCACCTCTTAAAAAAGCCTTTTCTACGTTGGCACGGATCTCGATGCGACCGTGAGTCCAGCAGCGTCGCATAAAGTGTAAAATGGCAGATGAGTTAGTTGTGGGACTAATTTTGAGGGGGATGGAAACGTCAGTCAACCAGTTCTCGTCAGGGGGAGGGTCTGGTGTCAGAGCAACATCGAGTGGTGGAATGTTTACAGAGGCGAGTACGAGGGACGAGTCGTATTCTGGTGTGATATGAATGGTGGACAATTGCACCGTCAGCTTGTCAAGGCGTCGAACTCCCCACTGGCCTATAGACTTCCAAATATCGGTGAACAAGCCATCCTCGCCTGTGTCGCGGTGAATGCCAACGATGGAACCTGCGTCGACGCCGAGCTGTCCCTCCACTCTAACCCATATGCCATCGTGTCTTGTAACATTCAATACGTCGACGTGTGTAGGACCTTTAAACACGACGGATGCAGCAAACAGTTCCTCTGGAGACATACTTGAAACTCTAGATGCATAGGACCAGGCTAGCACAGTGATAACGACAAAGGCCAGAATGCAGAAAGAAAGGGAAAGTAGGAAGATGCATGTTAGTTTTGAGCGTAACCTGCGACGGGCGACGACTGCAACTGAAGGGCTTTCAGCGGATGAATAAGATTGTGATGAAGCACCGAGGAGAGGAGTATGTTCTGTGGCATCCTGAGCTCTGGCTTTACCCTTGTCATCTGGGTGTTGCTGTAGGTCATCGTTGTAGTCGTGGTCGCGGTCGTGGTCGTCTGTGTCAGAGCTCATTTACGGGGCCATACGATATTTGCAAAGCGTCACGGACGAGATCTGACACTAAGACTACGCTACAGAGCTTCAACAGCTTCTCCCATCTACTCCTACACAGAATGCAACTGCTCTTTCGCAACAATCTGGCGGAATATCTCCAGCGCAGCTTCAGGTTGGAATGCAGGCTACGCTGCTTTGAGATGCACGAATTCCATGTTAAACCCAGTTCACTCACCACCTCATGGCCAGCTGCAAACACTCGCCTAATCAAGAAGAGCTCAGAGGGCAACTCCATTGACAATTCACTCCTAAAACACTCACGCAAATGAATAGTTGTCCACATTTTGAATCTGCGCCACTGCCTCATTGTTGATCGTCATGTTCGTCAAAGGCGTGTTCTGCAGCGTCTGTTGTCCGTACCAGCTCATCGAAAGAACTGATGCCTGTACTCCAACCCAGTTGCAACTGCATTCAAACGAGTCAACCTTGACAACCACCAATCATCTCGGACCAGCGCTCACATGATATCAGCATCACCAGCCTTCAGATTTTGTCAGGGTTAGACTAGGACCAAAACAATCTTGTCCAGAACTTACCCATATCAATACTTTGAGTTTGGAGTCGACCAACGCGGCGAGTTCTGGCAGTAGAGTTCTTGCATCCTGTACCCGACCGTCACTATAACCCGGATTAGGTGACAAATGGTCGAACCACTCACATCTCCAGTCGTTACGAACGGTTCGTATGGGGCATTAGGGCATTCTTGATATTGCACATCTGCCCCAATCTGCTTCTTAACTGATGCTGTTTGCAAGAAATTGACGTAGTACTCCGGTGGGAACAATTCAGATGAATTTTGCCGCAAGTCGTATGGATCCAGGCCATTCACTGCTGGTACGTATATTGTGTTAGTCTATCATTCCAGGTCAGTATACCTCCTTGGCATCGTATCGTCGGGAGACTAACACAATAAGAATCGGCGTCTCTACAGATCTTGTCGGAACTCGACGAGTTACCTGCTGCGTAGCAGGCTTCTTGCTGGTCCTGGCACCCGCCAGTCTGATAGAAATCAGTCGTCATCTGCTGGATAGTCGAATCAGGCTGCAGTTGTCCGTATCCCGGTGCATTTGTCGCAAAGTCGATGTATGCCTTGTTCTGGATCAGCGGATCGAACCAACCACTACTTAAATTAACATCCAACTCGAACCAGTATATGATCCAACGTACTTGTTGATCATTAGCGCGCTAACTACGACCTTCTCGCCCGTTATGGCTCCGCTGTCGATAAGAGCATTCTGCTGATCAAAGTATGTGACGAATTCAGGTCCATAGTGGCCGCCATAACTCTCCGTGGCGAGGATAAATCTACCGCGAGGCCGACTGGGTGAATAACCTTTTAACATGATAAATTGGATCCACTGACTCTCTGTTCTTATACGTCGAGAATTCTCCACTCTCGAATAGAATTTGGAAGGCTTCCCATACGGGAGGCGCCGCAGTCCACGTACTGTTGACCGTGTCGTTCCCGTAGGAATATCCGGTCCCGATGGGTTGGTCAATATATATCACTACGGGTCACGTCAGATTTTCCCCGTGTCTACTCTTCAACCTGACGCTTACTGTTGCTGATCTCATTCCAGCTACGTTTGGGATTAGAATGCCTGTTTGTGTTGCATAGCAGGAAACTTCTGACCTATTGGCGTTCAACGTAGTCGTCTTGCCATCAGGGTTGACAAAACAAGGGCCATTCTCTTGGGTCTGTATCAGCGTGTCTCCTAGATCAGCAACATTGGGCTTCACCTTGGAAAAGTCCGATCATCGATGAACAGCCAGGACCTCCGTTCAACCTATGAATATGCCCATTCAGCAAAGCCATAAACACAGTGTATATAATCAACTACCAAAGGGTGAATGGGGCGGTGTCTGGGTTGTTACGAGCCTCAAAGAACCAGAACCACTTTGTCGAGTTAGCATGCACTGTCGCTGGTTGAATTTAATCTGATTATACGCTTACCATAGCCTGGTTTTGTCCAAGGTCTATGTATCCAGACATCTGATGTACTCCAGGAGTTGTCTCGCACACTCCAGAGTCGGAGACATAGCGTAGGCCCTGTCCTGGCAAGAGGGTAGACGTAAACGTCGTCTTTTTGCTAATCGTAGCAGCGCCGACGCAGGCTGCGAAGCAAAGGCCAAGCGTGAAACGAAGGCGAGAGAAAGCCATCAGGATGAGAGCGACAATCCATCTTGTGGTCTTGGTCTATTTAAGATATTTCATTGCTGAGTTGTCCTTGCGACATTTTGTCATGTTGTAACAACCCGCATGGCGCAGAAGACGCACATCAGCCTGACCATTTTGCAGAATTATACAA
Organism: Amanita inopinata Kibby_2008; assembly: GCA_001691775.3. Taxonomy (NCBI): domain Eukaryota; kingdom Fungi; phylum Basidiomycota; class Agaricomycetes; order Agaricales; family Amanitaceae; genus Amanita; species Amanita inopinata. Next base: position 84,900 of record JNHW02000012.1, read on the forward strand.
ACCCTCGCTATTAATAGCGTAGAAATGAAGTGCTACGCGTATGTATCGGGTGGTTTTGTGCCTGTACGCAAGGCCGTTGATGCAGCGCTTGACAGCACCGTCGCACATGATACGATTGTAGCAAACGAGCATACGGCGAAGAAGCGGTTATGATGTGTGCCGACATCCGTTTCTCATGAATTGAGGTCATAGGTACACATGGAGTCCAGGAGCTCAATTCTACCATTGGACCGGTAGCCGCTGAATCACCGAACGGGTCCGTTGATTGACCGCATTATCTCCCTCGGACATAGGATAGCCTGGTGTTTTACTGAGAACTCGATGGAATGCGTCACACAAGGTATCCCAATTGTCATTTACTAAAAGACATTGAATTGGTGGCAGAGAAATTCTCAAAGTAGCAACAATTGTGCAGTTACACTCCATGGTAATCCAGGCCGATAGTACTCAGGGATGAACCAAGATTTTCACTAGAGTATCCTTTTCATTTGACAACGCCTCCATACCTTTCTCGACGATGTCATCCAGCGCTATCTTTCGGCTTATTAACTCTTCGATGCCAGCGATCTTTCCCGCTGCGACGGCGGCGAGCACTTCAGGATGATCATTGTCGTAGCATATAGTTCCTGTGTTACCGTTATTCATCAAATGACATATACATATGTAATGATATCAAACTCACCCATCAACGTAATTTCGTTCAAAAGAACATGATTCATGTCAATCCCTACTTTGACACCAGGTTCCCGGACAGCGATATTGACCACGGTTCCATATGCACGAACACTATATATGGCAGTATCCATCGTGGTCTGGAGTCCAGCAGCATCAAAAGCGACATCAACACCACGGTTTTTGGTGGCCTCGAATACTGCGTCACGAATATTGGTGGTAGTAGAGTCAAGTGCAAGCGTAGCACCGTGTTTAATTGCTAATTGGCGACGAAGCAGGGCGGGTTCTGAGATGACGATTGTTGTATCTGAGTCAATAGAGCGAAGCACTTTGAGAAGGAAGAGCCCAATCTACGTTGTCCACGACATGGTAAGCAGGTCATATAAAGGAATTAGATGTGACGTACGGGTCCGGCTCCCAGGATGAGAGCAGTCTTCCCTTTCGAAAATTTGGCCCGTTTCGCGGCATGCCACCCGACTGCGATGGGTTCTATACACGCCCCAACCTCCACTAGACAGAACGACATAGGGACATCTAAACAGATAGCTCACACATTGTGTACTTACGCGGAACGTTATCTGGCAACTTGTGTGCTAGCTTTAGATCCACAGCGATAAATTCGGCGAGGCCACCGCCGCGACCACCGATTCCCTGACAGTCTCATAAGCAGGGACGAACAGAGGTCAATAACCAACATACAATGGTGTTGAAAATGGGGCAGGTGTGTGTTTTTCCCTGGGAACAAGAGTCGCACGTGTCTGTTTTCATGCACGAGTATATGGGTTCTCTGCAAGCAATCTCCATCAGCTGATGATCGAGGATCAAACATAGAAATGCTTGCATGACCACACGCTGGCCTAATGACCACTTATTATTGTCTACATTTGGACCAAGTTCAACGATCGTGCCGGAGAATCTAATCGAATATCAATTAAACATCGCGACTCGAGGGGAGTTGTGCTCACTCGTGACCCATTGTCACGGGAAGGACCTCGCCTGTAATTGGGTCCGGCTCTGTCGCCGTAGGGAACTTGAATATTGTAGCGTGATACGCATGAAGATCAGTTCCACAGACTAATGAGTGGCTGTTAGTAAACCCTAGACGTTACGGAGAGGTACGAAGTACATACTTCCATTCCTTGATCGACGTAGGATGAATGCTTGCAGAACGCGTAGACACTAGATTTCCAATGACTTACCAAGCCACCTTGAATCATCGAGTTTAACAATCTCTGATATTTAGGTGATCTCACATCGGAACGCACCTTGACAAGTGCCTGTCCGCTGGTAGGCACTGGTTTGTCAATCTGTTCGACCCTGATGTCTCTAGGCCCGTAGTATCTTGCAGCTTTCATTGTGTTTCCCCGACAATGTGGTATGCAAGCAAGACTTGCAGAACATCAGTAGCTCGTGCTGACGGCATATGATGTGTCTTTCTGTCTGCGATCGTCAGGTGCGTTGATGGCTCCGGCTGTGGAGGGCCGGTTGTTTGTTGTTGTTTATCGTCTTTCAGTCCGCCCACCAGAGCCAGTCCGAGAGCGCAACGGCTGGCGAGCAAACGACGGTCGACATGGCTGACGACTACAAAAAGGCAAAGGAGGCGTTTGTCAGTGGCACGACTGGGTCAACCATGTTTCATACTCATTCCATATCCATGGTTGCACTGGCAAGTAATAATCATCCATAATGACCGACGCGTTAACAAGTATCGCACCAGCTCTCCATCGCGCTCTATTCTGCCCTCTTCACTCGCAATTTTAGACTCAACTTTTTCTTTTCATGGCTTGTGCTCGTGGTTCCGCTCCTCCTCTCAATGACAATATATGCAAATACCCCGATTCGATTGTCGTTCTTGCTTTCACTTCCGACAGCTCTCGTTCTGTTCTTGATACCGCGACAAGAACAAGGCACACCTTTGCCCTCCGCCTCACCTCTAGCATGCCCTACAATCACTAAGCATGCTGTACAGGCTCTAAATCAATTCGCTCCTTTGCCTGCGTTGACGATATACCGGGCACATATGATGCTCATGACAATCCTTGCTATCCTTGCCGTCGACTTTCCCGTCTTCCCGCGTACGCTTGCAAAGTGCGAGACGTTTGGGGTTTCACTGGTGCATATCCATACGTCCATATGGTACAGCAGCTCCCAAGTATTAACCGCTTTTTTTCTCATACACCACAATAGATGGACCTTGGCGTCGGGTCATTTGTTTTCTCACAGGGCGTGATTTCCGCCATTCCTCTCTTACGGGATCCAAGACATTTGACATCCCCAGTGTTTCCGAAACTGTTTTCAGTCATTCGTAAAACACTTCCCGTCTTATTCCTCGGGCTCGTTAGATTGCTTCTTGTGAAAGCGACCGAATATCCTGTTCGTTTCTACGTTTTTGCAAATTCACTATTGCTCACACTTGCCCAGGAACACGTATCGGAATATGGGGTACATTGGAACTTCTTCCTTACTTTGGCACTACTTCCCACTCTACAAGTCATCCTACATCCCCTCATCCTCCACGTCCCCATTTCATTCCTCGGCATAGTCATTGCTATAGGTAATAATTCTCTTTTTTTTGCATTGGAAGCGGGTTGGTCACAGTTTATACCAGCACACCAGTTACTTTTGAGCTATGCACATCTTCAAGGCTATATTCTCAATGCACCCAGGACATCGTGGCTTAGTGCCAACAAAGAAGGAATTATATCTCTCATAGGTCCGTTAAGGGCACACCGTCCATCGCTTTCTCATTAAACTTTAACGGTACAACAGGATATCTCTCCATCCATCTCCTTGGTCTGTCTATCGGCACTATAGTGCTCCCTCCTTCTCCTTCATGGTTCCGCCGACTACTCAAATACCAGAGCAAGGTCCTAGATAATCGGCGCATCAGGAAATACAGCGAGCCTCGGGTTCTGGCAACCCATCCAAATGCAGATGATCTTCCTCCTTTGTCTTCTCCTCGCCATACCGGCAAAACGGTAATCGAGCTTTGCTCCTATGCTCTTCTCTGGTGTATATTTAGTGGTGCAGTTGGCTTACTCAAGATCGGCGTGGATTCTAGTGGCAGTAAAGGCAACGGGCTTGGCAAGAACGTATCGAGACGCATGGTAAGGGCCTTCCTTTATGTGGCTAAAGTTATTCTGACCATACACCTCCACTTTCGCTGTTAGGCCAACCTTCCTTACATTCTCTGGGTTGCAGCGTTCAATACTTCATTTCTACTCGCATACTTCCTCGTTGACATGATTTTTTACCGTCCTACCCAACCACGCAAGGCATCAACAAATTTGACCAAGTCTGACCAGAAGATGGATGTTGCGCGATCTGTTGTGCGTGAGAATAAACAACAAGCACTATCCAACGCTCCACCGTTATTGGATGCCATTAATAGGAATGGATTGGCCTTGTTTCTGCTGGTGAGCGCATGTTTTCATGATACAAGTTCTAGTCCCCTTTTCTAACTTATTCAACCCTGCTGAATTGATCGAATAAATCCAGGCAAATGTTTGCACAGGTCTGATAAACTTGTCCATCAATACCATGGAAGCATCGAATACACGTGCCATATTGGTTCTTTTGGGATACTCGTACGGTCTCTGCGCAGCGGCTTGGACAACGCGAGATAGAAGACTTGTCAAGTTGTAAAAACAATCACAGGGATCTGCAGACACTGGTAAAAGCCGAACAGAATCGGCTTATTTCTATTCTACAAGTCTGATCTTGACAGGTATAAATAATGGAAGCGTAACGGCCGCTAAGGTGATGGAAGGCCCCGATCACCTTGGTAGTAATGTTAATGCCCGTAGTTCTCCGCGTGAACTGAAACATATATGTTCCTCATCACGAATCATCACTGCAGAAGATACACACATTTTGTCAACTGCGACCATCAGGTCAAAGCCTACTTCTTCGCTGATAATGGAGTCAGAAAGGTATTTCGGATGAGAGCGCACAAAGTTCCGTATCCATGCCGCAGTGGTTATATAGGTGCCTGCATGTACCAATTGCCCAGGCTATGCTTCAAGAATAAAACGGACAACACACCCTTAGCTTTACCGCGGATAAAATCAACATAATCTTGTAAAACAGCCCTCGTTTCTTCATCTGGATTCTGCGATTCGATGTATTTTTCCACAAAAGTCAAAAGACCAGGAAAGCACTTTGCATCCTAAAAACACGATTTTGGACAAGTTTCAACTAGCGAGAAATGAAATTACTGAGCCATTGAAGATTTCGTCAAGGGACATATCTTCATACTCTGATGTCGCAATCGGCGATGAGCAAGTATGTTTTTCCTCATGGTGACAACGTTTATGTGTGTCAATGGCCTTGCGAAATGCGAATGTTTCCCGTACAGCAGCATTGCGGCGCTGTGCAACATGCATGTTGTCCACGACCTACAAGTTACTGTCAACATCGATAAGAAACGTAGGCTCATGATATACCTTGGATATTGGTATATACAAGTTCAAGTCGTAATGCAAAATCGCACAAGAAATCAGGACGATGAAAATGGCGTACGCAGCACCCTCAAAGTCAGTAATGCTCGCCTCTATGTTGCGAAATTCAACTCGCCAACCCATTGCTGCGTTTTGTGGTGGTTTGAGACGCATGGCTTGCCAAACAGATGAGTTTATGTTCTGTACAAAAACTAAGTGATAGGGCGTATCAAGATAATCCGTTTACCTCGAAATGATTGACTTTCTGGATATCATCATCATAGAAATCGTTGGAGTATGCTATCAATGGTTCTCGCGTAAAGAGGTAGGCAATGTATTTGGAAAGGCGATCATCAATCCCTGGTTCCATTCGATTAGCGTCTAACACGTTGAAAGGAAACCTCACCATGTTGCCTCAACTTGTCATACGCTCCCTCGTCGAACGGAATGGTCACATCATTATACTCTGGCTTGTTCTCTCGGCTGAGAGAGATATACATCGCTCCGATGTCTCAGCGTGGTCTTTGATGCGCCTGGAGAGTATATAACGTACCTCAACTATCGCTCAGAACTCACATTAAGTGTGGCCTACCTTGTACTCCTCCTTTGTTCTTTCGTCCATACACTCAGACGCGACATCCCATCGACAGTCAATGTCTGACAGGTAACCTCGCCAGGCTGGGCTAGATGCAGAGAGCGCCATCTATTCTGGTTAGATATTTTAGTATTAGGAACCTGAAATTCGTACCACTAATGGCGAAAGTGGCAGCAGGGCATCATAAATTCTTCTAGCCTGATTGACGTCTTGCAGCTGCTGCGTAACTTGCAGACAGCAGCAACCTGCTCCAAATAACATCGAGTCAAGAAAAATGAGGCCCTTGTGATGGGATTCTCCGTTTCTCTCTATTCACTGACTTAGTTATGACTCTGACATTGGAGGAAGCTCAGCACCTGGTCCTTTAGCACGGCGGAAATGAATAGGATCGTAGAAGGGCCTTTCCGTGAATTTGTCAAAGAAAACGGGGACGTATGCAAAGGATTGGAAACCCCTCTTTGCAATGATGTTTGCTTTTATCGTTCTGGCGAATCACCTTCATAAACGTGATTCAAAGGGCGTTGCTTCACTTACTCGTAACGACAGTGGGAAGCAGTCAATTTCTCTGGCACCGTCAGACTCTCCCCCGATCCATTTTCTGACGCCGAAATCGGGGGGGTAGCTAAAGATTCCTGGTGCACCCAGACGTGGAAAGGTGGACAGTGTGATAGGTGCTTCTTTCTGCCGCAACTGCTGACGTATCATTTCGCGCCTGTGCATACACGATAAGACAGATAGTTGGCACAGATAACCCGCTTGCCTCTGACGCATGCTACCTTCCACCTGCAACAACTCTTGTAGAGCAGCAGTATATGGCGTTCCTGGCGCCGTTTCAATCTGATACTTGGCGAACTCGGTGGAAAAGGATGGTCTGTGCAATGTAACGATAATTATCGCCGTTTTAGAAAGCAGACGACTTTACTGGATCAGGCGAGATGCAGGTGAGAGATTTGATATATTTGAGTTTAGCCTATCGAGGACTTCATCTTGGCATGTCGCTAGCGTAGCGTTCTTGTTCGCCTCATCAAAGTGTACTAGCATATATTCGATCTGGGTGGGTGTGAGTGCAGGCACGTCGGTGAATAAGATGCCAGTTACTTCGTCGCCCCATGTGTGTACCTCGTCGCGCCTTTTCGCCTCTTTATCCCAGATTTTCAAGAATTGTTCGATGCCTAGTCTTTTTATGAGGCCCGCTCGTTCTTGCGTTTCTTCCCATGTCAGAACCGGGCCCTCTTTCAGTAGTCCCATTGAAGGGCCAGTAACTTGAACATGATTCTCGGCTCGAAGTGAGCATGATATATATATGCAGTCCAATATACGCGTGACGTCATTCGCATTCGATGACATGCACGTATCGAAGATTGCGTATTACGCGTCCATGCATCGTGTTGGCTGAGTACTTTGGACTTGGCAAGATGTGGCAAAAGCAGGCGTGTTAATAGACATTGGTAAAGCCATGCCCTCGTTGTGCATCCAGTACAAATTCGCAAATAATCGACGCTCGCACACATTTATATAAGGTAAAGAGTAAAAAACATGGGAGAAGCACTTGAAAAGAAAAAAGTGCAATCTACAAGTTAGCAGCAACTTGTTTCGATCAAGTGACCTCGGGGTTATGGGCCCCGCGCGCTTCCACTGCGCCATGCTGCTTGCACAAAACCATTTCCATCTAATCATCTATAACAACGCAGAATTGTCGGACACCCGATCACCACCGACAATACGCTCTGTCTTGGCCTCGCAGGTAACCAGTTGCCGCACAAGCCCAACGTTCCTGTCAATGGATTTCTGGACGTAGGTGCCATTCGCTTCAGCTGATAATGTTCGTAGATGATCAGCCGCAGCTTTCTCAATTTCAGAACGGCGTAAACGCAGGCCCCATATACTCTCCTTGTAGACATCCACAAGCCGTATTTGTTGCAATTCTTCCATGTCTGTGTTCGTCCTTGAATTTTCTACACATCTGCTAGACGTTATAGTCCATACCTGGAGACATCACGTATGACGCAATTAACAGCGGTGAGACGAACGTTGCCTGTCCAATGTACAGCCGCTGCAGGGTGGGTAATGGCGGGAGCCGTAGTTCATCGGGGGTGGAGAAGCTCAGGTGGGATAGTTGTATGTAGCTGAGATGGGAATAAGTTGCCAATGCACGAAACAAGTATGGTAGAACCCGCGGAACAATCTGCAGGAATTTGAGTGTAGGCAATGGAGCAGATTGGCCAAGACATACGGCAATGGAAAAGTGGTGCGGAGGATCTCGGCCGGTCCAAATGAATTTCCTCGGACTAGACGGACGAAGCATTCAGGATACAGCGGCTACGCTTAGTAGAACCAATCGCTCTCACTTGATAGAACACAGCGCATCGTATAACGACCCAACATGCGGGTCATGGGAATGCGAATGTAGCCGTAGCTTTAGAACGTCGAGAATGAGCCTGCTCTGCTCATCTACCTCTGCTTCAGGGGCAAAACTGCACGTAATAAAGAGTGCACTGAGGTGACTGAAAACATTTGTAGTCGTATCGCTATGAAGATTCAGCTCAATGCTCCGCGGAGGACGGGGGATGCGGAGTGGTTCTCGACTGTAGGTGCGAATAAATCGCACGAGTTGCCCGAGACATTTGAAGTAGAGCTTGCCATACAGAACATCGAGAGACAGACGATAAAAGTATGACGAGGTCAGAAGGATGGACAGAGGTTGCGGGTGCAAGGGAATGGACAGCGACAGTATATCAATCAAGAGCTCAGGTGGAAGATTCGACCTCTGCATCTGAGCCAGAAACGAGGAGAGTGGAGGCAAGTGGCAAGAAACTGTATAAGCCTATTGTGCGGTTATATATATGTACACGCTATTCACTTTCATCATCGTCAACCTGTGTGAACACTATGAGCCATTGTGGACTACTCCATAAGGCAGCCAGAACATACCACCATCTTTCCTCTTGCTTTCGTAGCAGCTGCCCTCGTAGACGTTCTCCCTGTGGTCGTAAACTTTAGTTGAGTTTGTTTCGAAGAATCAGGTGCTGCTTTCTTCTTCGCTGGCGCTCTCTTTGTCGAGGTTGATTGACTGTGGGTGTCAACTGAGCAATAGATCCAATGCAAAAGCGGTAATCTTACCTTAGTACTGCTGCTCTGCTGGTTCTTTTTGCTTTCGGTGCCTCTTCTTCTTCATCATCATCCCCAACTTCAATCACTTCCTCTGAATCACTCTGAATACCCGTCAGCACTTATATTCCAATCAAAAAAGGACCACGCACGGCAACTGCTTTCTTCCCCCGACCCCTTGCTGGTGCCTTCTTCGCGCGTGCTTTTGCGGTGGTCTTTGCTGGAGCTTTTCTGCCCCGTGTAGTTTTCGGTGGCGGTTCATCAGACTCTAGAGCTTCAAAATCTGATCCCCCGCCACGACCGTCAATTTCCATCATCATCGAGTCATCAGATTGACCAAAGTCATCGTCCTTGTCCTTTCCTTTTCCCTGTTCATAAATTAGCGAGAGCTTGACTGACTCGAGTAATTCCAAATCCACCTTGCTTTTCGTTGTTTTAGCCTGGGCTTTCTCTGCATATTCCTTTTCGTGCTGCTCTTTGGCTTGTACAAGCTGGTACAGGGTAGGCATCAGCTAAAGTCAATTATAATGCACGCGCCACACCATGTCTTGTAAATCATCTTCATCAACTTCAACCCCTACTGTTTTTCCTCGCACGTCTTTCATCAGCGCATGGAGCGCTTTCGTAACATGACTGCAAGTATTTGATTAGTTATCCCGACCACTTTACCTGATTGACTTACGTCTCGATTGCGTGTGTATCATCTTTGTCAACATACATCTGGATTGCATCTGACATCCCGCTTTCTCCCAAAAGCTGCAACTCTTGGGCAGCAAGATATTCTTTCACAAGAATTCCTACCCTGACTTTGGCAAGTTTCTCTGATATCGTCATATCAGGATCATCAATGCTCAATTCTGGTTGGTCTATGACGACCTTTGCTGATCTTTGTGCGGTTTTCTTTGAACGATGAAATACAAGAACCTCGCGCGGGTTGGCTATGCGCCCTTGGAAATCCTGACCGAACCGCACAGGGTTCGAGGTTTGGCCGACATCCGTCGTGTCCACCTGTCAAGTCGTCTCAACTTCATTTCAGAGGGAGGAATACACATCTTTTGTACCTTCAATCGTACAAGAGGTAGCATGTGCGGAAGCTCTTCCTCACCGCGCTCAGTTGCTCTTGCATTGCGCTCATCCCATAAGTTATTGGCCTGTTGAATCAATTCATTGACCTAGTCAAAGTTAAAAACCGCCTTGATTGTAGAATGTCTGTACCTCACCTTGGTTTTTAGGTATTTTGTAATCTCCATTGGATCTGTTATATCAAGTCCTTCTTTCTCGGCTGCGTCAACGAGAACGACTTCGCCGATAACAAACGGCCGGGTTGTTCTCAATGGTATAGGAGTCAACTGGAATTCTTTCCCCTGTATTTGAAGGAGAGCTACATGCCTTGATCGCTGTGAGTTGAGTGGGACTGATACGTAGGGAGCCACGTACTTTTCTAATGCTTCGCCTTCAGCGAGAGAAGTCGCAACTGATGAACCAGGTTGCGTGATGTAGTATTTTTTTCCGGCAACAGGTTCTGGCACAATTCGACAGTCGTGTTCATGACCCCAGACGACAAGGTCAACGCTATCATCGAACATTCCTTCAGGAACCGAGTTCTGGGGGCCATGGCTTACACTGATGTCCTGTATAAGCATGGGTTACATAGACATTGTATTTACTTACCGATTTTGATGAAGAAGGAGGATGTTGAACCAGCTATCCTTGTCTCTAGGCATGTACATTCGTACCCGGTTACTTCTGAGTTCAAAATGCATTCTTTGATCCTTGACATTTCCGATACCATACAAGCCGAGACGTGTTTTACCTTTCCTGAGCATTACGGGACGTACCGCTATTCCAGTTGTTTGTGCCTCCGCATCCGATGTAGGCAAGTCGATTTTGCCCATGTAGTTAATCAAGCCTGAAACAGAAAGAACGTCTAGAGCACAAAGGGCACCCTCCTGAGAGAAATTCATCACTCCAGCCGATATAAAAGGAATCATACTACACTCACAGCTCCCGTACCTTGAGGATCATCATGGTTACCATGTATTGAGAAAACGGGTATTCCGACGTTTAAATTGGGGTCCTCATAGTTGATTGCTGGAAACCTTGAGATTTCACGGACGTTAGGTACTTGTGCAGATGTACTGCGGCAACATACGAATATGTCCCGGCCTTTCCATCGTCCGGGTCGCTTAGGAGTTCTACCTGAATAGGCTTGTCTCCCAACGTGTACTCTCGAAGAAGAGCGATTGTTTGATACAAAGAATCCCTCGAAGGTTTATTCTCATGGAATAGATCGCCTGCTAGAAGGATAAAGTCCACCTAGACACTAGCTCGAGACTGGAGGGGTTGTTCATTCGGGGTACATACCTCGTTTTTGACAGCGAGTTGCAGAATTTCTTTGAAGGCTATGATAGAATCTTGACCGCGAATTGGGTCGCGTTCCATGTAACCAATGTGATTGTCTGTTGCAAGCAATATGCGAATTGTGTCCCCCTCCACTTCCCAGAGTTTTCAGCGAAGTCCCTAGGCGTTCAGAATGTACAATGTTACGCACCTGAATCCGCGATAGCTGGTGGTGGAGGAAGAGATTCCCTGGTGTCTGACATGTTGTGCAGTGAAGAGCACCGCGCATACAACCGCGTTTTAGCGCGTTTTACGGCAATTAAATAAATATCCGGATGGTGGGTGAAATGTTGCGACGCTCCGCAATTCGATCCTTCACAGCAACCTTCAAACCTTTTCTTTGGAACGACATTCACGGCGAAGGGCGCACTGACACTGTACTTATCATTGCCTTTCTCTTGTATTTGAACGGTTAGAACGACGCCCCGTCGGTGATGTCCTCGCAAAATGCACAAAAGCCTCCATCCAGAGCTGCTATTGTACGTGGACTCGCATGATGAACTTGGATTTCAGATTCACAGTTGACATAGACGGGGGTGGTAGTATTCTACCTTGTGGCCGCTCTATCAGTGAGTTGACCCTTTTGTCTTTTTTTTAACACGGCTCACAGTGAATCCCTCTTAGATGGTCATGGCGTACGTTCATGAAAGATATATCATCCGTCTCAGCTGAGCATGGTTCCAGGAACAAATGGGTACTGAATGCAACAGAAGCCCCTCTATTCTTTCTGCTCATCCAACTGCTGATTGCTGTCATTCTCTTCGTTGTGTCGGACTCGCTTCGATTTCTGCCAGACAGACTGTCTTTCAACCTCGAAACTTGCAAAGGTCTCGTTCCCATGATTGGCCTCAATGTTATTGGATTAAGGTACGTTTCCGACGCTCCTTACGCAGCTACCTGTCTGACTATTCTTCGTATAGTTTCAGTAACTACACGCTCAAATATGTAGACGCCTCTTTCTATCAGGTGGCCCGAGGCCTGGTTCTTCCCTTCACTGTCTGTACATCCTTCTTCTTCTTACAATCCCGACCGTCTCTACGCATCCTCTTCTCATGTTCCATCGTCACCCTTGGTTTCTTCATTGGTGTATTCCTCGACGGCACGCCCATTTCTGCGCTTGGCATTTTCTTTGGCGTTACGAGCTCGGCTATCACTGCTTTGCATTCAGTTGTTATTAAGCAGAGCTTGAATGTCGTCAACGGAAGCGCCCTTCTCCTCTCTTGGTACACGAATGCTGTCAGCGCACTCGTCTTGGCGCCTATCGTCATCCTTGCTGGAGAAGGTCCTGGCATTGCCAAATTATTGTTCAATATTGACGAACTGGTCAGGGAGGAGGGCAGCGTGAGCGCACTGTCAACTTTCTTGTGGGGCTCTGCTATTACGGTAAATCCTCCCTGGACCTTCTCACACTGCTTGTACTAACTTTCCGCCATCAGGGAACACTTGGATTTGCAATGAGTATCGCCAGTCTCCTTTCTATCAAGGTCACTTCGCCTATTACACACATGGTCTCATCCGCCGTACGCGGCGTCGCCGCGTCACTGCTTGGAATGTGGATCTTCCATGATATCATTACCGGGCATGTATCCCTTCCATCCTGCCCTTCATGCATCTTACAGTGATATTCTACTTCTACAGCGGCCGTGCCACTTCAATTGCGGTTATATTATTGGGTTCTTTCTATTATACATGGATAAAACATCGGGAGACTCAAAATGCTACTTCACCTTCCGGTAAAGACACGTACGAACGTGTCCAGATGGAGGACATAGAAAGCGCCATTCATAACCGAAAGGAGGCCAAGCCCGAGTAGATAGATAGCAGGATCATAGACGGCTCCTGATTAGCATAATTCGATACCCCGCAACACAACAGATGCAAAACAATTTGGAGTGCGTTTCATGAACCCGACAAATATCTATACATCTATAGACTGCCATCCTCGTAACATAAGGACCGTCTTACCAGAGGCACAACGCTACCACCGTCAGTCTTCAGGTAAGCTCTTGGTGATGTTGATATCAAACTCATAGTGAATGCATAAGTCATAACTGCAATCCTTCGAGGTCTAGTGGCGGTGTACATTAAATTACAACATTTAGTGGTGATTCTTGTCAACACATATTTGTGACATGCAGTGCCCTACCTCGCCCCAAACGCTCTAAGGTGCCATCGCGAAGTTCATAAGCAGGTCGATACTTGGGCACACATATAGTAGTGGGGGCATCACCCGTCGAGTCAGAATCAGCGTACATAACGCCGGTCAAATTCTGGGTTCTTGATGCGTCATGTATGTGCTTTTGCCCTGAAGGGATGTTTGTCAAGGAAGATGTCGATGTCGGAGTTATGTTGACAGTTTTCGCCTTGACTTGAGTAGAGAAAGCCCTCCCAGGTGGAACAGAAGAGGGTGGCTGTGCATCTCTAGGTTCTGGACAGGGCTGCATTAAAAGGGCAGGATTCGGATAGGTATTGTAGGTAGACCCTAACGACGTGTAGCTGTCGAAGAGATAAGTAGGTTGCCTGTGAAGATTCAGCAGTTCACTCGCCCTTCATCATACAAATGACAGTATGGGATGTTCAGCTTTCGCAGAAAGTTCCAAACGTCGGAATATGACCAATTTATTATGGGGTTGACTCTTTCATATGACGGCCAACCTGGATCCGTCATATTTCGATGTGACAACGACGCTATTTTGTGGACAAGTTTAGCATTTCCTTATGCTGTAACGTATGGGCTGTGTCACCTCCGTGTGGATCGGTACGTCGAGTACCGATCAATATGGCCGTTATGTTAGGAAAAGCAGATTTGTAAACCTGTAAAGCCTGCTTCATCCCACCACTGACGACGGATATTCCAGCCGTTTTAGACCGATCCGGCGTCGATCCATTGCCTACCGTCGGACAGCTGGCACCGTTCGAAGCATTGTCTGGCGGGCAGCAGTAATACATGTCCAGGCCATACTCTCTAGTCGATTTCTCAATAAATTCCTCGAGGACAGGGAAGGGTGACGGAACAGCGATGTAAATGGCAGGGATAGGTTTCGGTGACTCTGCAGGGTCTAATCTTCTGGCAAGGGCAGCTGTATAGAGATGCAGGAGTACAGTACCTAGATTTGTACTCTGAGCGTCAGATCCGATCTAATATAGAGCAGGATTACACACAATCCTTTCCCCCGTTGAAACTGAGGGAAACATTCTCCTGCCTTTATGGACAGATGTTATCGTAACTCCTCAGATCCATACAGATTTCCTTACCTACCCATGGGTATCTATACATTGATCTATGACTCCCAATGCTTCCTTGACCAGCGGAGCTTGAGAATCATCTGAATTCGCCAGGTCATAAACCTCCCGGGCAATTCTTCTGTGATCCATGAGACGGACCCTGGCAGCAATGGCCTGTTTCGCAAAGTTTGCTGAGGCAGAAGGAAGGGAAGAAGAGCTGGACAGGAGTCTGACGGTCAGCGCTGACTTTGGCTGTCTTTTAAGGCGTCCACACGAATTTGGAAACAGAGCGAGGTAATCCGAGTGTGTCACGGATATTACGTCATATACCTATTTGTGCTATGTTACGCGATATATTACCGTGGGAATACGAGAGATGGCTCAAAAGTTGTGAGAGCGCGTGTTTGCACTCAACCCGCACAGATTGATTGGCACAAAATGTCCAACGTTATTCTTGTTACCGGTGGGAGCGGCCTCGTTGGAAAGGCGATTGAGCATGTCATCAACACCGAACAAGAAGACTCACGCTTCGGTAAAAAACCAGGAGAAACTTGGATATTCGCGAGCTCGAGAGAGGGAGATCTGAGGTAGGACCAGATGTCCTTCTTTAACTTTCCATCGATACATTCATCCAAGAGATCCAGAACAGACTCGTGCGCTGTACGAAAAGTACAAACCAACACATGTCATACATCTCGCCGCACTTGGGGAGTCAAACCTTGTACGAATCATGATAACCCATCTAATCTCCTTTATCTGCAGTTGGCGGGCTATTCAAAAACATGAAATATAAAGTATATTTTGCTCATTCCCTGCTTACTGTCAGCTAACTTATGCGTGTAGCTGACGTTCTTGCGTGACAATATCCTCATCAATGACAATGTCCTCCAAACTTCCTACGAGCACAAGGTGCAGAAAGTCATTTCATGTCTTTCCACATGCGTGTTCCCAGACAAAGTGGAATATCCCCTTGACGAGACTAAAATTCACAATGGACTACCCCATGAAAGTAACTTTGGCTATGCGCATGCAAAACGTCTAGTTGACGTGCAGAACCAGTAAGCAGCTTCTAGAAGAGACCTACTTTATTCATAACCGTGTTCAGCGCCTACAAGGAACAATATGGATGCAACTTTACCTCTGCGATACCAACCAACGTCTTTGGGCCCCGCGATAATTTGTAAGTGAAGCTCGGCTATTCACCTACACCTCATAACGCCGTATCATTACAGCGATCTCGAAGACTCGCATGTAATTCCCGGTCTAATTCATAAATGTTACCTCGCGAAAAGTGAACATTCTTAAGTATTGATACCTGGCTCTTCATTCACACTCTTACAGAGAATGATATCCCATTCGTTGTTTCTGGAACGGGGAAACCGCTTCGACAATTCATCTACTCTTATGATCTCGCAAAATTATTCATCTGGATGCTGCGGGAATATGACGACGTGGAGCCTGTTATTTTATCGGGTAAGTCTCCTTGGCCTTTCGTCTGGTCTCTCTGATTGCTTGCAGTCGGAGAAGAGGAAGAAGTGAGCATTAAACAAGTAGCCGATGCCATCGTCAAAGCTATCGGATTTGAAGGAAGCTACACAGTATGTCCTTCGTTATCCATATGATGACTAGCGCCAACGGTTAACTACTACATCATACAGTTTGATACCACCAAGGCAGATGGGCAATTCCGTAAACCCGCCTCAAACAAAAAGGTCTTGACACTCATGGGTGGATTCCAATTTACGCCGTTTGACAAAGGTTAGCAGATGCTCCATATCTTGTCAAGTCGTTGAACTAAACTTGTCACAGCCCTGAATGAAACTGTCAAATGGTTTATCGAGAATTATAACAATGCTCGTACGGGTAAAGCAATAGGGGCATAATGTGATTGATGGATGATACCAGGTGTTGATACCAAGACACTATCCTTGTATGCGAGACAACTTGTGCATAATCCATTTGAGTACTGTACACGTAGCCTGAGTCCATCATTGGCCCATTTTTAGTACAACCAATCACCACGCAGAGTCTCTTACTATCAAGAGAAAACGCTGGTATATACGAACTGTTTGTTTCATGAATATTTAATTTTGGTCCTCGACAAGACTCTGCGACGCCTTGAGGTCAGCGTCAACCATCTCCTTCACGAGTGAATCAAAGTCCACTCTGCGTTTCCACCCAAGAACGCGCTCAGCCTTGGCCGGGTTTCCAAGAAGCAGGCTGTTCCTCAATCAACAAATTGAGAGTGCAAATTTGACAAAAGACACACTTACTCGACTTCGGCAGGACGGAAGTACCTCTCGTCAACCTTGACGACAACTTTTCCAGTCTTGGCATCGTGACCCTCTTCTCCGACACCACTGCCCCTCCATCTTTGCGAAATGAGAGCATGAATAACATGCATAGGGTCTGAGAGTATGTATACATACTTTATGTTTGTTCCAACAACTTCAAATGCTTTTTCTACATACTCCCGAACGGGGTGTGTTTCTCCCGTAGCGAGCACATAATCGTCTGGAGAGGATTGCTGAAGCATCAGCCACATTCCCTCAATATAATCCCTCGCTATTGCGCTGTCAACTCATGAAATGAAGGAGATCAGGATAGAGCACGTACCATGGCCCCAGTCACGTTGAGCATCCAAGTTTCCGAGGTATAAACATGATTGCTTCCCCAAGGAAATATCGGCGACGGCCCTGGAAATCTTCCTTGTCACAAATGTCCTTCCTCTTCTTGGACTCTCATGATTGAACAGGATGCCATTGCAGGCGTACATCCCATATGCCTCGCGATAGTTGACGACGATCCAGTACGCATATAGCTTGGCGCAACCATAGGGCGACCGTGGGTAGAAGGGTGTCGTCTCACTTTGCGGTGTCTCTACTACTTTTCCGTAGAGTTCGGAGGTTGATGCTTGATAGAACCGGATATACTTTTCCAAACCACAGGTCCGAATGGCATCAAGCAAACGTAGTGTGCCGAGTGCATCGACATCGCCTGTGTACTCTGCCATTTCAAAAGAGACTTTCACATGCGACTGTGCACCGAGGTTGTACATCTCTGTTGGCTGAACTTGAGCAATGATGTATACGAGATTGGTGCTGTCACTCAGGTCTCCATAGTGTAGCTTGAATTTGTTAGGTCCTTTTTGCGAGCCAAGTCAGTTGCGATAATGATCGGATCAAGGTGAGGACTTGCGTTCATGTTGATCTTCATAAAGGTGGTGCAGACGACCAGTGTTGAAGCTGGAAGAGCGACGAATGATCCCGTGCACTTCGTAGCCTTTTGCCAAGAGAAACTCTGTGCTATTGCCGATATGATCATGAGGAACAGGGATATCAACAGAATCGAGACGAGGAATAACTAACAGATAAGAGCCATCTTGTCCGGTGATGCCTTACGAAAGACGTCTATTTCAGCGATGCGAAAGAGGGCGCATATATGGACGTGTATAGTCACCAGAGATAAGGGCGACCTTGCGCTTTTGATATTCTTCCACAGAGGGAAGATTGAGTCTAGCAAAGGCAGGGATAACGTCTGAGATGGACATGATGGACGTGTTAAAGGAAGAGGGAGAGGGGAAGAGGTGGATTTTATTCTATGGAAGTAGAGAGCGCATCGTTTACCACAATCAGATCTAAAGAAGCACATTTCTGGATTTGTCCTGGCATCCTGAAACATGAGCCTCGTCCCTTGGAGCTGCACGGAATGCAGGCATTCATGCACTAGCAGCTCCACATGATGCAACGTACTCGCGTATCCATCTCTACTCAAAGCTCATCTCGCAACCCGCGCAACAAAAAGATGGCGGAGCCAAGCGAATCAATGTCTAGCGCACGACCCCCAACGTCTTGCACGCCCTCCACCAACACCCACTCCCTGCTAGCACCTATCCGGTTCCAGACAGACGGAAGAACAACTGTTCTTCTCTCATCATTAGCATTGGCCATCATTATCAACACGAGTGAGGGTAATCTCCAACGTCCAACAGTGACAGAATTTATTTCTTCCCGAGAGAAGGATACTTGAGGGTCGAAAATGTACGTTTTGATGGAAGCAAGTGCGCGTGCAAGACGAGACGCAGCCCCTTTCAACTCGGCGGGTGTTGGATCGATCCATGGCATGATCCCTGTCACACCTCAGATTAAGCAGACTACCACCCTGAATGTACGTACCACGAGCGCCGTGAAGAATACTTAATATGGACTGCACCAGCCATTCTCTGCCCATAGGTGCGCGGCTCCAAAACCTTTAGATCGCATTGGTCACAAGTCGAGACGAGAAAGATGCGCATATACGAACTCTTCACTCCCGAATGCTTGCGTCACGGACCACAAGATCTTGCTTCGATCCCAGCCTAGAATATACATACGCTCGCGGAAGGCGTCAATTCTCTTGGTGACATCTCCGAGCACACCCTCGCAATTGTCACAACCACAGCATCCAAAGTCTGATGTGCAAGGAGTGTTGTATTTGGCCGAGAACGTAGCGTTAATCCCAACAGAGTACACATCAGGCAAGATAATGTCTGCCCCTGTCGCATAGGAGGTAAATTCATAATCGGCACAGTTGAGAGCCAGTGAGACAGGATGATATCCATCAAGACTATTGATGGTCTCGTACGCATCTGGTGGTGCATTTACAGGATCATCATGTCCGTCAGGTTCATCGGCAGTATACCACAGCAGCAAGTTGTTACGACCCTTGATTGTATTGACCTCTTCAGTCAATTGAAGCATGTCGCGATATGTGCTTCCTCATATTCAGTACTTTCAAGCAGTCATGTACTCCTAAACGTACTGCCTCATGTCGTACATTAGGTACAAACCAATGTTTTCCATGTGGTCAAGAACCCGATGTAGAGCATCGGTGTCGCCAAAAGGAGGTACAGGATGTATAACATTGAAACTGTTGATCAAAAATGAGCATCGTTCAGTCACCCGCCATTCACGCCTACCCTTGTTGTTTGATTTCATCCAAAAGAGTGAGGTTGTTTGCGAGGTAACCACTGAAGGAGGTATAGAATCCAATTGGAAAGACCGTCTCGTAGGAAACAGTGGTGTTGTCCCGTACCAGGAGCGCATTTGTCTTTAAATCCATCTTCGTGACGGAACCAACGATTGGTGCCGGTAGATACGATAGAGAGGTCCTTGCTGTAAACTTCTCTTCAGGCATTGTAGTTGACGTGGTGGTCGCATTACACAGGACAACATATGGTTCTCTCCTTGGTTCTAATGCTTCCAAGCTGATTGGTAGTTCGGTGCCCGTTGCATTTAAAGGGACAATTCCTTGACCAAGCAAGACATCGCCAGTGCTAACAGTGACGTGCAATCCAGAGTAGTCGCCAGCATGAGCAGTGACAAGGAAAGCATTTTCAACTTGCAAATGAGTGAGCAAGCTGTCAATCAATACGCCACCTGGGTGCCCAATGTCATCTCCGAGGTAAGGTTTTAACCTAGGAGCACATCGAAATGCCAATAAAGGCTGTTCCGACTTGCTTGGGAAGGGAAACTGTCCACCAGGCCGTACAACAGGTTGGTTAGGTAGATAGTGCTTTCCGCACCTGCATTGGTGGTCAAGGAATGGTACATTTAATCCGTAAGGACGGAACTACCATGTCTGGGCGCGAGCAGCGAACGCAAAGGAAGCCGATAAACAAATGAGTTGCACAAGCGAGATTGTGTGTTGTCGCATAACCAATCTGTCGAGTTGGTGAACGATTGTCTGACTGAAGGTAAACAAGTTGAAAATAATCAACCCCATTCAATTTTCATCCGCAAACACATTTCTTCCTAATTGATATGGATCATAAAGCTTAACCAGACAGTCCATGTCCGGATACTCGCTTATATCATTGGTAAAGAATACAAATTGCAAAACGTCTAGTAACATGAGATCACCCTTGCACATTAGTTACGTACTCTTCTGACGGTCTCTCGCTTTGAGCATTAGTAGATAGTACTCCTGCACCTGCATGGACCATCACGCCGTCAGGTTCAGACTCATGACTTGGCGATCTCTTCTCGGCGACCACTTCTTCAGCATCCTCTGTCTTGATAACGAGCTGTTGCAACTCTGTAATCCATTGAGATACTCCAGAAGAGCCACTCTCGCGAACAAGAATTGCGAGTCGGAGCATCAAATATGAGAAGGTGGCGAGACCCGTCAAAAACAAGGCAGTAAAAAGGTTGGCAAAGATTGCAAAACACAGAAATGACACTAGATTATGTCAGTGCTGTCTTGATGCTTCATGCTGCAAATTTTACCTACAGAGAGTGACAAAGGCGGTTCCAGATGCAAGAATGGCGACCGACAAAGCAAGTAACGTGAATAATATAACGGAGAAGAGAGACAGGCCGCTATCAAAAAAAGCGCATATATGAACTAGACAGTACGCAAATCCAAGAAATAGGTGAGACGCACATGAACGCGAGAAGGGGCAAGAAACTGAGTGCAGAGAAAATGGCAACAAATGTCTGAAGGCGATAACGCCAGTCAGACAGGTTTGTGAACTTTTTAGTCCAAGGATACGTACAGCAGTAATTGGGCGTTCTTTGAAGAACATGTGCGAGCTTGCAAAAGCAGGCCTTACGACATCGTACTCAAAACTAGCAGAACAACCTTTGGTTCATCGCAACGATGTTGAGAAAAACAAAGGAACTTGCTGGTCTGCATAGGTTTGCACAGCAGAAGCGCTCTTGTTAAAGTAAGATGCAAGATCGTCCTGTGGCCCGTGTTCGGTGTGTTCCATATCCACGTCGCCCAAGTGCCCGGTGAAGCTCATAGGTTTTGGGTCGAAATTGCCAGATTTCGACGTTTGGATGTCAAAGCAGTTCAAGGAAAGGACGCGCAGATAGAAAGATACAACTGGTTCAAACTCGGAAGACAGAGCTTTTAGTGCGCTTCAGGCGCTGGCAAACATGTCGAGCGTTTGGGCTGTG
Organism: Amanita inopinata Kibby_2008; assembly: GCA_001691775.3. Taxonomy (NCBI): domain Eukaryota; kingdom Fungi; phylum Basidiomycota; class Agaricomycetes; order Agaricales; family Amanitaceae; genus Amanita; species Amanita inopinata. The sequence goes on from JNHW02000012.1 coordinate 106,280, forward strand.
ACAGCTTCAGGTCACTTCAGCATGTGACAAGGCTAATGATCACAACCACTACAACTAAAAATGAGTGAGTCATATCCAATATCATTAGTATGCACATTCAGTGAGCAGCTCAGAGTTTCATGACCAGCTTGCATTTCCTAGTGACCGAGTGATTCCAAATTTACTGCGATTTTAGACAATTTTGTCGCCTTTGTAAGTCGGGAGGCACAGCAGACCCCAATTGGCTTCATATTTATAACTGACGAAGAAATAGAGAAGGAGTATTATCCCGAGAGCGAAGAGCTCACCAAAGAACTGACCGGCGCTAGCAGAGTCGTTCTCTTTGATCACAGTGATTCAGGGTTCCAATCCACATGAAAGTATCTCATATGTTCCATAGCGGTCCGCCGCACCCGACCCCGTCTCATTGACGATGGTCCAGGAAAGCGACAGCCCTATACCCTCGCACATGTAGACCAAACTATGAAATTGAAATCTGCCACTGCTCGCGTCCATCGGCACCTCCCTACCTCAGACGCTCCTGGACTCCTCAAGCGCCGCTTCCAGATTATCAATCTATGGCGACCCATCCAAGTTCCTGCAATCGAATGGCCACTCGGGCTCTGTGATTATCGCAGTGTAAACCCAGAGGCTGACATCTTCCCTGTTGCACTTATTTATCCCGATCGCGAGGGTGAAACCTTGACAGTCAAGCATAACCGTAACCACAAATGGAAGTATGTTCGTAGGATGACGCCGGACGAAATTGTGCTTATTAAATGGTGGGCTGAGAGTTGTCGAGTAACCGCGGCTGCTGATAATAAGGACTGTCTTGTAGCTTCGATTCTATACAGGTTGGGAGTGTCTCTCTCTTTTCTCCCCATACCGCCTTCCATGATCCCACGACACCTGAAGGAGCACCGCGCAGACAATCGATAGAACTCTGTGCTCTCGTCTTTTATGATTGATTCGTGATCGACGACTGGTATCTCTGAGGGTGCTAGCAGGACTATTCAAATGGTATGTGTAGTGGATGTAACATTCTGGAAGCGATGATACTTTAAGGAAATGAGCAAGCTTTATGATTTTGTCTTGATCAGTCCAGTCATTAGGTCAAAACTATTCCCATCAGGTTGAAGGTCAATAAATTGTCCCTCTGAAAGTTGCCCCTTATCCGCTGATACCGTTCGTAACAAACCATGGTCCAACGTGATCCCTGCAATTCTGACTAAACTTGGCGGCGTCGTAGCAGTGAGGGTAACCAATTGATCCCTAATGATAATCAACATTACTTGAGCAGCAATGCTGACATAGAAATACACACGAATGTAACCACCGGTCGAGGTACGACTTGATAAATGGTTCAAAGGAACCCCGCTCTTTTACGAACAGATCCCACATGGGTTCGAATCGAGCCATGATTATTGCCGCCGTCCGCTCCATACTTATGCTTCTTGAACCTGATGCCAGCTGGGCTAGGGACGTTATTGGTGGAGGATTGAGAACATTCAATCCGCAACCTGTCATGTTAACCAGTTAACCAGGCCCAAAAAAAAGGGGGGCAACAGAGTACCGCCAACCAACCTATCACGATGTCGACACTGTTACCAGAGAAACTTGTGTTCACGAGGATTCCTCCGATCTTTTTTCTTTCTTCCTTCAGATCACCCACAAGCGCATACAAGTCATTTGGCCATTTCAACCGTACCCGTTCACCGCTTTTGCCAAGGATGCCATCATCCCTGCACGCTTCAACCACCGCCAGTGCGAACAGGTACTGTATGAACACAAGCTTGCTTGCAGGAAAGTCAGAGAGCGACACTCGCAAAAGCAGAGAGAATTGGAGGCATCCAGACGGAGAGAGCCACACGTTAGTCCCACGGCCTCTGCCTGCTAGTTGATGAGATGCCAGTGAGAGAATGGGGGCCGGCAGTGCTGACAGAAGACGTGGATTCCTGCAAGTGAACAGTGAGATGATGCACCGTTTTTGGAGCGTACCACATACTTGTCCAACATCGATTGTGTGCTGGTAACCACTTCGCCATAGAGTAAGACGTTGCCTATGGACCACGAATTAGAGGCATTGTGAAATTCATGTTTGGAACGAGCATGGGATAGAGCATCGTAATAAGCCCTCAGGTCGAAAGAGGGTGTCTGGTCATGGTTAGGTAGTTCCCCATTCAGGCACACTATAACGAATCTCGTAGGCTTTTCTTCCACAACGGCTGGTGAACGAGCTTGGTGCATGATATCTTCGCTGCTGGAAAATGAGCAGAAGCAAAACTTGTCGTTCACATCGTCGAATTCAACAGGTTGCGATTCATGGACGGCTATAGCTAGAGAATCTAGTAGTTTGGGGACGATGGACGGCATTGATGGATCCGAAGTCAGGAACTGTGGCAGTGGATGCGACGTTGCGTGACCTTCAGCTGAAGGCACCTGCAAACCAAGGCTTTCAAGAGTATCCTTAACGAGTGACAGTCTCCGTTCTTCGTATTCCTTGACCTTTTCTGGTGCCAGTTGCGCAAGAGGTGAAACTGGTTCCTCGATACTCGGGGACCAAAGGGCTACCTGTCCACGGCCGACATCACACCTGATGCCTGCTACCTTGCTATTGGTGCCGTCGCAGACATATGTCGCCAGTATCGAGGCCTTTGAACCGTGATCGAACCCGATAATCTCATCATCGCCAAACTTGCAGATACCACGAACTACACTTCCATCGCCGACCTGCAGTTCCACGGCTGTAGGTGCCATATCATTAGCGCTCGCACTGGGATACAGATAGCTATTTGTTGAGTTGACATAGAATCTGAGGAGATCCTTGGAAGGGTTTAGAATGTTCGCGTCCAAGCGGAGTCCGCGCATGCCATCGCCATATCGCGCGCCGAACCCAAGTCCAAGATACGCTCCTCCGCCATCAACGTACTCCTGTATTATCAAATTGGCGGGTGGCGAGATAGTGGTGTGACATCTGGGAAAGACGAGGAGTGAACAAGAAGGGCGCCATGGCTGGGAGACGAGCGCCTGCTGGGAGAGAGGCTGTACGGAATAATGAGGAGCTAGGAGGGTACGGAGGACTGAAAGTGTTTGATTGAGTGAGGCCTGTACGGTCTGTGGGCCAGCATACACGAGAACATTCATCACAGCCCAACTTCAAACTTGATATCGCCTCAACCGCACAAATCCGGCTATGTATTACAGTTACATTACACTTTACTTGGCGTTGTAAAAAGAGATATCGAGCAAAACTACACAAGCTACTTCACAAATAATACATCGTGTCCTTGAGTTGAGGCCCATTGACCCCGTTGTTCCACGTAGCAATTGCCTCCCGCATGACCAGTTGCTCATCTCCGCTGGATGACGTCCCGCCACTGCTGCTGTACCCCAACAGCAATCGCTGTAAATAACACCGCCCGCGCTCACAAGCCAAGTCTGCGTAGTAAGCAGGCGATACGAGGCTGACGGCTTTTGTTGCGCGTGCAAACATGTAGCTGACTGAGTTTGTTAAAGTCTGTATCGAGTCGGCGGTAAATCCTATATCGTCGTGTACGACAAAGTAGTGCGTAGGGCGAGCTGAGCCTTGCAAACCAGCATGCGCTTGACCCCAGTCAGTTGTCAAATAGTGCGATGATTGTGTGGTCGAGCTCACCTTGCAAAAAGAAGTCAAAATGGTAAACGGACGTAACACCTCTATCTACAACAGTTCCGGGCATCGGATTTCCATTGCGATCGGCCTGGCTTTCCTCGGTCGGATAGAACCTAGTTTGATGACGTTTTCCCTGGCGTCGCGTCAGGTGTAATATTCACAAAGTTCAATCAGCGGCGACATACACATATCACAACAGTGATCTTTGGACGGTAGGGTTTACCGGCCATGTCAAATTTGCGGCATGCTTCTCTTATCCTCGGAAGTTCTTCCTCCACGACCTTGTAATATTGTCCCTATGAATAGCTCGTATTGAGTCACGAAATCCAAAAATAAAGATTAGCTACTAGATTGACGCACCTCAGAAACCCCATCACGATAAACCAGAATCCTCGCAGGTAAATTATTCTTGTTTTTCTGTCGAAATAGATTCAGGCGTTCTTGCATCATTTTGGCAAGCGCCTGCACCATCTGTCCAATTGTAAACAATAAGAATTTGCCAACAGGCTGTTACAGTAGGCCACGGTGTACCTCTTGCTTAGTTTCTTGCACCTCCATACTTGCTGGATATTGCGCGTAATTTGCATCAATGCTCGCTACGACAGCGGCAATCGACGGAGTTCCTTTTACGCTTCCTGGACCCGGATGCGTCACATCGATACCTACCAACATGGTTGGCGCCCCCTTCAGCCAAGCCATGCTGGACCTGTCAAGAGCATGGCTGCAGAATACGGTGAGTTAGATCGTGCTTTGGTAAGCAACCATAATTCAGTAAACTGACTTCACGCCGCCCATCTTCATATTTACTTTCAAGGCAACATTGGCAAAATATTGCAACTGCCCTGTTATGCAACGTCATGGAGAGGTCAATGGGCAGGGTTAATTTGAACAGACACTAACCTCTTTCCTTCCTTATTTTACTGGAATGGACGCATACGGAGGCTGACAACATTGGGTCACTCATTTCCTTTGTACATGGAAAAGTATACACACCAACATCCAGCTGCGTGTCGCATAAACGCTTGATTCCAGAGTAGACATGCTTGTCGCCGTTTGATAAGAGCACAAAGACCAGTTTTGGCCTGCCTTTCAGTGTCTTCAGGGTCCCTTGGATCGCACTGGTAGCTTTGTCTCTCGTTGGATCTCGTCGGTCCTTTGGTGGCAACTTAACCTCGAGGTATGTTGGATCTCCCTTAGCCACATCCATCCCACTCTTTCGACACATGTCTACGAACCCTGATACGGTATGACGTAACTCAGGGTCTGCAACTCCAGCAAATTCGTCTCGACCGCTCCCGTCATGGATAATTAATACTGCCCAGTTGTCCAGTCTGCCTCCAGTCGCAAATCTGACGTTTCGAAGATTCCAGCTAGCCTGATCGACTTGGGGAGTACCTTGGCCATACTGTACCCCAGGCGGAGCAATAATACGTCCCGGAACAACGGTCATTTCTGATCCAACGCTAACGCCAAACGTGTTCATAGGAGACGCAGTCTGTCTGAATCCTAGTTCTTGCAAACCGGTATTGACGATCGCATTTGCATTAACATTTGGGGGCTTTGCGGCCACGGTAATCATGGCAGCCGTGTGTTCATCGGTTAATTTCCCTCGGTAAGGTTGATTGGGCAAGATATTGCAGACCTCTGCAGGAAGTAAATTTGCCTTCTTCCCGCCAACATCGACAAGAGGTATGTCCGGAAACTTTAGAGTTATTTTGTACTCTGAAGATGGTAGAATGTCTGTTAGATAAGAAAAGTAAAAGCGCGAGCGACTGACTTCTCTTGAAATATTCTTCAACTGTGACCATTGCACCTCCAAAATCCGAACATTCAAATTTATATTGCTTCGCGGTCTTGTCAGAAAGTGTCTTGACTGTCTTCCTGTATCCTAGATGTGTCGTCTTTACTCTTACACCTCGCACAAAGACTTTTGGATTGGCCCCGAAGCTTGATTCTCGGAATTCCATCATAGCGCTGGCCAAATTTCCTGGGGTATAAAATGCTGTTGTACAAACTGACGTGGTTGATAAGTATCAATCAGGAAATGTATTGACATGTGACTTACCATTGACATTCACCATGAGCTGGTTATGTGCAGGTCTTACCGAAGAATAAAAGCCCCTGAAGGCCTCAAGCGCCCCGCCAAGCCTCACGGCTTCGGAACTGGAAGGGAAAAAGAATCGGTTCCGACCAACCATGACGCCACCTGAGCGGGTAGCATGAGCAGCTAAGACAAGGTTAAGCGCAGAGAGAAGAGGAGCAATGTCATATTCCTTGTATTGCCGGTCACCGGAGGTGTAACTGAGTCACTGAATATGAATCCGAATAATTCGTTTGGAGAATTGCTTACTTTAACAAATTTTGCAAGTGAAGCTGCTGAACAAAAGTTATCGTCAACGTATACGTCTTTCCATTCGGAGAGGGTCCTTCTTCATCTTCATCATAATAAGGGACTTCAATTGTCAGCGGTTGCGGCAACTCCTTTGCAGCAACAAGTTTCGCAGACTGATCATGTGCTACATGACCTCGAAGGCCCTGTTGTGTCCACTGTGGAGTTCTTTCTGCGAGATCAAAGATGCGACGTTTGACGCGACGGATTGCGGTGCCTGCAGCTGGGGAAATTGCAACACTATACTCGAATACGGGTTTCTTGGGTATCTTTACAGGGAAATAGTTTGCCCGCAGCTTGATTGCCCGCCCGGCAGTTCCATAACCTGGACGTACAGGTAATTCGTCGGGCTTCAAGGACAAGGAACGGAGAGCCACAAGAATGGCTTCTTGAGATTGGTCTTGAAGACGAGTATCTATATTCGCGGGCTGACCGGCAGCAAAGATCCTATTGAATACTCCTACATCAAAGGCACAATGGGAAAGCTAGCCAGGATGTTCATACCCTCCTTGCTCGCGGCTACCTCGACCACGGCCACCGCCCCCGCGGTCAAAGCCCCGGCCTCCACGTCCACGGTCGCCGCCCCTACTACCAAAGCCTCTAACGTCTGGACTACCACGCCCGCTATGTAACGGAGGAGCTCCACGACCCCCAGAGAAGCCACTGCCGCGACCTCTACCTGTCCCTCTTGAAGACATGGGTAACGATGTGTGTTGAAGAGTGACGTGATGCTTGTATGAGTCAAAAAGGAATGCAGGGCACGTCCATGAGTGTGCAGTACCAAACTGATACAAGCTGGTATTGTTTTCCATTTTTGGAAATACCACGTGCTACACGTGCTAACCTTCAGACTGGCCATCTGCTGATTTCTTGTATTAAAATGATTATAACATACAATACATACATGCAGAGGTTTGATCATCACATGGTCACACACACCACAAGTCATCTTATCCACGGTAATCTGCACCATACCATAGGCCTCTGTATGTGTGATCAAGATGGGGACCAGTCATGTAAACTTACCGAGGAAGCAAGGACACCACTGACAAGGAGGAAAGTAGTGAAGACGGTTGCAAAATGCATTACAGTGGTTCAACTTGTGTTCAACCTGTGAACGTAACTCTGTTGCATACAGTGTGTTAGAGAGCAATGGACATGGTATTTGAAGATGTTACATACCTTTTGAAATAAGTCGAGATGCACCAGGCACTGACTTGTCCTCCAAAGAGGGATACCGTACTTATACGTAGCTCATAGGACCGCATGGCAGTTTGATGTGCTACACACCCGAAACGCATCGGAGGCGTCTGGAGGACAACGTTGAATTTGAAATGACGCTCGGCATAAGGACCTCAGACATCGGCTTGGGGTGCTTTCACAATACCTGAAACGCGTGTCAATCTTGGCGTTTTTCCAATGTACATGTACTTGACGGATACTATAACTATACTATACAAGCCCAATGTGACTTTGATTCAATACACACAACCTTCTCCAACTTCACAGCATCACCCTCATACCCTGTCCCTGACCGCTTTATCCTCCTCAAACGTCTTTTTCACCTGCAATTCACAGTCATTAAGAGAGCACGCATTCCCACGTAGTATAGCTTACTTCATCAAAGAATTTATCGTCAAGAAGCACTCTAATGCCCGTTCCGGCAAGTGCTTTAGACACATCCAAACAGGCATCGTGAGCAGACTGAGTAGCTGCAGCATCTCGGAATGCTGGCGTGTGATTTCCTCCATCCACTACGGTTGGTATGGCTATGACAAAGGAATTTAAGGAACGGGACAAGAAATTAGAATATCAATTGGATTACCGAATCCAGGATGCAAAGCCGGAAGAGCTTCAAGAAATATCTCAGTGTCTTTGCTGACGCAAGACTGTCATTGGATTACCATGTGTGATGTTTCCCTAGAGAAAATCTAGTTCATTCTTTAATCAGACAACAAGGGACTCACGAAATCGGTGGAGGCATCTTTGATTCCCCATTCATAATCAACGTCTCCATATTTATTCAATATGATGTTGGCGACTTCCGCCCCTGATGGCGATGGTTGGAATAAGTTTAGTAAGGGAACGAGCGAAGGACGATACCCAAGGCCTTATTTTGTCGTATTTCGTATGTGACCCCAGTCAAAAGTTCCAATTTCAATTCGCAACCAGTCGCAAGCGCAGCCGCTCTGGGAATGATAGTTAAATCATCTTATCAACTGCGGTGACCAAGGACACATACTCGAAACATGGAATCACACGTTTGACTGTTTGTTCCATTTCAGCCCGCGTCGGGCCTCGTACATAATAGCTGGCAACCTCCTTCAGTAAAACACATCAAGGCAGAGGAAACCTTACACCATCTTAGAGTAGTCGGGAATGACTACGATAGATGAATGATCATACTGAATACAGATTGATCACAACACCTACTGTTCGGAGCCCAGTCCCTCCCTTCAATAATGCCGTGTACACGGCACGTTGGTTTCAACTGTTGGCGAAGAGAGGATATATTGTTGTATGCAAGAACAGCCGCATCGAGGCTATTTTTGCCTTCCCATGGAGATAATGCCGCGTGGGCACTAATCGCAGAAATAAATTCTGATCGAGGGACACGATATGAACACTCAGACTTACGTGTGGCCGTGATATTCAATAACCATGCGTTGAAGAGCGAGGCAACCCGTAAGACTTACAGATCCTTTTGGCCCTGGTGCAGGATGGCACCTATCACACTGAGTCAATGCAAGTTAAGAATTCGTGTAAAACAACATACATCAGGCAAACATCCATCCCGTCATATGCTCCTTTTTCAAGCAATATAACCTTTCCAGAACCACCTTCCTCAGCTAAAGATGACGCAGTTAGAGGAGACCACATTTCTTATTTAATGCACACCTGGTGTTCCGAGGAGCGTGATTTTGCCCGGTATATTGAACTGCTGAAGTGCAGCTTTCAGCGCGCATGCGACAGCAACACCTATATCGCGGTGATTGATTGGAAAATCAAAGATTGTATGAGACAACCGAACCAGATATGGCAATCAGATTGTGACCGCATGCGTGGCCAATGCCTTCAAGTGCATCCATCTAAAGCCTTTGAACATGAGACAGATTCATGGTGTTCGCCAGCTCACCTCCGAGTTTATACCGATGGTTCTCCCTCCGTTTCCATGCGTAAACGTAGCTCGCCAAGCAGTGTCTAGTAGGAACTTCTTCTCCACTTTGAAACCATGTCTGGTCATGAATTCTGTGAGGACGTCATGCGCATGACTTGATAGATGGGTTGTCTCCAGCGTTGCAGCGAGTAATAGAGAAGGATGGACATACTATTCTTGAAATCTCAGTTCGGGATGACCTATGTTAGAGTAAATCTTTGATCACACTGATATCATTGGATAACCATACCATGAATGTTGAGGCTAAGAGCTCGTAGTTCTTGGCTGAGGTCTTGAATAGTCTTGTCAATAAATTCCAGGATATCTGGCCTAAAGAGGTCAGAATCATCAGGTTTTGCTGGTACAGGCTTTGAAGTGTCCTCCGGACGCCAGACGACGGTCGACATGATGTATCCGATAGATCAGCGAGGAAGTCTAAAAACGGTAGGATCGCGGGATATCAGCGCTCAGCGCTCAGCGGCTGGTCATCTGATAAGATAAGATTGACTTTCAGAACTGAACCGCAATTTATCGATTCATCGAGTAATGGTAACTGACCATCAGCTGAAAGCATTTATCGCAAGGCAAAGATCACTTCTAACAAAGGAGCGGGAAGCAGAGATATCACGCTCTTCCCTTCTTCTGTCAAACTGCGGTCCAAAGCTGTTGGAGCAGAAAGGCCTGTCATTAGGCGGCCTTGGCGTTGTTAACATCGGCATCGGCCTTGGGGATAAAACGTATGTGGAGTGCTAACGATGTAGAGGTCATTACATGCTGATGTAGTATGAGTTTAGGCTGGTTGAATTGGAAAGACCAGCCGCATATCACTCGTCGACTCTGTTTCCGCCTCACAACTTTAGGTACATTCGAGCCAACACACGTTCGTGTATGCGCTGACACATATTGCTATCAGGCCAGGAGATTTGGCAAGGATAGAAGCCCATGTAACATCAAATTCATCTGCAAGAAAGCCAAAAAAGATTTCCGCGACTGTGGCCGAGACCAAAGGGGTTCAAGCGGAAGGTGTTGTGTACAAGGTACATACGACGATGTACTCCTCGGTCATCATCAACTCATTATTCTCAGGTCTCTGATACCCGTATTGTGATAGCAGTGGAACAGCCTCAGTCCGGCACGGATGATCTCGACCTGCCCGAAAGATGTCGAGTTGTCAAGTTAGCTAACAGCGTGACTTATGACAGGTATAGGCGATTTGCTTGCATGTATCCCTGCCAAGGCTAATTTTAACATGAGGATGGATGATACCATAGATCGCCTGGAAAAACGAATAAATGGACAGGTGTGCTTCATCCCATCTAGCGTTCTACGTTCATACTGAGGGTGCTAGGATGCCAACGTGACCCCAGAACAACTCCAACTTACCCAAGTGTTACTAGGTATTAGCTCACCTTCGGCCAGAGTTCCGGTGGGGGACATACAATTCTTCGACACATCGCTTAACGCTAGCCAGAAAGAAGCGGTGCGGTTCTCGCTTGAATCGCCAGAAGTGGCATGCATACATGGTCCTCCAGGTAGAAACAATGGATCTGCAATATGCGCCAATGGACTTACGAGTACAGGTACCGGGAAGACGCATACATTGATCGAGATAATCCGACAGTTAATGTCGGTAACACCCTATAATCCGAAACAATTACGGCTTCTTATTTGTGGAGCATCGAATCTTTCCGTGGATAACATTCTCGAGAGATTGATATTTCTTCCTCCGAACGAGAAGGGTCAGAAGCTCAAAGTGACGAGAATAGGTCATCCCGCAAGAGTCATGGCCCATGAGAGTATCCTTGACTCAACGTTGGAAGTACAGTCTTCCAGAACAGACCAGGTCAGCCTTATTTGTCCTTCTAAAAGTTGATTTGACATTGAGTACATCAGGCAACATTGGCGAAAGATGCCAAAGCTGAACTTGAAGAAACACTGAACGTACTATCTGGGAAGGGAAAGAATACTAAAGGCAAGAAGCCCAGAGGGGCCGAGCGAAAGAAGATGTGGGATGAGGTCAAAGCTCTCAGAAAGGAGTAAGTCAGGTCGACACAGTAATTTGTCTATCGGCGTTTACGGACATAGGTACCGTCAGCGCGAAAGTGGAATGGTGAAGTCTGTCCTCAGCGAATCTCAGGTGTGCAGGTATCTCATTGATTTTTAAGGGAAACTTTGACAAATCTTGATAGGTCGTCTTGGCCACTTGCCATTCTTCTGGAGGACGGCAGTTGCGAAATTATGCATTCGATGTGGTAATCATCGATGAAGCTACCCAGGCGCTAGAAGCAGTGAGTATGCATCAGAATTGTGATTACGCTTACGGTTAAAGAGGTGAAGGTTTGTTGGATTCCGATATTCAAGGCTAAAAAGTTGATCCTCGCGGGAGATCCCATGCAACTACCACCTACGATACTATCGCTAGGTGAGAACAGGGAAGCCAGTAAGAAAGCCCTCGATTCCGAGAGCAAGAAGAAACCTGCGTCAAAATCCACCTCCGCTACGATTCAGGACAAACGAACGGCCGAGAACAGGAGTACGAGGGGCACTGTTTCTTTGGCCGAGTCCGGTGAAAGCGAGGACAACAGCAGCGATGATTCCCGTTCTCCCGATCTCACGAGCAAAGTTAAAGTGAATCCTAAAAAGATATCTGAGCAAAATGTATTGAAACGACCTGTCCTCCGTCCGCCAAAAACTCTGGAGACAACATTATTCGATCGCCTTGAAAATATGTATGGACCAGGGATCAAGAGAATGTTGGGAATTCAGTACCGGTATGTTTTCTGGCATTTCTGCCTGTGGCGAATTCTAATACCCCTGGAAATAAGGATGCACGAACAAATTTGTAGCTTTCCATCTAAAGAGCTTTACTCGTCCGGTCTTCAATCCCATGAATCTGTTGCATCCCATTTGTTGGCAGACCTACCCAACATTCAGTCGCTTGTTGACACGGGAAAGAAGCTGAGCGAAGAAGAACTCGCAGAAGTTTTAGGCACGCCAGTAGTGTTCTTCGACACGGCCGGTTGTGAATATTTTGAGCGATTGGAAACGGACAGTGATGCTGACGAAGGGAGCAAATGCAATGAGAACGAGGCTCTGGTAGCTAAGGGTTGGGTCGAGCGACTGGTAAGATCGTGGTTCAAGATGATAGAGGGGGTAATGTTCATGGCATAAATGATAGATCGGCGCAGGACTTGAACCTTCACAAATTGCCATAATCACACCGTAAGTCATTGCTTTATGCAATATTAACAGAGCAATAACCTTTATTAGATATCAAGCTCAAGTCACACTGTTAACATCTATGCTTCGTCCGAAATATGATACAAGTTTGGAGATTGGGACTGTAGATGGAATGCAGGGCCGAGAGAAGGAAGCTGTTGTGATAAGCTTGGTCAGAAGCAATGAGCTAGTGCGTATTAATGTACGTCTATTGAGCGACAAGCTGATATTTTTCCTCAGAGGGAAGTGGGATTCTTGAAAGAAAAAAGGCGGCTTAATGGTGATCTGTTTCTCGACTAACAATCATGGGCGTTGTTTTAACTAATTTGAATGACAGTTGCGATGACGAGAGCTAGGCGGCATCTTGTAAGTATCTTTGCCGATTTAACTAGTCTCTTAGTTGATTTCTTTCATCCAGTGCATAGTCGGCGACTCATCAACTGTTTGCCACGGAGGAAAATACCTCAAAAGCTGGCTAGCCTGGTTAGATGCCCATGCAGACGTAAGATTTGCAGGACTAGAATGAGTACACGATGAGTACAATCAATAAGTTAATGCTAACGGTTGAAAATCATGAGGCGGATGCAATGCCAAGGTGTACATACATGCTAAGGAATGAGGATGAAGTATGTGCAAAGCCACAGGCTTCAATGTACATGATGATGATGCATATTAGCTAAACTTGATACTGGTAAGGGATGACAGTAAACTGTTCCAGAGACGAATATGATACTTAATGTAACAATCAGTACTCATCTGGATCGATGACTGACGCATATTCCGATACTGAGCCGTCGTCTTCATATTCCTGTACGACCTCCTTCATGGCGTAGCGCATGATCGGGGTTATAGGCACCAGTTTCGGACCAACTACCTCTAGCAGCTCATCCTCATCGTCGTAGAATGCTCCTCCGATTTCATGTTCAGGCACCGCAATCATTTCTTCATCGTCAGGATCTTCAATAGCGATTCCAGCGCTCATATTGACAGGAATACCAGGCACACCCAGGTCAACAGCAGTTCCACTACTCTGCGCAGCAAAGTCGCCTTCACGGTAACCTGGTGGATTGATGCTGACGCCACTCCGAATTCTAGTTTCTACTCCTTCTTTTGTGATGGGTTCGGTCCAGCGAAGACCCAATACACGGCCCTTAACCATGGCATCCACGGCACGGACGCCCATCTCGCGACAAAGGAGGAAGTACGGTAAATAAGGGGCCTCTTCTGGCCCTTGAACGGTGCCCGATTGACTACCGCGACCAGAACGTCCAGCGAGCCTGCTCATCACTTTGAGCAGTTGCATGGCTGAGAAGTCAGCAGAATAATAGCCTGCGACCATTGCAGTCACGCGGTCGTCGGACATGCCTACTGCTGCAAGGCCGCCGTCAGGGGACCTCGGTGCAATCGATGGACCATGGGTACTTGGCGAATAAGTTCTGAAGCCGGCCGGGCCGAGATTTGGATGAAGTAAACTTGGATTGTTCAGATGACTGCTGGAACTAGCGCCTGGTGGTCCATTCTGCTGCTGCGTCGTTTCCGACTGGGAAGAATGGATGATGTGAAGATTGAGAAGAGAGTGAGCTTGAAGGAAATGCGAACACTGCTTAACTGTTGGAGGGATCAGTTAACACGAGGACGGGGGCCACAGTCAAGTCGCTCACCATCAAGGGTGCCATGTGAATTGACTATAACAGACATCAGCACGGAACCTGCTATGCATGAGGCAAACACCAACCATAGTCTGTAATGTAATCATTCCAGTGTGCAAGCTTGCCTCCGAAAGCTTCGAACAACTGCTCAAAATCCAAGCCTGGACGTATCCGTTCGGGAACACGGGATAGTAAGTGATCGCGGAAGTATATGCGTGTCTCTGACTTTGAGCAGTCTCCGATGGTGAGAATCTAGAAGAAAATATAAGATCCGATCCACAGCGCAGTTATAGGCAAATGGACTAACTTTACAATGCTGGACAACGTTGAGCTGACGAAGCCAGGTTTGGTAGAAAGGGTCACTGGTTGCGTGGATGACATGGCATAAACGATCTTGCTTAGTTAGCACAAGCATCGATTCCAGCAGGCATTTCATAGTTTCACTTGATTTGATCAACGACGGACTGTTAAACGAATACTAAGTTGGGAACATATCTTTGACGATAGAAAACATACAGTCTGTGGGCTTCGTCAATAAAGAAAACCTAGATTGAACGCATTCTTAGTTCACTAGTGTGGTGGAAATCATCATACAAGATGTTACTGACCGGCATCTTCTTGTCAGGTTTTGCCTTGCTCGTATTCTTCTCCAGCCCGCCTACCTGACCATTTTGTTGTTTGTACTTCATCTTGTTGAATAAAAATCGCTTCCGAAAGTTCCATCGTGATTTGCGTTTGACCGGGACCGTAACTGCAGGATCAAAATTGATGCGTGTATGCTCGGATGTTTCGTCAGTATACTGGCGTTGTGGCCGTGTTGTGCTTCTCCTGCCTTCACTCTCAACGTCCGGATTAAATTCACGGTATTTCAACAAGGAACTCTGGTTGAAGCATCTTAAATCCAAGTCTGTGAACGAGATACGCTGAAATGTACATACTTGGAACAACTCCATTAGACGAGAAATGTCACACGTCCTGACGGTATGGCCCGTCGAGCAGGACTTGCTACGCGGAGCATCTTCCTCGCATGAAATCTGACGCTCTACTTTGATACGGTCATGCTATATGCGCCGAAGAGCCTTAATCTCCATCGTCATTTCAGCGGGCATAGACAAGAAGCTCACCTTGAACGTCCAAGCCTCTTTCTGGAAGTCTTCGTAGCCTTCGACAGCCGCAATTTCCTCAAAATACTGTTCCATTTGTTGGCTCAGACTTGCATACAGACTGGCAAGATCGGCGAATCCCGCAATTCTGAGATCAAAATGTAACACATGATATTGTTCGCGAGAGAGTACCTCTCGTAAAAGCGCTGTCTAGTGAATTTGACATCTCTTTTAAGTACTTGGAGGAACTGGTAGTGGGGATATGCCTACCTTGCCGACAGAGCTGGCACCAAATAGGATGGTGAATGACGGTTCACCATCGAGTAGATGCTCAATTGCCTTCATTTCTGCTTTCCTTGGGAAAAAGCTTGGGAGTCGAGAGAAGGTGTGCTTGGTGCGTAATTGGGCTCTCTCATGATTCTCTGCCAATTCTTGGCGAGCCTCGTCTAACAGACGCTTTGATTCTGTTATTGAGCGGACAGTCTCCGCGGGCTGATAGGCGTAAGGACATGACTGGTTTGCTCATTTTAAGAAGGGGATACGTACGTTGACGAGCACGCTGAGTATCTCGCCCATGCCAAAGAAGTTTCGCTTGTGTATTTCGTTTGGAAGGAAAGAATTCCGTCGACGGGGTATATTAGAACGAAAGAGCCAGTGAAGAGAAGGTAGGTGGTTGCGAGAAGAGGTGCGGTGTGCGGGCCTGCGCAGTTGTGTACTGTTGGAGTTCATAAGGCGGTGAAATCAGCGAGCAAGAGGTAGCCGAGATGTGAATGAGCGGTTTGAACTCAGGAGGAGAAGACGAGCAAGAAACACAAACGGGATGGTGAAACGAGCACGCGTATACGTGTTGGGGATGCTGATAGTGCTAGTAGGACATGAAGTATATAATATGGTGACGAAAGACCGCATTGTGCACCCTGGCGGTCGAGTCAGGAAATTTCGGGCACGTTGTTCAGGTGAAAACGCCGCAAGGCAGACTCGAGGCGAGTTGGTGGAAAGAATGCAGGGCCTCATGTCTCGGCGCTGGTGAGCATTGCCACAAGAAACGTCTAAGATGGAAAATGGAATCAAGCCAAGATGGAATCAATGCTTCAATTCAATGCTTCATTTCAAATTCAGTCTAATCAATATTTGATTTGAATCTAATCATCATCACTGTCCGAAACAATAACTCCTCCTATCCTCATTATTCTGCCAACCTGTGCGCCCTCTTCCTCCCCTTCGTCATCTATGAAACTGCCCTCGTACCCATTCCCATCCCCATCCCCATCATCAGTCTCCTCCACCTCCTGCCCCTCTCCCTCATTCACCTCCTCCACGCGTGCAATGCCATCTTCGTCATCATCTTCACCGTCCCCTCCCACGTTCCAAAACAATGGCCTCATTCTACCATAAATGTCACTTCCATCCCATTCGTCCTCATCTTCGTCCGAGACGTCGTCGAAAATATCCTCATCTTCATCGATGTCATCTTCTTCAGTGCTCTCTTCCGCAAGTCTCCGGTGCAGTTCATCAATTCGGTGCAGTTCGTCGACCCAATTAAATTCCTCGCTTCTCCCATGCATATGACCTAACATGGCTCCAAGGGCAAAGCTGAATTCATCCACATCTTCATCATTATCGTCACCACCGTCAAAATCCATCATGACTTCTTCGTCCTCGTCCTCTTCATCATCTATAGGTGAATGTCCTGGGTATTCTCTATCACAGTTAGTGCACCGACCACCCCAGATCTCATGCATACAGTCCACACAGCGGTGAACGCGATCCTCCGCATCATACATACCAACCTCTTCCAACCCACCGTCAATCCGATCCGGTGCTTCACCGGCCACATTATTGATCCAATCGTGATAGCCAACGTGCGATTTGCGCATTGAACGAAATATCCGTTGCCAGGGGTCCACGGCGCCAGCACCCGTCGCGCGTTCAGATGATCGTGTATTTTGCCTGTCACTCGTTGAAGCTGTCGCTTCAACCATCCCAGAGCTCGGGATGTTTTCAACCAGTTTACTTTTTACTAACCCGTTCACCATATCTTTGATACCCCAGACTTCCACGGGCCTTTCAAGCACAGAAGAGCGGCAGACGGGACACGTTTTGCGTTTGTGAACATAGTTACTGGTAATGTTATTCAAAGTTGCATTGCGTTGGTTCGCGTTCGAATTACCGGTGGCATTCTGGTCCGCACCTGGCGCAGTGAACCAGCGGACAAGACAATCATAGCAAGCGACATGACCGCAAGGTGCAAGTGCAAATGGCTTGTATAAAAGATCTAGACATATTTGACAGGTTAAGGACTGGTGGATGCTGGCAATATGCGTTTGGTGTTTTTGTAAGAGCTAAAAAAGATAATCAGATCAGACTTGGCGCTGGCCAAAAAACAGGACGCTTGCCTGTGATTGAGCTTCTAGTTGCTGTTTGAGACTGTCTATTTGTGCTTGTAGAGGATTCATTTGCGATGACTGCGTATGTGCCATAGGGGAAGGCTCGGATTGAGTCGATGGTGCTAGTGAACGTGCCTTTTCCTTGCCTTTTCCTTTGTCGGAGTTCTAGAACAAGAATGGACATGAGTGGTACCACTCCTTTGGACACAGTGATGGCTTACACTTCTGCAAGCCGCAGGAACTTCAGTGACATCTGATGCTTGACTGGCCTGTTCTGTGCACCCAACCCAGAAAGACGTCCGAATTGTCGCTGACAGGGCACTCTCAGAACGCGTAGTTGGTGCAACGCCGTTCTGCTTAGCACGATTATCAAACTCAGGATCGACAATGGACGTTTTCTTCTTTCTCTTTTTCCTTTTCTTCTTGTCATTATTCGGAGAAGTAATGATGGCAGAGGTGGAATAGGGCATCACTGTCGAGTCTGGAGGGGCGAAAGATTGAGAAAGAGGAGGGGCGGCAACTACCGAAGAGCCAAGCTCATGAACAGCATGAGCATCTCTCTTCCGTTTTTTGGAACCTGCGCCGGCAGTGTGTTCCCTGTCTTCGGAAGACGACCGTTTTGGGGCTGTCGCATTGAGTTTGTGAACTCGCAAAGCACCAGAGCCTGATGCAGCGCTTGTTTCACGCGTCGAGTTCGACATCAGTCGGCAAAGATTCAGAATCAATGGGACTCAATCGGAGGTGTCAAGTAGGGAGATATATTCCCACGGCTATAACATGGACAAACAACGGCAACCCGGAATCGGCGTCTCCGTCAATGTCAGGCAGAAACTGTTCTATCCCCAGCATCTATTATTACTCTACAGCCTTTGTTCCACCAGTGCTCTCTGCTTTCGTCAAACCACCCGTCTCAATAAATCGTTGCGCAGCACCGTCTAACCGTTCAATCTGCTTTGGTTCTGCAGCTGCGAAATTATCACCGTAATGACCACGATGTGCATATTCCTTTACTTCTTTCTCCAAGGAGGGTGGAACTAGATACCCGAGCTCTCCCATCTCCTCCAGAGCTATTCGGTATCTTGGGTCATTCGCACTCATGCATTTCCTGATCAGGCTGGCATACGCCCTAACTGGCGGGATATACCCAGCGGCCTTCATCTCCTCCAGATAGAAGAAGGCATCCTCGTAAGTTTCTTGGGTCAAGCACAGATAGATCATGTACTCGTATGTTTGTTCGTTTGGCTTGATTTTTACCGACTTCATATCACCAAGCAAGACATCGCCAAGCTGTCGGTGACTTGCGGCAACGCACCCGTTTAGCAAGGTGTTGAAAGTAGATACATCTGGCATTGCGTTATATTCACCGAAACTCTTGTACGAGCCCATGGCCCGTTGGAGGTCACCCAATCCAACCGCAGCTTGAATGAGGGCATTTAGTGCTGCCGGATCAATACGTTTTTTTTCTTTCTGGAGCTCATCAATGACGTTCCATGTATTGTCCAAGGTATCGGTGGAGGAACCGATGACCCGTGCGATAGGGAGAGTAGTCTCCGGACCAGCAGGTGTCTTGTTGGAGTGCATGATGTCAAGTGTTATCAGCGCCTCTTTAACTTGTGAGTTGCGGCAAAATGCTTCCACAATGCACGCAAAGTGATGTTCCTGCCACTCTACACCGACTAGCTTGAGCACACGAAGGGTATCTGTAGCAAGGTCAGGAAAGCCATGTCGGGCGGCCGTCTGTAGGACAGCCAAACAAACACCTTCATCGGGTGTGATGTTGAGCGTCTCGACAACAATCTTCCAGCAATGCAGCACGCCATCCGCCTACACAAAATAAGTCATAGTATATGACAATTACAGAGGAACTTACATAGCACTCCTGAGCAGAGGAGGCTAAACAACTCAGCCATGCGCCATGCTCGAGTTTTTTGACTGCCCATTGCTCATACGAGGTTGCGATATCGATGGCCAATCTTGGGTATCCCAAGTCTGCCGCTAGTTTGACAATGACTTGGGCAGCTCGTAACTGCGGTACAAGTTCACGGGACTTCATGTCACAGAAGTAACGTAATGCAAGTTCCAGATTCTTGTCTGCTGCGAAGTGCGAAATAATGAAAGTATAAATTGCTGGATTAGGCTGTATGCCAAGCTCGTTCATCTTGTCCAATATTTTCCAGATGTACAGAGATGGTCGGTGGCGATGTGCCTATCGTTACTGTAAGAAATGCACCATTTTGAATGGAGACGCACTGCTTACTTGGAGAAGATGATTGAAGATAGCAGCGTCGGGTTTGACGCCAACCAACAGCATATCATCAAGTATGGCCCAAGCTTCTTGCCATGAAGCAGGAGGACCAGTCGAGGACATTAACGCATTGTAAACCTGGAGATCTGGGCGTACACCGTCAAGTTTCATCCTGGCAGCCGCTTGAAGGCAGAGCGAAAAGTTTCCACGGGCTGCATTGGAAACAATATCAAGGCGGGCCTTTCCCGCTTTTTTCATTGCAACAGAGTTCCGCTGTTCCTCCCTGGGATCCGACTTGAACCTCCATACTTGCTTTGAGGGATTGTTACTCTTTGGAACGGAGAGCTGTTCAAGGGCAGAGTTTGATTCCTGTCGCGTCTGGCCCAGTGATGATTGTGCCACTCGCGCGCGGGTATCACCGATGCAGAGGCGTGTAGATGAACGTTGGAGGCATAAGCGGGACGCGGAGGCCAGCATAAGCACTGGCTGTAGACAAAACTTAGAAATTGTTTGGCATGTGACGGGTATAGAGCAACAAAGACAAACAAGTACACATTAGGTATGTTGTGCTCACGCTCGCAGTTGTTCCGCTGCATCTCGCCATCATGCCGCCACCGCCGAGGCTCCTTCCTGTGAATTATTCGCATCAGGAAGACTTGTCATTCTTGGCGTCAAATGCCTTCACCCGCCCGCCTGGTGCAACCCATCCCATATCCGTTACCTCAACTACCTTCATGAAACCCTCTGACCGCACACCAGTCCCCGGCAAACATTATCCTACCCACTTTGTTGCTCCTTCACAGGGCGTAAAGCTGCTTGCTACGCCTAATGATATCCGGAGCAGAACAAAACGCGCTTTTCGTATCTCTTCATTTCATCATCGCGTGTATTATGACCAGCATCAGTCGCCTAGCTTCCCAATCTCGAGTATTCCACCACCGCCGTTAAAGGATCTGGCACTCCCGCCCTTTCCTACCCCCATCGTTGCGTCAGGTTCAGCATCAAAACTGCGCCCCCATCATCGTTGGTCTTGGCGCCCTTTGTTCGTTGCACTGTATGATTCTCCTCCTCTCTGGCTGGCTCTGTACTTCCTGTTAAACCTGACGCTCACTCTGTACAACAAGTCTGTTCTCATCAAATTTCCATTCCCCTATTCCCTGACAGCATTGCATACACTCTGCAGTGCTGTGGGGTCATCCGTTTTGTTGCGCTCATATGCCGTAATCACTCCCAGTGCCAACCAGTCTCATCCACGCTTGGCTCTGAACTGGAGAGAAACTGTAGCCCTTATTGCCTTTAGCATACTCTTCACAGTAAACATTGTCATAAGTAATGTTTCTCTGGATCTGGTCACGGTGCCAGTATGTCCTCCGTTTTTTTGATCGCGAGCATATTAACGAGCTTTCTGATCGTAGTTTCATCAAGTGATGCGCGCCTCCACTCCATTTTTCACAATTCTGCTATCCAAAATCCTTCTTGGATCGCGAACCAGTCGCTCAAAACTTACGTCCCTCATACCTGTAGTAGCAGGTGTCGCCTTTGCGTAAGCTCAATGTATCGCTATGTAAACTTTGGTGACTGATGTCTATGGCAGAACATATGGGGACTGCTACTTTTCACTCTGGGGATTTTTCTTAACACTTCTAGGAACAGTACTCGCAGCACTTAAAACGATTGTCACCAACGTTCTCCAATCTCCGTCCACTTCTGAGAATTCAACTCTCTCTAAAGAAGCCCTTACACCGTTCACTTCATTCTTCCGCGCACTCCAACCAAGACCTACGTTACAGCAACTTTCTCCCCTCGAACATCTGCATCTTCTCTCACCACTAGCTTTTTTACAATCCCTTATCCTGGCACACATGAATGGCGAACTCACTAGGATGTACTATTATACGCTTAATCACCTCAGCTACATACAACGCCTTTTTCTCATAATGAATGGGATACTCGCCTTTGGGCTGAACGTGACAAGTTTCGGTGCAAACAAGAGAGTCGGAGCAGTCGCAATGAGCGTAGCAGGTAGTTTGATGATTTTACAACTTATTTCAACATCTGATGGACATTTTCAGCGAACGTGAAGCAGGTCCTTACGATGCTCTGTGCCGTGACAATCTTCGATCTCAATATCAGCCCAACCAATGGTATCGGTATCATTCTGACCCTTGGTGGGGGCGCCTGGTATACTGCTGTAGAGCTACAAGAGAAGAAACGTGCCGAATTTATCCGGCAGTCGACCTCTGACGACGAAAAAACTCGCATGGACACTCTTCGTGTCAACATGGAAAAGGGCCAGGGCTGTAATATGCTTGCATAAGAGCAGTGTTGGCCGTGCCAAGCGAAGACTTGTCTGAGCTTCGCCTCATCGTGAAACCAAGTTTCATGCAGATTCCACAAGATAATACCCCCGCAAAATCCATATCCTAGCTTCCATACCCCATTTCTAGTTAATGTTCTGCTATACATCATCCCGTGATACTGTGCAACTTTCATTCTACACAGACGAGGCACAGGTGTGCCACTTCTTACCCGCACAAATTATTTATGTTACACAAACCATTTCGTACTGTATGACTATCGCCTGCAATCAATTCACAAATGAGTGATGACGCATGACCAAATGCCATTCTGCCACGACTCAAAGAGCATTCTAAAGCCAAGATGTCTTGTTAATAAAATGTTATGGTTATAATAGCCAAAACGTGCATGCGGTGGGTTGGCGTAATGGCAACGCGTCAGTTTCCGGAGCTGAAGATTCTGGGTTCGAGTCCCAGGCCTGTCGCTTACTTTTTCCGCAACATGTGTGGTATCAAGTTGGCATGCGTGTAAGACTCGTTGCACACCACACAAGCCACGCAAGCATGTCGAAAGGAGTTTACCCAGAAGTTGACGTCAAAGCCAAAGTACCAATGCTGCTTCACAACACCGTTGCCAATAATTTTGGTGTAACGTATTGCAACATGCACAGGAGATCAACGCATAGACTCTCGAAGCTTTCGACAACGTTCTTCACAAGGCTTCTGCCCTACGTGGTCGATATCGTAGTAAATGTCGTCATAGCTGCAGAACTGGCATGGAAGATTGTTCCAAGTTCAGGCTGAATCCAATGTATTAGTCAATGGAGAAATAAAAATTGTATATCTAGTGATGCCCTTCCAGAGCGAGGTGACCAGCTTTGCTCTTTGACCAGGTATCATAACTCTTCGCCCATGAATATATTCCGTAACCTGTATGATCATGAGATCACTGAGAACCAGCAAGCAGTACGAGACCCATACCAATGCCAAAAGGAATGATGAAAAATATGACTTCACCCGAAAGACGGCGATATCCATTGAACAGGTAGGACCTGATCATTTTTGGGGCGGCTTTTGATTGGAATGGCGAAAGGGCTATGAAAAGGGGGAGGATTTAAAAGAATCACGCAACCAAGGTGAAATAACGCACTATATTGTGTAATGCCCTTCTGCCTAATACCTGTCTGATCACCCCACCACAAGTTCTAAGCATGTCTGATTCAGTGCTGGGAGATGTCATAAATGCTGGTTTTCACGCTTACATAGACCTTGGCTTTGTGTGAAATTTAACTAAGCATGCACGCCTTGAAAAAATGCAAATTATACTCACGTCCGGGCATCTCACTGGAGCGTGCAAGCGTAGGTCTCATGTTGGACAGGCAGTCGTTGAACGAGAAAGCGAGCGTAAATCAATGCCGAGTCTCGTTGAATCCGTTCTTGTCCGTGAGGAACAATCAAGTACAAACAAAGGTCAAGGCTGTCCCAGTGCGCGCAAGTCGCCACGTCGCGCCACTCATCCACACATTAGTAGGTGCTCGCGTTGCGCATAACACTCGAGTCTCTGACGCGCAATGAACAGATTGATAATATGATCTCGCATGAGACGCTATACAACCTGGCAAATGCGCTCGGCGTTCTTGCTATGGTCACCGTTGTTGGGTATCACTTTGTAGCCGTCAATGCTCGTTATTTGGCAAAGAGCCATTCTAGTCGGCATTGAGGATGAGTACGTCGTCTATTGTTTTCACTATTTAGCTGAGAGGTTGATATACAATACTCCAAGGCTGGGTAATATGTCTGTGTCCTTTATAAAGCCTGGTGTATGCTACCGCTTTAGCCCCTGCTGTAGCCCATGTAGCTCACCCGTCTTCGAATCACCTTCCCTTGCTTGTATAATGGTGTGGATTGATCTGGTCTGTATAACCTCCTTCCTTAGACGAATACTACTTGCAATGAAATCCCCAAGTCCAGTCATCGCATATCGGATATATATGGTAATGTTTTCCCGCGCATGCTTGATTGTCAAAGTCGCAGCATAACAAAACGTCAGACCGCAAATACCTTGCAGCTGCGTCGCCAACTATGAGTGTACATATTCGTGAGTCCTCCCAGTCGGACGACCAGCAACCCAGGGTCAAACCCCCTCCAAAATCACCTGCAATTCCAGTTCCTTTTACTTACATACCTAGTGACGATGGCACGGATGAGAACCTCCTCATTATTTTGCACGGGCTCGGTGAATAAGCCACACTTCCGACTAGTACTGGCAGAATCTTAGACATTTTGGTTATTAGGAGATTCTCATGTCCCCTTTGCAAAGATGGGAAGACAATTAAAGCTACCGCAGACGGCTGTTCTGTCATTACGCGCCCCAGATCAGTCAGTGGCAATCCAAATTAGACTGACTCTGCTATTGAAAGACGATAACAGAATTCCATATCTAGAGGAAGATGCCTTTCAGTGGTACACGTCCTTTGACCATCTCGGTGAACTCATCGAACAACCCAATCCTACACCAGCTGTCGATCTCTTAACCAAGGTGGTTGGTTATCTGATAAAGGACCGCACTTGGCCTGCGCATAGGTTACATCTTTTCGGATTCGCCCAAGGGGGCACGGTTGCTGCCGAGTTCGGCGTTAAATTCTGGAGAGACCAGCTGCAGGAACAAGGGCCGCGGGCAGCAGCGTCGTCATCTACGCCCGCAAGCTCCCTTGGATCTATCGTGTCTGTATCTGGGCCGTTACTGTCGTGGCCGACATTGCAAATCCCAACCCCCACTCCGGTACTTCTCGTCCACAGACCGCCCCCGTCGGAGGCTGCACTTCCCCAAAATGCCCTCGTCGCGTATAAGAAAGGTTATCAAATAGTATCTGAAACAAAACTGTCCACAAAACACCTTGGGATGCCGGCTTCCGAAGAGGAATGGGAGTCAATCATGCGTTTCTGGAGTGAGAAACTTGGTCGGAGGAAAATTCATGGACTGTACGAAGTTATGGGCGGGTTTATGCGTTCAGAATAGCCTCACGATACCAATTGTCATCTGCAGTGCGTAATACTCTAACATTTAATGCGCGTAGATGTACCAATACAAATCCATGGCAAAGTGTCCAATACGTGTAAGGTTACTATGACCTGGGTCATTTTGGCTATCAATAGTCAGTATCAATTGTCGCTCAGGTCACCAGCATTGGCAACATCCTGCAGAAGTTCTCGTCGTGCATTTGCCGCGATATCGTCTGGTTCTCCAGGCCTCGGAAATTCCATGATTGTGTCTACCCAAGCAAGGGCCCACGCCCCATTGCCTGCCTTTGTTCCTCCCAACACGCGCTTATTTGTCACAGAGTCGGGCAATGCATCCCACCGGCTCCTTGTTGGCTGGGTATCTGTGCGATCTGCTTCATAGTTAGCATAGAAATTACTGGAGGTCAACATCAGGACACATACATTGAACTATACCAGTGTGAGGTTCATAAACGCCTAGTGGTGGTTCATCCTTGTCGTAGCTAACTTTCCGCTTTTTTGCCACGGGGTCAGTGACATTCTCTTTCGCATCGACTTCCTCTTCCTCTACTTCTTTCAACTTTGCCCTGATGAAGCTACTCGCCATCGTTCCGTCGTGACCACCCACAGCGTCAATCCCACTATAAGGCTTGAGCGCTTCCTTTCTGCACTTTGTCCACTCTTCTCCTGCATCGATCACCCGCATAGCCATCATATACATCCAGTTTTCTTCAGTGACGCCATCTCTTGACAACAAACTCTTTCTCACGGCATTTAACGGACCGTCGCTGTATGGACCCCATCCGCTTCCACCAAAAATTGTTGTTGGGCCGCCCGCGCGATATATACCGCCACCGGATCCACGTTCTCCTCTACCGGCTCCGGCCCCTGCGCCACCTGTAAGAGACGATAGTTCATTCGAGTGATGGGGGGCATTAGGGTCTGGAAGCTCGCCGACAGGGTCCCCAGGTTTGAGTCCTTTTGCCGTAATTTCCTCGAGCATCTTGCCTTCGTAATAGTCATCCACGACCCACCTACCATCTGATGTCCCATGAAAAGTTAATGATTAAAGAAAAGTAAATACGCGTCACAGAACATACCAATGATCATTTTACTGCCATGGAGCTTAAACGCACTTCTTGCAGTGACAAGAGTTACACTGCGCGTGCGGAGATGTGAGCCCAACTTTCCTTCAGAGATGAGATAGTCCTTTTCTGGTTGGGTGGCATTGAGCTTGAGAGCGAGCGCGTTCCTACGAAAATAATAGAGCGAGTCGCGGAAACCGGAGGTACGAGCGGCGTCAATAGCAAGCAGATACTGGCGTTGAGGGTGCCTGTTTGGTAGAACAAATGTAGAGGCCTTGAACCGACGACCTACGAGACAACTGCTGAGAACGCTGTGAACGATAAACAAGAATAGAGTTCCTACCGCCCAAGAGGTTCCCCCACTTGTCGATCTTTTCGTCACCCTTGGGGTTATCCTCAGTAACAAACTCATCGCCGTCAATCACGTAGGCTTTGCCTTGTATCCTCCTGAAAGGTTTCCCGCCGCCTACTGGCCCCTCCTCCGGTTCTGGTTCTACGGGAGTGCCCTCCTTGACTTCTGCTTCCTCACCGTCACCGCCATCCTCCGTTGCCCCTTCTACCTCTTCCTCGCCCCTCTTTGGTAGCTTGATGGTGAGTCCCCCGGCAAGTTTTCCCACTCCTCTGCCCCTTCCTCTGCCCCGTCCTTTCCCTCTTGCTCTCGTTGAATTGGCACTGACAACTCCCTTTGAACGACCACGCGGTCTCCCTCTTCCTTTTTGTACAGGTGTACCTAGCCTACTATCACCCTCATCATCGGCAGTAGCTGCAGGAGTCGCTGCGGTTTGACTAGCGCCATCCACGTCCATGGTCGATTGAGCATCGTCGAGATTGCTAGCATTTTCTTCTTCTTCTGGAATCTCGTTATCCTCATCATCAGCGTCTTCTGCCCGCGACGAGGGTGTCGGTGCTCCGCTGTTCGACTGTTGTTGAGGCGGAGGTATGATCAGACGCGGTTTAATGATTATTTTCGGTACGGCTGGCATTGGTTTGTGTAAGTTATGTGAGGGCCGTGAGACTGGCAAAGGGTGCGCAAACAAATGATAAACAGCTTGCATCACTCCAACACAGCCACAGGATACAACGTCGGGATTGAGACTTTGAAACAAAAACTAGTTGTACAAACGACCCAACGACAACTTCAACCGACCTGACCAGGCTAAAGCTTGCGAGCGCCTCACCGACCATCCAAGGCGCATCACAATGGTGCAACGACAATGCGACAAGCGACCCACACCCATCAAACAATGCAACAATGACAAGAGCTTCCCTAACCCTGCAGACAAATCACAGTGTTACGAGTTTTTGACAACGCTTTAATGAATATGACATTTCCAGAAACTTTGCTCGCATGGCCAACACACCAGTCAATTGGGTGCGATTACTCTGTTAGGGGGGGTGTTTTAGTTCTCATGTCGCACCAGAGAGGTGTCAAGGATACGCACTGGATCGGGCTCTCATCTTTCTGCGCTTACGTCTGAGTCTGCGGGATCTCTTTTTCTTCCACTTCTCTCTCATTCTGTACCAATTGACATCAAGTCAGTATTGCTGGCCCTATATCGTAAGAGAATGAATGTGTACCTGTATTGGTATGGGAGAGAATGCTGATTGTAATGGAGAGCGTCCAACCTCCCATAGTCGGTGGTGCTATACAGTTCTTACGTAATTATTCCCATAGGCAAAGAAGGAAGTCGTCCAATTTTTTTTGCCCACGCTTGTGTGCTTTGCCATGAACAAGCGGTCCTATGTTCCAACTTCCTTGCGTTCAGAGTTGACCGAGTACTCGTCCTTATTGCGCGCACTCCGCACCAGCAACGCTCTTG
Organism: Amanita inopinata Kibby_2008; assembly: GCA_001691775.3. Taxonomy (NCBI): domain Eukaryota; kingdom Fungi; phylum Basidiomycota; class Agaricomycetes; order Agaricales; family Amanitaceae; genus Amanita; species Amanita inopinata. The sequence goes on from JNHW02000012.1 coordinate 134,262, forward strand.
ACGTTTCCTTACACCTTAGACAACACGGAAAATTCAACAGTGACTCGAGCTCGGATGAAAGCGATCAACTTAGACTGCCGAATGACCTATCTTCTCCTGCGCCCTCAATAACACCTAAATCGAGTTCAATCGTTCCTGCATCATCTGAGCCTCCATCAAATACAGCGAAAGGTACAAAACGTAAACGCGACTCTTGGACACGCTGGCCTCTACTGGCGAGCGATTTGCATGTACCTACCTGGGATCTCGAAGATGAAATTGCAACCATTGCATCTCAGGCTGCCAAATTATTCCCTCACCCTCTTTCGCAGACTCTGCTCCATGAAACTCCCACAGAGACATCCCCCCGGACTGATCCAGAAAAATATGCGGCAGACATCGGAAATATTGATATGGATGCTGATGATCCCGAATGTTCCTCCTACTATAAATTTCTGACCTTGTCAACATCTACTTTTCTGGCTAATCTACTGGCATTGCTCGCCGCGCATACCCCAGCACGGCCTCCAAGTATGCAAAACCGTATTGAACCTCTGGATTGGCGCTCGGTCCTCGAGATCGCCAGCATATATGGGGATACCGATGTGATTGATACAAAGTATGTATTCTTTCTCCTCACACCTCCTGTGACCATTGCCATTTTTCCTCATCAATTGTTTTTCTTCGCGTAAACTCTGTGGTAATATCCGGTGTAACTATTGTAGGATAATAAACAAGGTTAAGGCTCGGATGGAGACCTTGTATGGACTTACGTTGACCTCCACTTATATTGAGAGTGCAGAAAGAGAGAACATGGGTAAGGTTTCACCATTTCGTGCGACATTTTGCACCTTATAAGCGACATGATACAAGTCACCTACCGTCTGGGAAGGAGCGTTGAAGCTAGAAGCCATCTCAACAACACGATGTTGCAAGCACGTGAAGGCTTGTTCACATTGTCAGAGCGACCACCTCCAGGAAAAAAGACTTGGACAAAGAATAGGAGAACCAGAGAAAGTGCCAAAAGCAATGTAAAGCGTGGAGTAAAGTCCTCAGCTTTCGTTATTACATCAGAGGGATCAGAAGGAGATGTATCCCTCGAAGGAAAGCAACATGACGGGATACATGCAACGAGCTCGGTTGTACAGACAGTGACCCGCTCTTTGAAACCGCGCCCACGCAAGAAGACTGGATCAAACGATGTAAATACAGCTCCGAGTGAAACAATCATCTCGTCTGTGCCTGAGGATCCGAGAATCATCAACCCAAGTCAAGAGGCTAGCAAGCAAATGCCTTCTCCCAGGAACCTCGCCACAGAGGGGCATCAACATGGTCGAACAAGAACCGCATTTCCGCGCAGGGCAAGAGCCCATGCTTCATATACTGCCCCAGATTATTTTTTCGACGATGATACCATGGGTGGGCGTCGGTAACAGCAGTTGTGGACCAGTGAGTATTACGGCCTCCCATTGGGCCTATGCTTACCTCTATGTTTGTCATCGCAGGATACGGCACAGAGAGATACAGTATGGTACGGTAACGATGGAGAACCATGATCGGATTTAGTGTGTTCAATTGGTCTTTGAAAAAAATCAATGTTCATATGTCGCAGGATCTCTTGTGCCTGATTGGTGATTGAGCCAACGCTCAAGCTCGTGATCACCGGACCTCATATACATATGTACATATCGCACGGCAAGACGTGCGAGATGCGCATAAATGCAGCTGACTTTATGTCCCTAGTCTATCGAAACGTCCATCCAGAAACGCGTCTGCTTTTCCCAAGCTTGCGCTTCCCGTGTAGTTATTTTACCGCCGTAGACACCAGGGAATGGAGGTTAACTCTGACACGTGTTGTACTGGCGCTCGGAAAACACCTTATTAATGGTATCATTCTTCATGGAATCCACATCTGTGCATGTTACGTTGCAATGATGCTTTTTTAATTTATTCTTCATCTATTCCCCTTGAATGATACTTCTTTGGACACTGTATTTGTCTTGAGTGTGGCGTACATAAATTCAACATTGCGGTAATTAATAATACCTTATTCAAACATACAAGCACCATAGCTTCTGGTCGACGCAGCCATTCAAACTGGCCCAAGAAGCCGGTGGTAACGGTGGAAAACCCGGATTTGTTGTTCCTATCAGAGCACAACCATTTGCTTTTCACATTTATGATGCCAGTGCGGTGGTGTCGGACTGTAAGTAGTCGATGCGCAAAGAGTCACGATGCTCCAGGACACCAGGAAAAGCCATCTTGTTATCATGATCGGGGAACGTGTGGTGATCGGCTGTTGTGGGTTTAGTCATTGCATCGGTTATGCGGTACGGTACGTGAAGAGTTTCTCGAGAATATTACTTTGTGCCACCACCATCAAGAGCATCATTGCACCCAAACGCATATCGACTCTTTGTCTGATGCGGGTTTCCACAAGTTGATTGTTATCAATGTAGTGCCTTTCAGAGCATTCATGTCTGCACGCAGACGCCACATACCTTGAATGGCAATTACTAAATCAAACCAACCGTAGTGTCAAGACAACGATGGTGACTCTGGCTTAATTAATGATTTCGAGCGCACGAGACTCGACTGTGACCTGGTGATTTCCGTCTCGAGGCAACAGCAGAAATGTCTTGGCAACTGGTTTTTGAAAAACCATGGGAATTGCAACGAAACCTATGGTTCCTGGTCTGTGGTCTAGGATCACTGTCCTCTCCACAATTAATTGGCGGTTACGTTTTTGGGACTGACGGGTGGGACATATCAGAGCCACGTGACGGAGAAAAGGCACAAGCGAGTCAGAGTTGGCGCGGACGGTTCTCTTCTTGAGAAATGAATATGTTGCGTGATTGCCTGTGATAACGGTAAGCGATTCATGTGAGGCATGAAGCTTGAAGGAGAAAGGTAGCCATATTGAATTCCCGTTTGTTGCGAGACGACGGGGAACCGTTGAAATGTTTTTTCCAGACCTGATTGTCCAGAGCGCAACGCTGGAGATTTGGAGCAGCAGTACTGGGTCCGAAGTTGTCATCGCTGAACTGGGGGGCCCTTGCAAGACTGAAATGGATAGCTTTGGGACAGTTGCATTTTATGTATGCGACAGACACAGCATAATCATGTGCTATATAAAGGGCGGCTGATCATGGAGCTTGAGGAACATATGTAGGCCGAGTAATTGGATTTGGCATCTCCCTCCATCCCTAAAACCAAGGCAAGACAGGTCTTTACCAATGGTTCGGAATGAAAGCAGAGTGCAGGCTAGGAGAGGTCGGCCTTTGGAAAAAGTGATGAACGGATATATACTATGGTGAGTAATATGTATGATGGGATGCGGTACTTTTAACAAAACTTGACACATGTAGCATGAGAGAAATCGGCAGGCTTTGAATACATAATGGACCGTTGGTGGGTGAGGGTTTGTGGGGTGACAAAAGGTATTACACAGCTATTTTTCTTTGGCTGAACATATGTACACAGATACAGGGGCGTTCAAGCGGGTACTTTGGAGGCACAGGCCGAATGATGGTTATGATGGCGTCACCGGTAATGGACGCGGAATTGAAATTACAAGGTGAGGACGACCCTTACCTGATACTCGCTTTGTTACGACTGAGATAGAAAACAGAGGGTGAGCAAGGACGAGTAAGGGGGGAGGGAGGAGGGGAGGGAGGAGGGAATGGCGGAGGAACGAGAGAGTGGAGGATTGAACGGGAGGTGCTTGATTTGGAAAGGGAGTGTCGAGAAGGTGTGAGATCTGGATCTGAGATCTTGGGCCGCTGGGCCGTCAAGCCACGGGGGATTGGAAGGCTTGTCCAGACGGTTTTATAGTGCGATGAGGTGCAAGTTGGCAGAGAGAGTCCCTCCCCCCATCCCCTCCGTCGACGTCTGGCACGATGAGGACGAGGGGGTGGGCATTCAGCCACAGAGTGACAGTGACCAACCCTTGACCCCGTCACGGGGGTGTGACGCAGGCTCTGTTCGTTGACTCTGAGTTGACCTTGTGCGATTTTCGTGGAATTGTTACTATAGCTGGCGGGGACAGGCGGCAAAGGAAGAAGCAAACTCGACTCGCTGGCAGGCTCCCCTTCACGCTCCTGTCCAGAACAGGCCAACTCTGTCATAATAAAAATTTTGCGCTCGGATCGACACACCCACTCCTGCGACCTCGCAAAATCAAACTCTCGGCTTTCCATCCCGCAGACTACCCCGCTATCATCTCCCTTTCTCAAATCATTTCCAAGGTTCGTCCTTTTTGGTCCGTGCACTCCTCCCCATCTTCTCTCCCCTACCGCCATCCCCCGCCTTTTGGCCCGCCTCTCCCCTCTCCCCCTTGCACAGCCACATCCCCACTCCCCCTCCATTGTCCCCATCGTACGCTGACCATGTCTTCTTCCCCAACAGATTTTCTCGCCCCATATCTCATCTTTCTCCGTGAGTCACATGTTTTCGTCACGGTGCTCGCATGGAGGCTTGTCCCCCCCATCTTGTCCCCTCCACGTTTCTCACAGCAAATTGGACGCAATGCACGTCCGTTCTACCGTCACCTTTTCTCTCTTGATCTCTGTGTCTCATGTCCCACTCACGTCTTTCCTTTCTGCTAGGTTTTCTGTTGTTCATCTTGGGTATATTGGACCAGGATTATTATTTGATACCATTTCTATCCACCCGTAAGTTGTCCGATGCTCATCATCCTCAGCGGCATGTTGAAGGGTCCGCATCCACAAATCAGGTCACGGCGACTTTGCTCGTGAGTGTAAACAACAATAATTAAGTCATATGCCGACCTTGTTTCAGCCACGTTTGAATATCCAAGTCACTCCCTTCGCAGCATAGGTGCGTCTTCCAATTAGACAATCGCAATGTCCAACCCTCACGTTCCATTGTCAGCGCCATTGCATATCTGTTACAAGATTCAATAACGATGAACACCAGCGCATATCCCCCGGCATACCCTCAACAATCTTCCTCTTCCCAACAATCTCCTCCGCACACTCAGGCCAGTTCTTCAGGTGCCTCCATAAATCCGGCGCTTCTTGCCACCTTTCAACAGAACCAACCACAAACGAAGTTTCTGCCCTACGTTGGTGGGAGTGTCAATCCCGCCCAATTATTGAATGGCATGGGCAGTATGACCCATGGTGGTCAGCAGCAACTGCAAGGGGCGGTTAATCCAGCCCAGGTTCTGCAACAACAGCAACATCATAACGTCATGAACGGTAATATGGGGGTGGGTCAATCAGGAATGAATAATTTTTTTGCTGCAGGAGGCGGGATGGGAAATGCTGCCAGTTCTGCGAACAACAACACCAATATGAGTATGGGAAGCGGGAATGTCAGTATGGGTGTCGGAGGCGTGAATCCTGCTGCATTAAGTGGTTCCCATACAAGCGGTAATAATTTTGGCGCAGGAATGCTGGGAGTGGCTCCCATTTCGAACGCTGCCCACGGGATGAACCCCTCGACGTTGATGATGAATTCCATGAACACTCACGTGGGAGGCTTTGGTCAAATGAACATGAATCCTTTGAATGCTGCAAATGCCACTAACCAAGTGAATGCAGTGTCAACCAATATCAATCCGAATGCAATACTCTCCGCACTCGGTATTACGCGAGAACAGTTCAGCTCCTTGGGGCCACAGGAGAAACAGATGATTTGGCAAAAAGCTATGTTTCTCCATCAGTCGCAGCTGCAACAATTTGCCCAAGGTGGGCAGCAGATGGGTGGGCAGCAGGCAGGAACAAACCCCAATTTCGGCGGTATGAACATGGGCGTGAACAATCAGCCTCAAGTTCGTTTCCAAGTTTCTTGTATGCATAGCTGCTCACCAAAATCTTTGATTAAATAGAGTCGTGAACAATATCAGCAACAGCAGAACCAAGAAATGTTGCAAGGACTTCTAGGGCGTGCAGTCGGTTCCGGTCACGCTGGCGCGCCTGCTACGGGTGGCAGCGGATTGACCAACTTTTATGATCGGCCGTCATCTTCCACTTCTTCACATTCCCAGCATGCTCGCACTGATGCAGGGCCATCATCGGGAGGTGCTGCAGCAGCACAGACTCCAACTCAACAACACCAAATGATGCCTCCGCCCCCACCGCGTCCCCCGACTGCCCAAAGCCAGGGCCATCACTCGAGACCGAGTACTGCGTTGTCACATCATTCTCCAACCGCGAGCATGCACCCACCTTTGCCAAATCAACGGCCCCCCAGTCGCGCTCAACAACAGTCGCAAATGCAGCGACCTCCCAGCCGTGCTCAGTTCCAGGCTGGCCAGCAACCATTAGGTCAGCGTCCGCCCAGCCGTACTCAGCTGCAACCTCAGCAGCAGCAGCAACAACAACAGCACCCTCAGCAAGCGTTTGGAGTTAGTGGGATGATGAATGGTTACGGAGCAAAGCCAAATCAACATCAGCCAGGTCAACTAGGGCAGACGTTTGTAGGAGTGCCAAGTGTGCCAGGATCCCTACAGCAGTTTCAGATGCCGTTCTCTCAGCAGCAGCAGCAGTTGTCACAGCAAGGTTCTCAGCAGTTGCAACAAATGGGAACTGGTGTCTTTGTGGGTCAAGTAGGCTCGCCTTCACCAACTGCCACAGTTCCTGGATCACCTTTCAGGGGGTCAAAACGGAAGCTTGGAGTAGAGGCATCTCCTAGGCTTGGAGCCGGTTTTCAAATGGGGAGCGCAATGGGTCCACCGGCCGTTTTGCCCAAATCAATGCAACCAGAAGGTCTTGCACACGTGAACCAAGTCCCTGGAATGGGGAATGCGGTTATGAACTCTATAAGTGGCGTAAACCAATCTATGAATATGACCAGTGGTGTATTTCCGCGCCCTTCCAGTCAAACATCTCGCCCTGGCTCTGCAATCGGCACTTCCAGCATACATAATATGATGGATGACGTGAACATGAGTCCTGGTGCGACTGGCATCCCTAGTAGTGGCAGTGGAAATATCGACACGACAGGTGCCCCTGCGTTGAATATGAGCCTGAGTGCTGGTCTAGACATGACACCAAGTGGTCGCGGCTCTCAGCCTCCTCAGCAGTTGCAGGCGCCGCAGTCTGTCCGACTATCACATCAGCGACAAACGTCGCTGCCCCCTCAATTCCCCGCAGTTTCATCCCAGGGTCAGACTTCAAACCTACCGCTCGTTCAACAGCATATGAGACAAGGTTCTATGCCTCCGCCTGTTGGAATTATCAACAGCACTCCTGTCAAGAATGAGTTGCGCACTAGCGTTCCACCCTCATCAACCGGTAGCATCAGCGCTCCTCCCATCCCCCCATCCATTGCAGGGGCACCTCCTGTTGGATCCACATCTACCCCAATGCCTGTTACAGCTGCGTCCGCCGTCAATCAAGCACCTTCGCTTCCTCCGGGTGTAAACCCCGCAATTACACACGTCACATTCGTCCCTCTCTCCGATTCCGTCAGGAATATTCCAGATTTGACTGAAGATGACATTAAAAATGTGCAACTTTGGATGAAGATGGATAAAGAATATGAGGGTGCCTGGCGTAAGATGAAGGAGAGAATGGCCGAAGAAGTACGTGATGTATTTGGGCCGCGCAATGCCCCATGGTGGGAGAGAGGATCCTTGGACGTGAATATTAATCGCTGGAAAAAAGCCAGAGAGAGCTTTGACATTCGATATCCCAGAAAACCGAAGGACGGTAGTCAAAGGAGGAAAGGTGCGAGAAGAGAGGGGTTCAAACTGTAAGCGATGAAAATCTGTCGACCGGTTCATTTCTAAGCTCATGGTGATGCAGTCCACAGAGATTGAACCCTGAAGATGTGAACAAACCCGAACAACTTGTCCCTATTCGCCTTGAGTTTGACGTGGAGCACCACAAGATGCGCGATACTTTTGTATGGAACTTGAATGGTAATTTGCTTATTTGATCGCCACCATCATGGGTGACTAAGTGTTTTACGTACATTGCCAGATCCCCTCATCACTCCAGAGCACTTTGCTCAGACACTTGTCGAGGATTATAACCTTTCATCCAGCTATCATACAATCATCACAAAGTCAATACAAGATCAACTAAGCGACTTCAAAGCCCATTCAGTGAATTATGAAACTGATGAGGGTGGTGCCGCCATTGTCTACATGGATGGCATATCAGAAGAAGACGTGATGAGAGGTAGACTAGACGATGAGAATGGGGTTTGGTGGGAATTGTGGCGAAGGAGTCTTCGGGCTGAATACCTCAAGGTCAGTAAGCATGGAACAGCGGGTAGAGCGAGGAAGAAACGGAAGGCTATCAGCGATGGTATGGTGGTTGAGTCACAGAGACTGAAGGAAAAGCCCATGGCAATCGATGAATTCGAGCTTGACGAGCAAGCCCTGCATGAAGATATGCGGATATTAATCAAGGTGACGTTGTCCATAATACGAGGGATAGATTCATCGTTACTGACCCGCTCCCTATATTAAGCTTGATATCATCGTTGGTTCTATGAAGCTGGACGACCAATTCGAATGGGACCTAGATAACCCCAACGCATCGCCTGAAGAGTTTGCGGAAATCTATGCGCAGGACCTTGGTTTAGGGGGCGAGTTCAAGTGCGAGTCCGTCATTTGTTTTGTCTATGGTACTAAGGTAGTTTTAGGACCGCAATGGCGCACTGTATCAGAGAGCAAGTACAGGCGTACCAAAAGTCGCTTTTCCTTGTTGGGCATCCTTCTGACGGATCGGCTGTTCAAGACGAAGATCTTCGGTTATCCTTCTTACCTACGTTGACTTCTGGTGCCAGGTCAACTGATCAAATACAGTCATTCACGCCACTTCTCAACTACCTCAGTGATGGCGAGATTGAAAGGAGTGAGAAGGAACGGGAGAAGGATATGACTAAACGAAGAAAACGAAACACGCGTGGAAGACGTGGCATTACTCTTCCAGATCGTGAGCCGATCAGGACTTATCGTACACCCGCCATTGGTTTTCCAGAGTTGGATCCTGCAACAATTGCCTTGGCTGCAACTGCAAATGTGCCTTCACGTAGAGCTGCCGCAGCCGCTGCGTCTCTCACCATTGCAAACATGGTAGCCTCGGAAAATGGAGTGCCTTTCATGCCACAGCCGTTGCCGTCGGCTCCACAACTACCCCAACCACAAATGCCCAAAGAAAAGAAAACGAAAGGGTTCTTCAAGGCTCCCTCTTATCCCCAAACAGTTCTGCGACCGCGCGCCCAGGTTGCAGCGCCTACCCTATCCACTGCCGCCGATGTTTCAAAACTGCCTGCGCCGCTAGAGAACGATCCCCCTCCTGTTATACCTGCTCTACCGGACAACAAAATCGCAAAGGTAATAACTGCCAAGCGTGCAAAAGAATTAGAACGAGAAGCGAAAGAGAAGGAGTATGTAGATGGCCAACATCCAAACTACATTGATGGTGTTTGGCATTGTTCAAATTGCGGATGCCCAGAGAGCATTGCCATCGGACGGCGAAAGGGTCCACTTGGAGACAAGTCTCAATGTGGAACATGCGGTATGAATTCCACGTGAACGTCCATGTGAACGTCCCAAAACTAATGTGCTTCATCAGGTAAATATTGGCATAGGCACAGGAGACCTCGGCCTGTGGAATATACTTCCGATCCGGACTTCCACAGTGGCCTGAGGCGGGAAGCAGAGCTTGTCAAATCTGCGTCCAAGAAGAAGGGTGCCGCAGCAGCATTACGCGCTCAGAGTATGGCATTATCGATGACGCCTGCGGATGCCTCTGAACCCCAAACACCTTCGCGATTAAATGGCGACGTTGAAATGTCTTCGCGACGCCAATCACCATTGCCGCCAGTGCCACGTTTGGAGGACGATAGAGCCATCTCCCCTGTGTCAACGGTCTCCAGTGCATCGGAGCCACCTCTGAGTCAGAAAGTCAAGATTAACGGAACCAACCACGCAAAACCATCGACTCCGACTCCATCAGCGACAGTGATGCCTGTGACGCCAGCACCATCTGCACAAGACCCTAACTCGTCAAAGACAGTGCCACAGCCCGCGAGAACACCACCCTCGAGCCCTACAAAGGCGTGGGTGAGTAGCCACTAATGAACATCCCCGTCTCCCCGAGATCTCATCTCAGCGCAAAAGCCACCAGAATGGCTGACCAGTGCAATGCAAGCTATGCGGGCTAAATATCCAAAAGACAAATTTGAATTGACCACGAAGAAAGGGACGGCCTCGAATGGTCCAGAGTGGCGGCTCAAATGCTTGGACTGCCCTGGCAAGGTATGAGAGCAGCATCCGTATGACATACAATGTCTGAGCTATTAAAACCATTTAAGCAGTTGTATACACCAGGTCCTGGCGAAACCTTGTCGAATTATGAGGTCCATTTGAAAAACCGACAGCACCGTCAACGGGTCAGCGAGCGCCTCAACAATGGCACTAGTAGTGGCAATTCATAGCTTTTTTCGGGACAATTACTGGTCAATCTTTTGTTCGTTTTCTGTTCTTCTTACGTCGTTAAAGCTCTCTGTATTGTTATCTGTTACAATCTGTGGTTATATTTCATTAGTGTTTTTCTTTCTTCCTCACACCCAACAACTTGTTGAGGGTAAACCATAGTGCAGATTGCAGTACGAGAGATTAAGCTTCCACGCGAGAAACTCGACATTAAGGGAGGACCGCCTGATAACTCTGACCAGGTCTCGGCGACTTGGAGTGTCGCCTAAAAGTGTCACTGAGGATAATCATTTCCCGTCAGTTCCCTTCCACCAGAAACATACCGTATGCTACGCGTCAGTCCGAAAGTAGCCAGCGTAATCAACGCGCTTCGAGGACCACTGCGAACGGTGGACACGGTGAAATATCATCGCACTCCTGTCGTTTTCGCGTTTCGAACGAGACCTACGCCGACGCGCCCGACGGTCATCCTCAACCGCACAAGCTTCCTGCATCACAGCTGCCGCCGTTCGGACATTCCATCTTCCGACAATAGTCCCTTTATAGAGGGGACGACGACCTTCTCCGATCCCGCGCGTCCAGACCTGTTTTACCACCTAGTCAGTCCTCCGACGCCCATATCCACGTCGCAACCTGCGTTTGCACTCTCGTTCACCGCATCACCGCCTGAGCGTGCAGATTCCAGCGCGGTTATTGGTTGGTTACCCGCCGTATATGAACAGCGTCCAGAACGGGAAAATGGCCAAAGTCAGGAAGAGGCATGTCTCGAGGATTTCAAGGAAAACCGTGAGTTCGTTTAGTACGGCCAGGTGTGCACTCCAAGATTCAATTGTTTCGCCTGGGTTATTTTAGCAAAATTCCGCGATCTTTTACACAATGTGATTCAAGATGGGCTTAGGGAAGGCATAGACGAGATACAGGTTAACAATGCAATTCAAATGCAACAAGGTTGGATGCACATTCATGGTACGTGTCGTCGTTTATTCGTGTTCGCACTCGTCCACCAACAAGTATGGCTACAGACGAACGCAATGTACCGCCCCTTGGAAGAATCGGAGACCCCGATGATATCATTGCGTCTGTGTTGGTGGAGAATGGCAAAGTAAGTATCGTTTGACACCGCTGGTGGCTGTTGCTAACAGTTTTGCATCAGATTCTCCCAGAAACTTATCAGGCTATGCCTGCCTATCGTTTATGCACCACAGACGGTATTACAAGACTCACACCGGGTTTAACCGCCAAATTTCACTCTGTTCTTGTGTAATGGTCGACCAATTATAAAGCAAAAATTGAACATAATTAGATTTACACCTATCATTGTATGAGTTACATGGTCTGTCACAAAGCAATCATTATTCATAAGCATTTCATATTGCAAAGCATATATCCAAGTGAATCAAGCATATACGGATGAACGAGGTGAACGCGGGCCGAAGAGCCCAGGACTGCCCCTGTTTGGAACAAGTAAAGTCGGCTCAATTGAAGGTGGCGTTGGTGCAAGATTAGGGTCGGCTACGGGAGAAATACAGTGAGAAAAAGAAAGGCGGTGGACGAATACAACTAACGTTGCCAAGTCGCCCATGATTGAATTTGATGCCGAGGGTCGACAACAGGTACAGCTGCGACAGATGGAACAGGTGCTTCTTTTTTCTTCTTCCGCCTCCCGGGAACTGGTCGCCAGCCAGGTCTCACATGTGCCGTAGGTTGTTCCGGTGCAGGGGGTTGCGGTTCTGGAGGAGGTGCATCCCCAGGAGGGCCAGGGGGACCGCCAGGTGCACCAGGTTTCCTGCTACGGATCAGCACGTCGCCTTTCAATTGTCTGGGATGTAACTCACCACTCTGGTTCAAATTCACCTCCTGGCCCATATTTAGACTTCATAGTTAACAGGAAACCGAGTTCGCTGCGTTCAGTCATTAAGTTTGTGAGAAGAGAAAATGCTTGAATTGGCATACTGCTGCAAAGCGCGCCTTTCCTCACGTAACTTGCCTACTTCTCCAAGTAGCATGCGTACTTCAGTAGCCAAGGCTTTGCTAAATTCATCAAGATACTATTTGGATGTGAGAAATTATTGCCAGACTAGTAATTTCTAGCATGACTCACTCCTTGAACATTGAATGGGACTTGTTCTTGAGCAGTCTGCCTAACGGCATTTATTGTCTCCTCGTGATGTCTGATGCAGTCGGCACGCCAACCTGCCGCAGAGTAAGCAAGGGTGACCAAGAAATCAGCACTTTACTTACTTTCTGATAGATTCGCTAACAATTCACGCTGTTCTGCATTTTGTCTAGCCAATTCCTCAATGACTTTATCGAAACCTATGCAGTCATCAGCGAAACTGAAATTCTGAAAGCAGGAAAACAAACCTGGCTTAGAATCAGCTTCTTGACGGTACTCTTCGGTCCTGGCTCGGTCATTTTCAAGGTCCTCGTGGAGCTTCAGTACCATGTCTCGCAGTTCGATCCACTTCGCATCTTTATCCAGGCGCCGCCGCTGCTTTTCTTCCCACTGGGCCTCCATCAAGTCCTTCTTGACCTCACATACTTGGCGCTGGTCGTGGATTAAGTTGGTAATATCTCCCAACTGGCTTCGAAGGGCCTCGTCACGTTCTTCTAGTTCTTGCCTTTGGCGTTCCTGTGTCTCAGCCTCCTCCGTTAGTCTACGTTGCTTCTCATCTTCCAACTCTTGCTTGACTGATGCTAACTGCTCTTCAAGGTCTTTGATCCGTACTTCTCTCTCTTCCGCCAATCGATGGCGCTCCGCTTCGGCTTCGGCAAGCAAATGGTCACGTTCTGCAACGGCTGCCTCCCGTTCCCTTGAAAACTCCTCCCGCTCAGCTTTGACAATCTCCTGTATGTCGCGAGAGTATTGCATGGCCGCTTCTTGGGAAGCTGTCCTCACAGAATCTATCATTGACTGAGTATCGCCGACCGCCGCTTCTGTTTCCTCTACAGCAGCATCAGCAGGGCGCAGTACTGATGTAGGTAAGAGAGCGGCTAGACGAGAATCAAGCTCATGCAATAAAGTTTCTGAGCGTTCTCTGGCTTCTTGGTCTCGCCTCTCTTGATTTTCTAGGAAAAGCCGGTACCGATCATCCTCATTTTGCCTGAAAGCAAACTCCCGTCGATCTTCGGCTTCACGCATTGATGCCTCGACGTCTTCCACTCGCGACTCAACCTCATTCAGCCTCTGAAGTTGCTGTTGTTGCTCTTCTGCTTGACGTACATCAAGGGGGGTCGCACGCCGTGAGGGTATCGATTCAGAGATTGTCCTTCCGGAAGCACGACGGCGAGAGGGTTCCTCGATGGCGGGTGCACCTCGATAGCTCTCTTCTTCGTCCCTAGGCACATTTGAAAAGTCTGTCGGGCGGCGAGACGCTGATGGTCGACGACTACCGGAATAAAATGATGGCCTGGCACTGAATTCTAGAAACAATGTTAGTTCTGGCAATTGGTAAGTATAGCAGATAGTACGAACCTTCGGAGGCTGATCGCTGGGATGGTGCGCCTCTGTCAACACCGCCTGCCCCATGGGCATGTTCCGACTCGGGAGCTAACGAGACTATGGTTGGAGATCTCTCTCTGCGGGGAACAATGACTGTAATGGGTTCTTCTTCACCCCTGTCTCTAGGCCCAGGCACGTACCGAGGTCCAGGTGATCTGGTCGGTGTAGGCGAACGAGATCGAGGACCGCGTTGGCGTTGCGACGAGGATCTTACACGCCTTGGAAGTGGGGAAGGGGAGCGAGAAGCTCTAGGGGAACTTTGCATATCGGTGGGCACATGCGATTCTTGCTCAGTACGAGGAGAGGTCGGACGGTCCCGAGATACATGTGATGGTGGACCACGACGGCTCCCTCGTTCGGTAGGTGAGGGAGACCGATGGTGTTCTGCCAGACCTCTTGCGGATGACCGAGAAACAGTTGGAGACCGAGACCGGTGGACAGATGGAGAAAGCGGTCGAGGGCGATAGCTGTGCGTACGTGGGCGGGGACTTGGAGAACGATATTCTCTGTCAGGGCTCTCCCTGGAAAGAGAAGATGAGTAGAGAGAACGGGGGCGGCGACCATGGCGTCTCTCAGGATGGTGACGAGACCTTGAATGTTCAGAGTAGGTGTCATGGCGCGTTCGATGTTGTCGGGGACTTGGGGAGCGCGAGATCGGGGGTGAATAACGGGAGCTACGTCTGCCACTGGGACTCGGTGATCTTGAATACGAGTAATGGCGATGATGGCGATGCCGGGGGCTGTGTGAATAGCTGGGGGACCTCCATCGACCATGACGCCGACCATGGTCGCGCCGCGAGTGATCTGATGGATAGAATATGGGGGGAGACCGTGAATGCCTTCCCGGTTCCCTGACATATACCGCATGTGAGGGGTTAGAAGGGTACGTTGGAGCTTGGCCAACTGGAAAGATTGTAGGTTGCAATGAGTGACCATGAGAATGATCATGAGATGACCTGCTTGTCGTTCTACCTCTGCTTCCCTCTGGGAAATTGATTACGGGGGGCAGCGCAGGTTGCAGAATGGCTGCCGGGTGGGATACAGACGATCTCGGACTAGAAGATCGTGACCTGGGTGCTGTAGGAACATGAATGATAGTTGGTTGCTGTTGAACAGGAAGCGATTGTCCAAAAGGCTGTTGGCCAGGAAATGGTTGTATGAGAGGCTGTTGGATAGGTGCTTGTGACAGCGGCGAAATCACAATCGGCGCCTGTCCGGGTGTTTGCGTTCCTGGAGCAGTTCCAGGTACTGCGACAATCGTAGGGCCGTGCGAACGTCTATGGCGACTCGGGCTCGAGCTGCGCGATGAAGAGCGTGAGCGTGAGGTACGAACAATGACTTGACTAGGAACAGTCTGGGGATACACTTGTCCGACTACGGGTTGGGTAGTGTAAACGGCTCCAGTCGGAATGGGTAATACTGGTTGCACTGGTGGATGAGTACTTAAATAAGACCCTGTGTATGACCTCGGTGATGGCGCCCTGCGACTAGAGGACCTCCTTGACCGCCGTGATCTATGTCCACGGGAAGAGCTCCGCCTGGATGAGGGGCTAGAGCTACCAGATGGGCTGGATGGTCTAGAGGAGGCCTGAAAGATGATGGGTCCGGGACCGACTTGAGAGCTGGGATGGGGGACATAGGGCAGAGGGCCGCCTGGGAAGGGGACACCAGGGACTGCTTGCTGTGGGGGCTGATTAATGATAATGGTTGGTTGTTGTGGTAGAGGCTGCAGTTCTGGATGCCTAGGCGTTCCCGGTGTCAGCGTTGTTGTAGAGGGAGGAATGACATGTACATCCGGCGCGGTTTGAGCTGATTGAGGTAGTGATTGTAGAGGGATAGCAGGGACCATGTGTTGAGGAGCGGCTGACGGCACAGGCGGTGGTATGATGTAAGTTGTACTTTGCCGTGCAGGGCTTTGAGAGTTGCGATGGTCCCTACTACTCTCACTACTTTCTGGACTCTCGTATGACAAGTGCGTTGGTTGGCGATATGGCCTGGGAGTGCTACTACGCGTACGGCGTCCACCACTGGCGGTCCTACTTCTTCGGTCACGTCTGGTACGTCTTGTGCGGCCTGATGAACTGGAGCTCGTAGAACTGACACTGCTGCTATTAGAGCTCCTAGCTTGCATAATAACATTGGGGGTAACGGGACGTTCACCGAACGACGCCGGCTGAGGAGGTATGAATGGTTGCGGACTTTCATGAGGCGCCGGAGGAACAGTTCCTGGCCCAGGTACATGTATGAAAGTTGGTGGAGGCGGCATACCCGACGGGTGTGTTACTACCACATGAGGTTGCCCAACCGGACGTCCGGGTATTACAGGTTCAAAATCGGGACTGGGAGTGGGAGGTATTACTGGAGCGAGCACACCTTGCTGGTGAACCCCAGCAGGCACCACCGGAACGAAAGACTGAACACGGTCGGGGTGGAAACGTTGCGGTTCTGGCATTGGTATTTGGGGCTGCATGAATTGAGGACGTTGCTCCCGCTGTCCTGTGCTCTCTTCTGACTCCCCGATTGTACTTTCTGGCCCCCTGCCTAAAAGACATGGTTAGCTAACGACATAGTTTCAGAACCAGTGGTCAGGGTACTTTGTAAATTGAGGAGCGCATTCGTCAAATAATCCAAGCGCGCTGTTACGCCACGCAACTCGTCTTGGCGATCATTCACGTCTCGCGCGAGCCATTCGTTCAACTCCCTCATATACCTTGACAAGTCTTGCTGCTGGTTATATGTTGCAGTTTGGGCGACATGACTTTCCTGCCGCAAAAGTTACAAGAGTAGGGATGACTATGTAGGAAGATCACATACCCGAACAAATGACATTAACTGTTCAAAGATTGGGGGCAGTTGCACATATGTCTGGTTTGGATGAGAAAAAAGTGGGTATACAACATCACTCAATACATACCGGACCTGCTGGCATCGGTACATAGTTGGTTTGTTGCTGCATTCGCTGAGCATCAGTTCCCTGTTGTGTTGTGGGAGCAGGCTGCTTTGGATATGACGTTAGAGCTGGTTGACGAGGATAACCAGTGACAACCTGTGATTGGTCTGGACGTTGTAAATACCAACTTCGACCTTGGGCTTCATCACCGCCAAGAGCACCCGGTGCTGATGGTGGCCGTTCTTCAGCCTGAAATACAGTCAGTAAGCCAATCAAAGAGAGAAAGTTTCACTTACAAAGACAGGTCGCGGTGGAGGCACCATACCTCTTCTACGCGCCATGTCCCTCATCCGTCCATCCCACGCATCCTCTTCTGCCGAACGGGGCGGAGGCCCGGTATCCTCCTGGGCCTGTCCTGTGGCCGGCTCTCCAGTTCGAGCAGCTAAAGGAACCCTTGGTTCTCTAGGTAGATTGCGTAATAACTGATGAAAATCATCGGCTATGGTTGGAACAGACATCGGACGTTGCAGAAGTGACTCGAGCGAAGCAGGGCTGGTACTCCTCGGCCGCATACCACCTTCTAGGGGCTCATAGGTGAACCGATTCAGATGAGGTGGATGTTGTACATTTGGCGGAATAATATTGGCAGTGGAAGACAGGATCTCTTGGAGCTGCTCTGCGAAGGAGGGTCTCGGAGCGTGAACGGTTGGCGGAGTTAGCAGTTGGCTTTCCAGCTGCCGAATGAGCGAAGACTCATCTGAGCTTACCAAGGAGTCTCGCTCCGAGTCAGCTGCTGGAGGTACATCGATAGTAGCAGGCTGTTGATCTTGGATTGGGGCAGATTCCGGTTGAGGCACTTGCTGCGGCACTTGTCCCACAACGGCTGGTTGGTGAATTGGAACAGACACAACTCGCGGTACCGGGTGGTTCTCAAACCGTTCGATCAAGTCATACAGGAGACCTTCAACGCGACTTATTTTATCCTGTAACAGCGAAATTTCTGGGGGAGGACGTCCGTCAAAAGAATCTAATTTCTGATTCGTGGCTGACTGTCCATTCAAGAGGTTAGCTAGCTGTTCCCTGATGGCATTCAATGGCGATGTCAGATTTGGTTGTTCCGTCGGCCGCACAGTTGAGAGCGAGACAGAAGATGCTGCAGATCGGGTACGGGGACCCCGAAGTGGTAATGCTGGTGCTGTTACACTGGGTGTAATTTCGGACGAAGAAACGAAGCTGGATTCCTCGTCCAAATCGGAATCGATGTCTGACATGGGATGGAACGGTGAACCTGCGCCAGGGTATCCATATAGAGATAAATCGTCAGAGTGATGGGATGAAAGGAATGAGCCAACGCTAGTTATACTCGACGACCTTGTAAGAGCTCCAACGACAGAATCAGGAATATCCCGAGGACTAAGGTAGTGAGAGCGCGTTATCTCTGTCGAGCCACCGACGCTTCTCGACTCTTGGGCTCTTGTATGTGTATCAGTCGTAGGAGCCCCAATCCGCTGCTCGATGACTCTGACAACGTTGGGCGGAGGTGATCGATGCAACAAGTTGGATAAATCTTGCAACTCCTCTCGCAACGCATTCACATTTGTCGCTATATCTTTACTCTCCTTGCCTCGGGTATCATCATATCGACGTAAGTCTTCGGCGAGCCTATCGATGTTGCGTACAATATCTCTTGGTGTAGGCAGAGATTCAACTGATTCTTCCGTCCGCAAGCTAACTTGCTCTGTTCCACCAGAGCCCCGAGGTGTCGAAACGCTTACGATAATTGAACCTTCAGGAGTGGTAATATGAGCCCTTGGTGGGATGGGCGTAGGAGTCACAGACGGCTGAGGATGAAATTAGTAGTACTAACCACAAATAATTGACTACACCTACCGAGATCGATCTGAGAGATGCACGCGGCGTGGACAGTAGAGTAGAAATTGTCCTAGGTGCTGCACCTGCAACTGATTCCTCCTCCTCTACTTGGTCGAGTGGATAGCCGACGGATGATTGAGATACAATTGAGGGCATCCTATTCAATGAACTTGACAAATCACTAGAGAAAGAGGAAGATGAGGAGGAAAGAGTTTGTGTCGTCGGCGTCTTCGATGACGTTGAACCAGTCGTCAATTGCACGCCAGGTGCCCGTTGAGGGAAAGGCATTCGAACCGTCATGAGAGAAGGCGAAGCAGGTAATGTGCTGAGTTTGTTCACAGACGAGCCGACAGATCCACTAGGCCTCAAAAACGATGTCTCAAACGAGTGGTCTGGACCTTCTGGCACTGCAATAGACATCATCGAAGGTGAAGGCTGCAAATGCGAAGAGTCATATGAATGATCCGTTTCATTGTCTCTTGCCCACATCATCGGACTGGGTGGCGGCGGTGACGATGGAGAGGAAGACGTGGATGGTAGATTATTAACAGGGAAGAGTGACGATTCGGTTAAACTTGGAACCACAGAAGTTCTCCCCGTAGCTGTGATTGGCTCAGCCTCTCTCGGAGCAGACGATAATGAAGGGGATGATGGTGTCCGGTCTGGGCCGATTGGTATTCGTGCCATTGAAGAAAGGGAACTCAAAAGACTCTCATCCCCTTCGCTTGCTAGGGGGGCTGGAGATGGTGGCAAAGGAGGTAAATGGCGAAGCAACATGGGCGTTGGAACACCACTGGACTCTTCGGCGCTGGAAACGGATGGCGTCGGCTGCAATGAGGATGTTGGAGTTGCCGGTAAAGGGGGCAATAAGGGCGTTGGAGGTAAAGGCGGTCCAGGAGACTCTGAAACGACGGAGGGAGGAAGAGGGATATTCTGTGGTTGCAGCGAAAGCTCCGCAATAGAGCTGGCTAAAGACTTGATGGTAGGTACTCGTGAAGGGACACTGTGAACACTCTGCAAATCTGGAAAATGCTCCTCGGAGCTCAGTTGCAAGGAAGACAGACGCGGAGTACTCTCTTCAGACGGTATTTCTTCCGGTTCCGAAGGGCCAACACCCGCAGTAACGTATTCAGAAGCTGGAGCAAGTTCTGACAGGGAAAGATATTCTGTTGAAGGCACTTTGGAAGGACTGCGTGCTGTGCTATAGGCAGTTGATTCTTCACCAGCAGTAGTGTACTGGCTCTCAGACGGAATTGTCGGGCAGGTATCGAAAGACGCGATCGATTCACCAGAAGAAGGTACTTCTGCCGTCAAATAATCCGAACCATCCTGTGAGGCAGTGACAAACTTCTCCAACTCCACCTCTACGGAATGGTCAGATCCGATTGCGACATACATCGGAGATGAAAGCGCTGGAGAACTGGAGTATTCATCGCTCGTCGGTGGTGTCAGCCCCGTGAGGTCCGAGGAAGGGCATACATCATACCCAGTTTCGCTCCCAGGAGTGAAGCTTCCTTGCCCGGATCGACTCCCATTGCCAGAAGCGTCAGTAGAGCTGCCACTTGGCGTATAGTTCCCACTCGCAGTATAACTTCTATTTGTTGTGTAGCCCCCGCTGTCAAGGGTATAACTTCCACTTCCTGGAGTGTAACTCTGACTGCTACTATAACTGCCAGTTCCGGGAGTATAGCTTCCACTTATCGCTGTGTAACTCCCACTCTCAGGTGTATAGTTGCCACTTTGTAGGCCATAACTTTGACTTGCAGGTGTTCCAGAATATGTATAACTTCCGCTACCAGAGGCAGAATTTTCTCTGTCGGAGAACTCCTCTGTGTAGTTTGTGGAGAGAGAGCGCGAACTGACACGATTGAGTCTTCTTCTCACCTCTCTGGCTCGAGATAGCGCAGTGAGCCCTGAGGGAGAAGTCGAAGTGTAAGAGCTTTGATCTCGGGAGTCCCCAAGATACGAGTTAGAGTTAGTCCCTCTGAAAGAAAGCGTTGAGGTCAAGATTTGAGTATCAGAGCCACCACCCGAAAGACGTAGAAGCGAGTCGTCTGTGAGAAGCCCAGTTGCCGTCCGATCACCAGATTGGGAGAGGTATGTAGAAGATGGACGAGACCCGATCTCCGAGCTTGAACCGCTTAGACCAGCAGAGAAGAATGCTTCACCAGATAGAGAGCCTGAGAAATCTGAATGCGCGCGATCGCTTCCTTTGTAAGCACTTGGTGGTGGGGTCACAAATACATCTTGACCAAGAGAGGGTCCGCTCGAGACTGTTACAGGGGATCCACCAAGCGCGACTCTTTTTGCTCTCAAGGCGCGCGCAAACTCCTGATCAAGATCGTTCATGGAGCCCGTACGGCGCAGGGAGTTTCCACGGCTGGCAGGAATGTGGCGAGGATCTCCACGATAAGTATACTCCTGATTCTGGATGGCTGTGTCATCCACGGTATGTGCGTGGTGGGAAGAAACCAAGGAGACCTTCCTGGATAGTCCAAAACCTGACACAGATGATGAATGTGAATTTGTGGAAAAGTCTGATTGAAAGTCAGGAATATCCGTGAGAGTGCTCAACGGAGGCACATAAACTGTTGAACGTGAACCCGTGCTGGTGGAGCTGGTTCTGCTGGTTCTACTATCAACTGAAAGAATGGTCCTGATTGAACCAGTCGGTGAGCGGGTAATGGAAGAGGAATCAGGCATAGATATTGGTCTATTGACGGCCTCCCTATATTGCATAGTTAAGTGATACCAGCCAAGTTGGTACTTGCAAGATAGTTGCCACTTACCAGACACGGTTCACCCACTTTTGTCGCTCCAGCAAGCTTTCTGCTGCAAGACGCTCGACACCATCAGCGTACAACATCTGAAATGGCACCAACATGTCCATCAGAGGCTGTCCATCCCTCTCTGAGCTTTGGAGGCGGGCTGCAACAGTTCCGACATCATCTCTTGCACTGGGGTGGGTAGGCGACGGCGTTGACTGTACACTAGTGCAATTCAGGAGATCAAGTGCAACGATACCGCGTCCTCCACCAGGGGCCAACCAGGAAAGGAGCAGCATGTGAGGATACAGAAGGGCTTGACATCTCTGCCAGCGATAGGGCGGAGGCGCGTGTACGTTGAGATACCAGAGCAACCCGATATGTAACGGCTGTGACAGGTAAACAAATCAGTGATCGACCGGCAAATGAAATAATCAGCGTCAAATTATTTCAACGTACGGTCTCATTACTTTGAGCGTAGTTACTCAGTTCACCGATATCAAATCCAGGTGGCAGTTTTCCGCTTCTGGCTGTCCTGATACTTGCCGCATCACCATTTTCACCGCCATCGCGACTCAATCCTGGTTGCTCAGTGGTGCGTAAGCCTGCTTCGCGCAATCGTGCTCCCGCACGCTGCACGCGCCTGCGTATTCCAAAGAGTCCTTCGCCATCTGGTGGCGATAGTGATGGCGTTGTAGCCGATGTCGACTGTTTACTTTGCACCGGACGGCTTGCTGCAGGCGTGCGCTCCTTCCAAAGTGCAACTATGTTTCGCACAGAAGCAAGAGGTGAACGTGGTGAGGTCTGTGGCCTACGCAAGGTTGAGGTAGGCGTGGACGTTCCGGTAAAGGTGTTCGTTTCGGACGGTGTGTAGGAGCGAGTGTCTGTCCTTGCGAACGTGCGCGTGCCCGTGTTTGACAGGCTTTGGCTGAACGTGTTTGTAAAAGTGCTCGGTGAATAGGTGCTGGGGCTTAGATACGATCCTGCAGTGGTGCGCGACTCTGTAAGAACCGGGCTCGCGGGGCGAACTTTTGATTCTCCAGGTTTTGGTGGCAGTGGGGGGGGAGATAAGAGGCTTGACATGGTTGGCTTTGTATCCGTATATGATAGGGACGAGCCATTCCTCGATTTTGTGGGGGAAGGGGGGCGCGAATGGAAACCATAGCTCGTGCTTCCATACGTATAGCTGGTGCTCGTTTGCGTGTTTGACGTTATCTGACTCGGAGAATAGAAAGGGCCGGGAGAGTGGACACCAGGAGCAGATGCGGCACGCACATGTGTCGCAGCGGGGTGTTGGGTCTCGAAAACAGCAATTAATTCTGTGGTACGGCCGGGAGGAGGAAGACTAGGATCGGCGGCTCCCGGCTCTGTTGACGAGCGTGCATGAGCACCAGCACCGGACAATAATGCTGATCTACGCAGCGCGTCTGCAGCCGTGTTGGCTTGGCGCGTAACATGACCAGCTGAAAATGCACCCGACGGTGGACGGGACTCCTCTGTTCGCTCGGTGATCCTGCTTAGTCGAGCTCCTGGGCCAACAGCTGGAGTGGAAGATAGCCAGGTTCCAAGTGCAGGAAGTGATATGTGTGATGTTGAACCTGTGTAAGTACCGGTGTGAGAGGCGGTGAACGAGCCAGTCGTATATGAGGGCGTTTGCCCGGTTGACGAGCCATGAGACCATTCGGTTAGTGCTTGTTCAGTATTGTTAATGTCGTTATCGAGGCTATTTAACGCGGCTTCAACTTCGTCGATTGAGTTGTCATCCACATAAGAATCGTCTGAATATTCATTTGACACCATTGGAGACACAGTGATGCGTCGCATCTGATTCGTGGGATTGGTGCCCTCGGAAGAGCGGTGTCGCGAATCTGTGATGAAGCTGAGGAAGGTAGTACGTAGGGCATAAAGGAGAGACTGACCAGAGCTAGACGTGTAAGAGTATCTTGAAGGTGAAAGTGGGGATTCTGATGGTGTGATTGAAGTATATGTTGCTGTCCCATACCTCGGAGACCATGTGTCTGAGGTGTTGCTTGTCATCTACGATGATTTTCTTTAGCAAAGCATAAGAACAGCACCGGATGAATTTCCATAATAGGATGTTGAACATCACTCAAGGGCAGGCATATTCGCGACCGCGTTTCAACCACGTGACTTCGCATTTTGGCGCCTGGGATTACATAAGCACATGCGTTAATAACGTGCTACATTATTGCTTCCTCCATAACCAGCAGCATTTGTTAAAGGACATCTACAACTCAGTTGTCATGGCTGAAGACATGGAGGTTGATACACCTGCACAAGGCACAAAGAAGGGAGAAGGCAAGCAACGATTTGAAGTCAAAAAGGTCATTGCAAATCTGCAGCTTTCTTGGGTAACGCTGATGTAACATTCTAGTGGAACGCAGTAGCACTCTGGGCATGGGGTACGTTGGCTTATCGTCAGCATATGAGATGCTGACTGTGATGCTCAGACATCGTGGTCGACAACTGTGCAATCTGCAGAAATCATATCATGGATCTTTGTGCGTAGTATTGTCTATAACCAGACCAACTCCTTGACGCCTTTTACTTTGAAAGGTATTGACTGTCAAGCAAACCAAGTATCTGCAACGAGTGAAGAGTGTAATGCAGCATGGGGGATCTGCAACGTATGTCTTGCTTTTCTATCAACCGTTCAGATACAGGTGTCGATATGCAATGAAACAGCATGCATTCCACTTTCATTGTATCTCCCGGTGGCTCAAGACCCGCAATGTCTGTCCACTGGATAACCGAGAATGGGAACTGCAAAAGTGAGTCGTCGCTCCCTTTATCTCAAGTATCCTCATCAAACCCGGCTGTCCCAGATATGGTCGATGAAAGGATGGAATGTGATGACTTTCTTACCCGCTTGTGATTGTTAACTGTACAATATCCTCTGTCACTACATTAGTGTATCGCAACGCCCCAGCATCTGGTAGCATTACTTGCACTCTTCCGCAAATTTCAAAAGCCCATTTTCAGAGACAACATTGAAATTTTGAAACTCGACTTTTGTATCCAAGTGACCTTGTTTATCCCCAATACTCACCACCACCTGGCCATGGCTGATGCAGAGTGGGCATTCTCTCATGAGTTCTCCAGCTACTTTCAGGCAGAGCGTTCTGGTTTGTTATCGCATATTCTCTGCCTTGTCCTGATCTGAGGTCACCCTTTGGATTATTCAACAGATCTGATGACTCGGATTCATACAGTCACGCCCTCTGATCAGGCGTTGTACAGCGTTATGCATGAACTCTCGCAAAAGCTTGCGAAATTGAGCCGAAGTTTGGCTGATGCAAATGAACGCCTACCATCCTATGACCAACGCCAATATGGCCTTGTTCGTGTCATCCTGTAGCCATATGTGCATTTGTTAACACTTGCGGTTAACGCAGCAAATGAAAGCGATGGAGAAAATGATAGAGGAGCTGAGATCGTCGTCGAAGCCCAGAACCAAGTTCGCCTTCAAAAGGCCTCCACCTACTAGACCCGATGTCCCTCAACCACCATCAGAACGACCCCCTGTGGCAGACGAAACGATGACGGATGCAGCACCATCGCAAGAAACACCCAACTCTAGCATACCAACGAACCACAGCTTACTGTCATCTCATTCCTATCGCTATATTTCACTCGCAGATCTACCATCCTCTTTCCAGCCTTCTTCTGATCTGACGATTTCTGGTCTGGACCACTGTATAATGAACCTAACTAGTCTCGCCAACTCATCTGAGAATACGAGCCTGCAGCTTTCAGCTGTGCATGTAGAGAACTTGAAGGATTCAGTGCTCATTCTACCTGTCATCAATGGGAGCATCCTTTTGCATGACCTAACACGATGCGTTGTCGTCGCCGGCTGTCATCAAGTAAGAGGTTGCGCGTTTTCCACCATGCCTTGCTGATCCTGGTTTTGCATAGTTCCGCATGCACAGTTCTATGAATGTACATGTCTATTTGTCCATAACATCAAATCCAATAATAGAGCACTGTTCTGGCATACGGTTCACAGCATACCCTGGCATCCTGGCAACACGGCATGAGGCATTGAAGGTTTCTACTTTTCGCATCCCGAAGCAAGCCAAATTTATCTGATCACAGCTTGCTCAGGGGAGTCAACACCTATCTGTGCAAGATTTTTCGCACATAAGACCTACGCCGTCACCAAATTGGTCCATACTTGGTGATGATTCTATCATCACTTCCTGGCCCTTGACGGAGATACAAGATGGAAAGCAAATACAAGACACTCTATCGACCCTTCTACCTTCTACAGACTAAACGTTTGGGACGCGTCTGGCTCGTGTTTCACATACCATATACGCTAACACCCATATGTTTAAATATCAATCAATCAATCAATCACACGTCAATGTGCAAACGGCACCATCAACCACCGACGTGCGATGCAAGTGCTGGTTTCTGCTGCTCACACTGATCTTCGAGACCTCATAATAAACCCCTCACCCCCTCTTGAGCCATTATTCTCGAGTCCTCATAATAAGCCCCCCTCCCCCGCCTTCTTGAGCCAGGAGTTCATCGTAAGATGTCTGATGGAATGGCTGAGTGCGCCATGTGTTTTCTCGCCTGCCGTACGAATCACAAAAATCTTCATTATTCTAACCCTGAATATCAGACAGTTGGTAGCGGAACCGGAGCCGTGGCGAGTTCTAGCCCATACCGTAAGTATGCTGGACAAGACGACTTGTATCTGACGAGGAATAGATGTATGCAACCCCTGCGAATGTTGCAACGGAAACAAAAAAAGTACTGAAGGTGACGGGCAACGTGATGTCGCCGAAACCGATGCGGGCGTTGATGGCCACGTCGTCAAACAGCCTCAGGCTAGTGAAACAATGGCTGTAACTCCCGGAAAAGATAGGGCGCAGAACTGATCGACTAGATGTGCGACTGCGCTTCAGTATGATGGTATCAACCTGCGTTAAATGTTTGTTCAGAGAAGAGCAGGATGGAGACGCGAATTAAATAACAAACAACCTTTCAGCTGCAGGATGTCTGAGATTTGGTATAGACATATACTGTAGCGTTTTGCACTTTCTCATCATACGCGTACCCTCTGCACGGTAACGAGTCAGTGTCACTTGTACTAGATAGGAATCGGTGAATATGTATGAATTGTTGATGCACAGGAGAGTAAGTCTAGGGATGAATCCTCGTATAGCAACCCGGTAATGACGTGAATAACACGAGAACACTTACTCCTAACCAACCACCCTACCATCTCTAGACCACGGAGGAAAATGTCTGACGGTTTGATCGACTGCTGTGCTTTATGCTGTACGAATCTATCACCATCCAGTAGGAAGGATATTCTTATGACCTGAATCCAACGAACAGGCGTCTGTGGAGCAGCCTCTCTCAACACCTGGTGTATGACATGTAAGCCCTGGAGTCGTATCGCGCGTTAAACCGGTGATTGATGGGCAACAGCCCGCTGGACTTGTTGTAGTCCGAACACGAGTGCTGGTTGCTGTGGACCATGTTGCAGCGAGTCTTTCAACGATGATAAATTTGAAGAGCAAGTTCAACGTGACATGGCGAAAACCAGAGCTGCCAGTGACAGTGTCGTCGCCCAGGAGCCTCCAGCGAGCGAGGGTATGGTGGCGACGAATAAGTAGACGGATCCGATGTTGGGTCAACGAGTTTTTCAGTATACCCCACTGTGCGTGGCTGGTTTCCTCGCTAAAACAATTGAAATCATCCGTGGACTCAAAAAAACCTTGCAGATGCTTAGCCCATTTAGCATCTCTTAAATACCGCATTGTACAAATATATAGGTGTGATAAGAAAAAACTCGATTTTTTATTCCTGCTCGTCCATCCCACAAAACAACGACCAGCGAGTAGTCGTTGTTATACATCCCAATTTTGCATCTCTTGTGGCTGAGGAACGAAGAACAACAGCAAAAAGAGAGAGCCAACAGAAACGGGCACAACGAGGACAAAGCCCGCCCCGATAACAATCAAACGTTGGTCTGATTGATAGGCAGAAATAAGCAGACCTGTCAACAAAGAGGTCCGTAAAATCATCAAAGAGAAATAGAACCTTGAGAAGTACTCACCCAACAAACATGTGCAACATGATGCACCTATCGAAAGATATGGATACGATAATATTAGCATCGTTATCCAAACCCGCCAGCGAGAACCCATGTAAACCTGTGAATATAAGCTAGAGGAAGTTGCAGGAAGGAAAACATGCCTCACTTCTCGCGTAGACGTGGGCGTCAGAGTACCGAGCACGAATAAGATACAGGTGCCCATGATCAAAGCTCCAAGGGCCGTCGCGAATGATAAGAGCAGGCAGGCGTATGATGGAAGCTGAAATACAAGAATGCCATTCGCAGCTGTGCCTTTGGCCGTAAGAAATGCGGCGGCAGTGTTCAGAACGAGGCCAGACTACTGAAATTAAGCGTTTGATAAGAAAGACATCAGCGATTACCCACAAGGATCGTCGTATTGTCCAACTGCTTGCGAATGCGTTTCTGCTGTAATTCGAAACCTGCCTCAGACTGACATTGTCGCCAGAAATTCTCCAACGACATTCGCCCATCGACGAATAGGCAGAAGAAAACAAAAACACAATTGATGCTCCAGACGATGGGTTTCCACGGCCACGGACTGTCAGGTAGAGGACTCCAGTGAGCCGGCATCTTGCTGGCCGTCTTCTCCATGTCGAACTATGTATTGTAGCTTGCCCTCGCCGTCGTGGTGAGAGGTGGTGCAGGCAAGACGACTCAGAAGTAGTCGACCATATCCACCTGAGAAAACCGGTGTCATAGAATTAGAGCCTACGCGACCAACAAAACTTTGGATATAACCGCATTGAGTAAAGTGTAGAATCATAGTTCAGTGGGGCGTGAGGCCTGAGGCATGATTAACCTGATGCCCAACTAGCACAGAAAAGGAAGAGAGACTGACCATTAATCGCTGGTAAATTGTGGAATACAACATATCAAAGCATCCCTGAACGCAGCAGAACCTATTGGCCGCTGTAAAAGCGCTTCAAGTCCAAACCTTTCCAAGTATGACATGACTCCATACATGCCCATTCAGTGTTGGTAGCAAAAGGTGTTGATAAGCGACGTGAGACGGAGGAGTCCCATTGAACGTCTCGAAGTCTGCCGCTCCCATGCACCCATGTGGCCTCTGCAAGTTCGTTTCCGCAACGGATCTGCCTTGAATGCCCTATGATACATAGGGAAAGACGAAGGTTGTGAAAATGGCTTACATTATTGGACTACCTCATGGATATAAGGTTGGGGTTAACAAATGACTGCTTATCGACCAGAAGTTGAATTACCTTTAGGATTGAAGCTTGAAAACTGGAGCTGATCTCGGTTCTGGTTTACAATTGAAAGTCCAATTCAATTCAAGTCCCACATTCAAGCTTGTTTGCTGACGTTACGTAAAGAGCAACTTTCGACTCAATTCATTGATCATACAACTGAACTAAGATGGAGCATGAAGCTCCCTCTGAAAACCATAGGAAACTGACTGATCGCACCTGAATGGTTCCAAGCAAGACCAATGCTCTGTTGTTCAAAGGAGCAAATTTCTTGGTCCGTGAAGCACAGGTATCCCGACGAGTGGGAAGGACCCTTGATTGGATCAACGCGCGTATTCGGGTTCCACCTTCAGACACATCAACAAGAATGCTGCCAATCCCTACATCTCGGTTCAGTTTCCTTCAAACTCTGACACTCAACAACTTCAGATGTTTCGTCGCGATTCTCAACTTGCATGGTTTTGAACCATGGAACCATAGACTGACGGTCTCCTGTGCGCGCCCATCGTCTGCCCTATTATCAAACTTCAGGGCGATTACCGTCATGCCGGGTATTTCTCACATGAATGGATCCTGGTTAGGAACGCTTTTAAGGCACGTTGCTCAGAGACCAAACACGCCCCGCTCCCCATCTCTTTTTCCTCACCGCACCCACCCAGCTTTCTGCAATGGAAACCAACCAGCAGCCGACTGCCAGGCCACCCATGTGTAAGAAAGTCCCCCCAGTATGTGTAACTATAGCTGACTTGTTATTTACTGTTAGCCTCCAACCCAGAAGGCCATGATTCCATGGTGAAGGGCTTAGGCAAGCAATTTTCCGAGGGCGCTGCGAAAGAAGCAGGAAAGGAAGCCGTACAGCATGCCACTGATCCAGGCGTTACAGACCAAGTCAATCATCAAATGGATGATGCCAAAGCACAGGCCCAGGTATGTTTTTCATGTCGAGCTCGAGGGGCTGAGTGCTCATAGTGAACCTCAGGGTTTGTGGGCTAAATATTGCGGCTGCTTCTCTTCCGCCATTTGACCTGCATCCTGCACCGATATTGTTTCCCTTGGTTTTCCGGTGTCACCATTTTTTTCTATTTTACCTGGTTCTCTCTGTAATGGTATTCTCATCTGTAACACTTGTTACTTACAAGATTGTTAAAAAAAATCGGGTTTATATCTTTGGGGTTTGTCTTTATTTTGATGGGAACTGCGGTAGTCGTTTCGGATCACAGCACTGTACTGTAATGGTCATCCACAGTGTTGTTAAAGTTTTACAAATGTGACAGGTACTTATCAAGCTTATCGGGCCGTTACACAGCCGTAGCGAAAAATACAATCTCGTGGAGTTGCATGTAAAGGCGGCCAGTTCCAAAGGTCTATGATACAGGCGCCGACGTGCCAGGTAGAGAGCAGCACATCCAGGCACGTCGCCAGCTTTCGTCAGTCCACTGTCCAAGCTCTGCTGCGGACCACGTCGGACACGCAACCACCGTGTTTGTCAATCAACCGGCATCCGTTCGGATTCCAGACCTCATTGAAGACGTGTGGATAGACTCATGTATACCCATCATTTTATAAGGACTAACTTTATACCTGCCAGTCCATTCAATTTCAAGGCATCATTATCAGTGTTCAAAGTCACGATGGTGAGGTAATTCATCAGGAAAGATAAGTTTCAGCAAAACTGAAGGTAAACTACGACGCGGTACGATATATAGTGAGGAGTGGTTGAATAATGTATCACCATAGTGCATATACTGAGTTTCGAATAATTATTTCTAGAATTGAGTCGAGTGGGTAACGTATGGGTGCATAATAATAAAACATTCTACACAGTGATGTCCAATACACTCACAACAAACGGAGATGTGATTTAACTTATGGGCAAGTCCTAAACGGGATACGTCAAGTAGCAACATATGGTCCCTACGGCGCCTGAGTATCGTCTTTAGCAGTAGATGCCGAAGTCTTCGAGTCGTCGGTGCCGAGCGGCTGGACCGGCAACGGGGTGTCTGGGTATGCCATCGGAGCTCGAGGCCAAGTCACTATGAGTAATCCGTCCTTTAATAACGCAGTGACTTCGTCCTCCTAGAATGATGGTCAATGAATTGCAAAGATCAAACAGAGTACATACTGATTCATACCTTGACACCTTTGGAGAGTTTCACTTCCCGTTTGAATAGCCCATAGCGTAGTTCCTGAACGGGATACTTCTTCGATTCAACTGATGAGCATGACGAATCATCATCGTGGGTGGTGGCAGTCGTCTTGCGTGGACCGTTACTTTGTGGGTTGCGGTTCATGCGATGCTCCTGTACTGTGCGAGGCAGCCGTCTGCCCTGCACATGCATAATTCCGTCGTGAATATTCAGTGCCAGCTGATCGCTCCTGACACCAGGTAGCTCAAAGGTGGCTACGATATGGGTCGACGATGGGTCGTCTAGAATGTCCATCCTACGACCATTAGTAAGTATCAATTCCTATGGTTTTGAGAATCAATCCACATTTACCTGGGAAGGTACACAGACGAAGCTCTATGATTGGGGTTTACGAGGCGCATTTTTCCAGCCTTCAGAGCCTGTCTGCACATAGCGATAGCTAGCTCATTCGCCAGGCGGAATGTATCAGGTTCATAGACTGGGTAAGGCACGAAACGGTATTGCCGACTAGAAGTTGGTGATGCTGCTCGAGGAGACATGAGTTTTTGGAAGTTCAATCTGCATGGCCTCTTGCGCCCTTTATATACTTATGGCGGGCGATGAATCATACCGTCTAGACCACCCGGCGAACCGGTGAATGGAATTGACTAAGAGTGGATTATGACTGGTTTGTTTATGGCTGTGCATGCCTGTTAGGTTCCGGGGCCAACAACTTTCTCGACAAGCGCTTTGCAACAGGCTTCGTCACTTGTGGTACTAACGCCATGAGTAAGGTCGTTTTCGGTGAGCCGACGTGTATTCCCTTCTGCTATCCGTTTTATATTGATATCTGAACCAGTGGGCAATGTGCCCTATAACATGGGTGAAGAGCAACTGATTGAAGTCTTCAAGTCTGTCGGGCAGGTCGTAGGCTTCAGGTACTGTCCCTTGATAGAATGTCATCATCTTTGGGTGACGTGAGCTCAAATCCGTCATCGTTCCGTTTAGGTTGGTATTTGACAGAGATACAGGAAAACCAAAAGGATATGGGTTTTGTGAATTTGCGGGTACATCAATTTTATTTCTGGCTGACAAAACAAGAACTTCGTCTGACTCAGAAACCTGCATCCTCAATCATGTTCAACATAATCGTTGTGACCAACTGCCTCAAACTGTGTTTTCAATCTTGAACGCTCAAATGTTTCGACAACATTCAACTATGCCTGGCGCCTGATTTCAAATATGACTGCCCAAAATGAATCATTTTTTGCTTGACTGGAATGATATCCATGTCTGATGTCCTTTTCGATGTCCACAAACGATTGAATGTGACGATTGCGTTGTCGTATTGCGAACAAATAGACCACGAAACCGCTGCCTCTGCTGTGCGCAACCTGAACAATGTTGATGTGGGCGGCCGGCCCCTCAGAATCGATCTCGCAGATTCTGATCCATATCTTGAAGGGAAGACCACTGTAAGAGGAGAGCTTGTCGATGGTGGCGGTCAGTCAGAGCATCGATCGGGTTGGCGTGGAGGAGGTAGAGGTCAAGAATCTACCACATTTCTTTCTAGTGTGCCTCCCGGTGTTCAGTTGCCGAAAGGCGCCTCGGCATTGGATCATATCAGTCAAACTCTAGCAAGCATGCCACCAAGTCAACTAATGGAAGTTCTTGCACAAATGAAGGTATACATATCCAAAGCTACTTCAGAGGATACCATCACTGAAGTCTGTGCTTGTCAATCAAGGCATTTGTGATTACATATCCTGACCAAGCAAGGACGCTGCTTGTGTCCCATCCTCAACTTGCCTATGCTTTGTTCCAGGCGCTTCTACTGAACAAGATCGTTGACTCAGCAATTCTGCAACGCATGTTGGAAGCAACATCAGGAAGTACGATCCCCTCGGCACCGCCTATTCCTGCTGGCCCTCCACGGCCTCCAATCCCCCCTCCACATCTCCAACATCCTATGGCATACCCCCAAATACCTTATTCTACGCCGCCCCTCCAACAACCGCAGCCGGTCCCCGGTATGCCGCCTCCCCCACCGCCTCCAATGTCAGTACCTCCGCCCGGCGCCATGTTCCCTCACCATCAGGCACCGCCTGGTATGCCTCCTATATCATCCTATTACCGGCCACCGCCTCCGCCGACGCAAGCCCAAGTTGTTCCTCCACAGCCTCCTGCTCAAACATCGACTCCACAGTCAGCTGCGCAATCAACACAAGATATTAGCGAGAGTCAAAGGGTAAGTATCCGCGTCTATCTATGTTGACTCGATTTCCTTCTCACCATCTCAATCACCTTAATACACATATATAGTCTATGTTGATGCAGGTGTTGAGTCTAACTCAAGATCAAATCAACTCGCTTCCAGAAACTGAGCGCCAAGCAATCCTACAGCTGGTATGTTATTTTTACCCCTACTATGAAACACTAAGGCACGCTAAATCGTAATAAGCGCACTCAATTTATGGGCACCCTTGGGGTATGAGGGCCAAAAAAAAACAGCCACTGCAAGTTTCTGACTTGTCCTATATCGGCGCCCGCCGTCCACTTGATTTACATCTGACCTCTTTTCATCAAACTTCGGAAAAGCAACATATTGAACTTGCTAATCGTCCTTAAAACCCAATATCTTACGTAGTTACACTTACGTCCCTGCATGTAATTTGGATGAGTGCTACTGCGCAAACTAATAAACCTTCGATGCGCTCAGTTATTCCACAACGGTCGAGTTGCTATTTGTAGATACATTCTGAGGGCGTCACAGTTTGTTTTCTAAGCTTCTGGTCTTCTTGAGTGCAACCAATTTCTCAACCACTTCGTCAAGCGGGACGATACTAGCTCGAGCCTTGGTCCCAACGTCGTCCCGATTTCTGATATTGACTGATCGAGCATCTAATTCTTCCTGTCCGACAACTACGCAATCACATGATTAGTACAACGGCGTATGGGATCTGAGTAACGTACCTAGAATGAAGTTGTATTGTGCGATCTCTCCATTTCTAATCTTCTTTGGAAGGGTATTTTCACCATTATCCACGTCGGCATAGATCCCCAACCCGTTAAGGCGATCTACTATTTCTGAAGCATACTCTTTCTATATGCAGCAAAAAGATTGATATCAACCTGTTCTTACAGGAAGGGAGGGAAGACGCACAAAGGGAGCTGCAACTGGGATTACTAGTACTTGACGAGGAGAAAGCCAGAACGGCCTTATGGGGAAGCATGTCAGGGCAGTCGGCAAAGCAGTCAACCAAAACTATGGCTCACCACTTGCCCGCGAAATGTTCTGTGGTGATAGCAATAAACCGCTCAAGGCTTCCCAAAATAGCGCGGTGGATAATGACAGGTCTCGTAGGCGGTTTGTCTGGACTGGCTGAATCATCAGCAGAGCGATACTTCAAGTTGAATCTCTCTGGAAGCTGGAAGTCCAGTTGAATCGTTGCACATTGGAAGGATCGTCGTAGGGCATCGCGTATGGTTACATCAATTTTCGGTCCATAGAATGCACCATCGCCGGGGTTGATATCCCACTTTCCAGGATATTGCTTCTCAAGTGCTTGCTTGAGTTGCTATATAGAGGATGAGGTTGTAATTATTCTGACCAGGGAATCCACAAACCTCTTCAGCCTGATTCCATGTTTCAATTGAGCCTAGATAATGGTCTGGCCGTGTGGACAATTCGAGGTGGAATTCAAAACCGAAAAGCCCGTAGACGTGTTCCATGAAATCAAACAAGGCGCTTATTTCACTCTCGAGCTGATATCCATATAAGCGATTCATAAAGTTGTTTAGTAAACATCCTAACTTTGAAATCATCAATCCAAGTCTACTCACCTGTGACGGCATGCAAAACACATGAGTGTCGTCCTGAACAAAACGCCTCACACGTGTGAGCCCTGTAAGAGCTCCGCTGGCCTCGTTACGGTGTATAATTCCAAACTCGGCCATCCTAATTGGCAACTCTTTATAGCTTCTATCTCTGGAATCGAAGATAAGACAATGACCAGGACAATTCATTGGTTTAAGTGCCCATTTCTCCTTTTCAACGTCGAGGACAAACATATCGTCTTTGTAATTTTGCCAGTGACCAGAAGTCTCCCAGAGTTTGCTATTGTACATATTGGGTGATATAACTTGGATCACAAGCAAGGTGAGTCAAACTAAAATGGAAAACTGTGAGCTTACCCTCTTGGTAACCTCTCTTGAAGTATTCGGACTGAAAACATCTTAGCAATGATTCACGGTACGATGCTGAAATGACGCTTACCCGCATCAGATCCACTAGTGCGTTATATATCCGCGTACCATGCGGCAAAAAGAAACAGCTTCCTGGGCTGAGATCATTAAAGAAGAAAAGTTCTTGATCCTATAGACAGAAAATATTATGACTGCATGATTGAACTGTCTGAGGGATCTCTCTACCTTGCCAATCTTGCGATGATCACGTTTTGCAGCCTCGGCAAGGAAAGCTTTATACTCCGTGAGTTGTTTCTTGTCGGGGAATGATATGCCGTATATGCGTTGGAGGGACTCATTGTTTGGGTCGCCAAGGAAATACGAAGCAGAGTTCTTGAATAACAAGAGTTAACACGTTCAATTTGTGCAAGAGTAGAAATCACCTTCGTGACCATAAAAGCTTTGATTTTTCCCGTGTGCGGAATATGGGGGCCAACGCAGAGATCAATCATAGGGCCACATCGATAAACCGTGGTAGATGTTCCGTCAGGTATCTTGGACTCGATCAAGTATTTCTTGTACTTGTTATACTGTTCTCGGGCAATCAACAACTTATCATTGAGGGTAGTACAGAAATGACAAACATGGAACATCTCCAAAAGCTTTTCTTTTGACACAACAAGTCGTTCAAACTTTTGTTTCTCCTTGACCGCGCCTTCTGACAACTTTTCTAATGAGGGGTAGTCGGCAGTTGTGACAGGCCTAACAAGCGGTTGTAAAAATCGGCGGTGGTCAACGGGATTTGGACGCATACCGATCGGGTATTCCCATTTCGTAGAAGAAACCGTCTTCTGTAGGCGGCCCAAGGCATAGATGGCAACCATAGTGTTTCTCCGCCGCCTCGCCGAGGACGTGTGCTGAGGAGTGCCAGAACACCTTCTTTCCTGGCCAGCCGCAGCTGCATCACTATCGTCAAGATAATGTTTTGACAGCATTTCATACCTTCAGGATGCTCAAAGTCCAATAACTCCAGCTTACAAGACTTTTCGAGGGGCCTCTCAAGATCCCACAGCACTCCGTCGACCTATGGTGATGTGTTACGCGAACAATTGCTCGAATGACCGCATATACTCGCCTTTGCAATCACAACGCGGTCAGCCAGACTTTTGGAAAGTTCTTTCGCAATATCCAAGGGGCTGGTTTCCCATGTCTTCCCTTTCCGCTCTGATCCATCCGGCAGGGTAACAGTGATTTCTTCCCGTGGTTGAACTATTGAGGGCGCGTATGAGAATTGACCTGGCACACGGGATAAAAGGACTGGGGCTGATTACCCTTTACAAACTGATCATATTCAGCCTTGAGCTGTTCGAACATTTTTAAACGATGATCAAAGAATTCAGGGGGTGGTTGCAGCTGCAGATTTACTTGAGCTGGTGGAGAATCACCATCGAAGCCTGATCACACCTGCAGGGGATAGTCAGAGAGGGCTTGGTGCTTTGGCTTCTTGTCCTTGCCGCTCTTCTGACCTGTTGGGCCATCTGCATGAGGTGCGGTCAAGGCTGTTATCTGTGCTGGTTCAGCTGAGGATGCGACAGGTGGAGTCATGGATCTCAGTGCTGCTGGCACGCGGTGGGGAGGGAAAGAGGAGCGCGGAGTAGAGACGTGGAAATGTAAAGATATTGGGCTGATGGACCGCTTGACGAGTGGCTGAATTCGAGCCAGCAGCGAACGCGCGAGCATCCAAATATCGATCGAGTCACGTTCCACTTGACGGTCTCTCTCAATTTTCTAAAACATGACTCACCACATTCGATAAGATAAGATAACAACAGATAACTCATATCTAATCTACCCCTTCCACCCGCCACACCTTGATCACCCCCGCCCGGTCTCCACTGACGATCCCCCCTCTGAATGGCGAATCAATGCACGCCAATGCCGTCACCACATCTTGGTGAGATTTCAGCAGCAGCAGCTGATTCTGCGTGATCAGCCCTGTCCGCTGAGGTGGACGGTTGCCGTGATTCCCAGATGAAGCTGGCCATGTCTCCACATGAACGGCGGCATTGCCACTCGTGATGGAACTAGATATAAACCGTCACTGTTCAGACGCTTTAAGGTTCCTGTATCATGATAACCACCACCCACCTGTACGTCGCCCTCTCATGCTCAGTCTCAAAGCCACTCAACACTGACGTCTTGTCCAACTTTGACAGGTCCCATAAACGGATTTTCCTATCTTCAGACCCAGTAACCATGAAGCCTCGGCCGACAGAACGCATTGCACTCAGGTCTCCCTGCTCTGCTAGCTCCATCCTGTGCATCCCGGAATATCCGCCAAAGTCGAGCCCGACGATGAGTGCACGTGTATCAGGCGCTGGGGAAGGGATGAACTCGTCCCCATACCCATGACTTCCCGACTTGGATCCAAGGCGCTCTATCTTGGTAGAATTCCCTTCACTGGAACGCACCAACGCCGCTATAGCAGCAGCAGGACTGGTCTCGGCTTCTATGCCCTGTGTCATCTCTTGAGGTTCCTGTATTGGCTCAGCTGCCGTTCCGTTCACCGTTCTCGTCATGAAGGTTTCTACCAGCACAGCATTTTCTATATCCCAAACTTCAATCACGGTCACTGACGTCCGATCTGCGCTTCGCCTCGACGTTTCGACAGCAACCATTATCCACTTCCCTTTCCCTCTCGACGGATGTATAACGCACTGATGTATACGTCCTGACTTGCCCCCTGATGTCCCTCGTGCATGCCAACTTCGCAAATGGAGACCGAATCGAAGGTCCCATAGTGATAAAACGCCCGCCGATGTTCCTACCACAAGCCATGTCCGTTTTCGATCGATACATATGCAAGTTATAGGTCCATAATGACGGGGATTTGTCATTGTTTGTAACACCCGCTTAGTCCGCAAGTCCATGACTGTTATCGTCGAATGTGTCGTAGCGAATATTAGGTTTGAAGAATTATCTGGTTATTTCCCAAAGTTTGCGCAAGGAGCAGAACATAGTAGGTTTAGAAGTCTTACCTGTATTATAGTGTGTCATGCATGTAATATACTCCCCAACTTGTTCAAGGCGATGCTCCCTTACAAGGTGCAACTTGCTGTATTTGGGCAGTGCTCCGCTCTGCGTAATCGATACCCGTACGACGTGTAGGCTTCCATCTTCCGCGGCACTCGCAAAGCAATGTGTACCCTCCAAGATACACACACATTTAACCCGAGCGTGATGCTGTCCGTATGTATGTCGCGGCTTGCTTGTAACATTTCTTTCCAGGCGTGCCGTGTCCCAAACCTTCACTGTTTTGTCGTCTGATGAAGAAACGAAGAAAACATGGTCAGGGGATACAGCTAATCCAGTCACCACATCTGCGTGAGACGTCAAGTGTGCAATAAGCGTGGCCTCCGTGCGTCGAAGAGTGCCATCGCGTGTTAGCAAACTGTGTCGCACGATATTTCGCCGTCGGATAGGTCCCTCATGGATTCGTGGGCCAAAGTCGAGTTGCAAGTCTCGACTATTGTCAAGATACAAACTCTCGAGCAGATTCGCTATGCCGGGTTCTTGTCCCTCTAAACCACCGATTGAACAACAAGGAAAAATTATCGGTAAACACTTTGAACACGTACCATACGTGGAGATTGTATTAAGCGACAATTGGGGGCGATGTCCTTTAATTGCTGCTTGCAGTGAGACCGGAGAAGATCTTCCTGACATGTCCGCTGAGCTCGTGCCCTCGAGTCTGAGTTTAGAGTGTTGCTCTAACAAGCCAGTTACATTCATTTTCGATGATCCAACAGCTGGTGCGGCCTTCTGGCCGTCGAGGCTTCCTCCAATTTGCATTCTGCTAAGAGGCTTGAATGACACTGAATTTGTCGTGGATGTCACAGATTCTGTCGGACTACTTGGCCGTTCCTGTAGAGAAATCTTATTCGCCGGAGTAGCCGCCGGTGATGGGCTTCTAATTCCTGGGCTTGGTGAAACCGAGCTTTTGGAGTCCTTCGGCGCATGATTCGTGCTCAGAGAAGTAGCTGATCCGTTGATGGTCGCTAATCGGCGCCGTAAGTCTTCGAATGGCGCCCCTGAACCTGTAGAGTACTCCGCGCTAGGAACTCGAGGTATACGCACTGGTGCTGACATTGGCATTCGCAAAGAATCGGTTCTCGACGTGCGTCGTGAGGAATAGGACTGCAGTCGAGAGGAACGGGAAGTGTGATCAGATAAACTTTGCGTTTTTAGGAAAACGGTTCGCGGCACGACGCCTAGTTTCTGCAGTTCTATGTCTCCGATGGTTTTGAGGGTCTTATCGGACTCGGGTTCTTGCTTAGCACGCGACGCAAAACTACTGGAAATCAGCCTCTGGCAGTTGACGACATCAGCATAATGACCTAGCTGTAGCATCAGCGAGCTTTATGATATAGTCTCGCATTGCAATCAGCTTCGACTCTTCACTAGGTGTCATACCTAGCTGCTGTAGTTTTGACAACTGGACTTCATCCCTACCCAAAATAGTAAATTGAGCCCATGTAGCAAGGTAGAAAAGATAGTGACCAACTCGTCAGACTTTCTTGTGATGCTTCCACTTTGCCTACGAATTGATATCACACTTTCCCTTGGTGACTCAATTTTTATGTTATTTCGCTTGAGGGCTCTCCAGAAGCTTGTTTTATCAGATCTCATTGCCCACCGTACTGTTGTATCGAGCATTTGACGGGGAAGCTAAAATCAATCACGTCGGTTTTATATCAACAAGCTATCAGTGGTATCATCGCACCGGAGGTTTCATAGCATTTAATAGATTCTGTTCGGCGATGACAGTGACGTCCGACTTGAGGAAATGGCGCAGCGAGGGATACAGGATACACCAAATGTCGCTAGGAGGCAACTGTGTTACAGCTGCAGATATGAAAGCAGCTGTGCCTTGTCGTATCCAGGCATTTGGATGGTACAGAAAGCCAAGGGTAGCACTCATAAGTTCCCAGATCCTCATCTTTTGAAACAGACCCAATTCGCACAGGCTGGTTAATGCAGCCAACACTTTCGATATTACAGTCTCCTCCACGTCTATGCAATCAAGTCAGCCAGAATGAAGACAGGACATAACTGACCAATGTACCTGATATTGCCTGGACCATGAGTGGCAGTATGTATTCTTCCAAACTCCTTCCTCCAGCACAAGCAGCAACGTCAACGATGCTTTCAAAAAACGCGTATCGTAATAACCAATCCCTGTCATTTAGATATGTGATCATATGGCTTAATAGCACGTCGTTCGTTCTTTGCCTGCCGAGGAAAATGCAAATTGACGAGATGTCATGTAGGACAGCCCTTTTCACGATACTGGATGGATCCATGAGTAGTGTTGCAAGGTGTTCTTGGATGTTGTTTTGGAGGTCTTGCATACTCGCATCGTATGATATCTATTGGGGGAAAAATGAAAAAAAAAAGTCCGCCCGCAACACTTGCGCTTACTTCATAATGATCATTATCATATTCTTGGGCTTCTGGAGGCAACTTGAATGCACCATGTGCTTTGAGCGCCTGTCCCATTTCCAAGTACCGCACTGCTGCGTTTGCAATTTGGACAATACATTGTGCATATGTGCATCGCACTGAAATTTCGGGATCTAACACGATATGCTTTATATTTGGAATGATATACTCTGGGAAAATCGCAGCGTTTGAAGGAGTTATAACCGTAACAAGCATAAGCTGCCGAAGACCATTTAAATTGAGATCTCTGACTCGCAACATTACGTACCACTTGTACAAGGGTTCGGACCGCCGCAGCACGGACTATAGCAGCTTCATCATACAACAATTCCACGATGTATGGTATCGTGCGGTCCAATTTGGCCTCATCCGTCAAATGGCAAGACAATGCAAGGAACACATCAAGAGCCCGAATTTTGGAGCTAGGAAGTAAGCAGTTTCGTATGTTCGCTGTCACGAGAGCGAGAATGATAAGAGCAGGACCATCTGAGTCTTCGTCAGAGCCGGATACATTCGTTATGACTAATTCAAATTACCTTGCAACGCTGCACGACGTCCGCCGTCAAAGACGCTCCGTAGCTTCGAGTCCCTATTTGGTATACACAGCTCCACGGGAAGAGTATCTTGAAACGGTTTCGAGGCGACGGGTAATGGTGCATAGTCAAGTCTGACATCCATAACTGTCTGTTGCATTGAGTCATCACCG
Organism: Amanita inopinata Kibby_2008; assembly: GCA_001691775.3. Lineage (NCBI taxonomy): Eukaryota > Fungi > Basidiomycota > Agaricomycetes > Agaricales > Amanitaceae > Amanita > Amanita inopinata. Next base: position 175,535 of record JNHW02000012.1, read on the forward strand.
AGATATGGTTCAACGCTCTCATAATCTGCCCACAGTCTATCCATTCGATGGTCAGAATCACTTGGTAGTGTTTCAGTACCGTTGTCGGAACCTGTGCCCGTGCTAACGCCTGCCAGGGATCCTGGTCTTGCCGTAATTGTTGAAGGTGTAGCAGTGGACTGGAAGGAAGACGATGCTGCCATTGCAGGTATATTGGATGCGAAGTTGCTGGAAAGGTCATTGACCGATGATACGTAATTGTGAAGAAAAGAATAGAATGACTCGGGAAATACTGTGTCCCGCGATGTATGCAATAGGTTGTCAAAGGTTGGTCGCGCTGAAGGATCAATATTGATCATTTGTTTAATCATGTTCTACTACCTGGAATGAGACACTATCATCTCCATACGAAGGGATGGACTTACCCGGACCCCAGCATCATCAATGGCATTTAGGTGATTGTCGACGAGATACTCTCCTTCTCTATATTTGAACAGCTGACTGAGAGTAAAGAGGGGCGCGCCCTCTAGGAACAGCTCGGCTATAACACATCCCGCACTGAAGCAATCCATTGCTTCAGTGACATGGCCATCCCTCTTTCCTTCATTACCAGTCATACCCAGTTTTGCCTTTCTGGCAGTGATTTCTGGGTTGGCGGCTGCCGTGTAGAAACGTTCAGGAGCGATATAGCACGTCCTTCGTCCGGATGTATCAAAATAAAATGAGAAATCGGAAGGGTCATCAAGCGGAAGATATGTCGGCTTGTAGGACGCGAAGTCTGATAGGTAAACCCAATTCCAAGACGTGACCAGGATATTTTCAGATTTGATATCACCATGAGAGACTTTGTGATTTCGAGCGTCACGCAGGGCGGTGATGAGCTGGAAAGCAATCCACCTTTTCTCAATCATGCTGAGGAACGGTCTCGTACTGTAATCTCGTTAAATTCGGAATAGCTAAACAATACATCAGGAACGTACCTAATACGATCATACAAGTTGCTTGCTATCCATTGCCGGATGATATATCCTGCCTTGTCCGTCTCTACGAATGACTGATAGTTGTATACATTGACTATTTCCGCAAGAGCCTTTCTCTCGTCTTTACGCATGTTCAACGCATTCGTGTGATATAATAGACCAAGACAAACCTTTTAGACGTTTGTGATAATTCATGAGTGATACCCCTGGGTCAGATTTGATAAAAATTTTGACGACCAGATATCCATTTCGGTGTCTGCATTTGACAGTCTTGAGGAAACGAGTCGATCCTAAACTGCCATTCCATTAAGGATGGTGCGACAATCGAGCATGGAGATGCCCACCTTCTTTCATATATAATATCCCCTCCCAGTTCAGCTACGAAAGAGTCTAGGGCTCCAGTTGTACGCGTAAGGGTAGAGCCTGAATGTGTGTTGCCCATGGTAAACTAGCGTGATGCCTTGTGAGTTGCACACAGGTTTAAGTTGATAAAGGTCCGAATGGCGGTAAACACGCGGCTCTGAATGAATCATAAACCGAAGCAAAGCAACTGCAGTTGAGGCATGTCGCTCGGTTTGGTGAGAGTCACCGCTGCAAGAGCAATGGTTCAGGGGCATATTCCTTTCCCACGGGGTCCACGAGCCGTCTGGCGGCACTGGCCCAGTCACAGCAGCTCTCAGCAACCTGGGCACAGCAATCAGAGCACATCATGTTTATGCCCCGAACAGAAGCAATATGCAGGCTGTACGACAGCCTTGTGATAGATTTTTATCACTCTTTGTCTGTTTCATGCGTGGCCAATCCTTTGACGTCGCGCCAACTGCCTCTGCAGCGGATTCTACATGAAACAAGTTGTAACTGCGGTGCACAGCCCTCCTCTCCAGCTATCCGTAATTGCACTTCCGCAATGGGCGGCGTTTTATCGAAGCACTAATGGCTACAGGCCAAAGTCGGTGTGGCCCCAACCTTTTACGCAAGACTTGAATATAAGGGAGGACTTTTCCAACCTCACCTTCACATTACTCGAATTACTATGATTTTCATCCTCGTCAAATCGTTCGCATTGATAGTAGCTCTGGTCCCAATTGCTTTGACGAAACCCTCGGTCGTCAATTTTGGCTCTGACTTGTCAGCCGAAGTTGGGACAGCTGGTGCTGTCTACTGTATGTGCACTTTATGGCAAACTGTGTCTGTTCTCATGGCATCTTCAGTTCCTACCAATGATCCAAAAGGAAATTACATTGTGGCAGCTGACATTCTGAGGAATGGCTCTCTGGTCAATCTTTCCCGGTATCAAATGGTCGTCGTCATCTGACAGTGCCATTAGGTCGTACAGGCAGCTCATAACACATGTGGTGTAGGTTCCCATGGTTCAGTACCTGGGCCAGACCCACTCTTGAGTCAAGGAGCAATCGCAGTTTCTGAAGCGAGCCATCTTCTTGCTGCAGTGAACGTAAGCATTCTAGACATGTCTTGCTGTACCTATTCTAATTCGTTCAATCTGAAAGGCCGGCTCTGATACGGTGACGTTATTCAAGATCAACAACAATAAGCCAGTCCAACTTGAAATGATTGGCCAGCCTGTCAAAAGTGGAGGAAACTTTCCGGTCTCGTTAGCTTTCAACAAGGAGGGAAATGTGCTCTGTGTCGTAAACGGAGGAAAAAATAACGGAGTCAGGTAAGAAAAGCAGCATTCTGGTTGAGGTAAATTATGGACCAATCGTATTCTGCGCACAGGTGTTTTAGCGTGAATAGCCACAGTGTCACACGCATACCAGGCACAGACCGCTCCCTGGGTCTCAATTTGACAACTCCCCCCACGGGTCTCGACAGAACTATTAGTGAGATTATATTCACGGAGGACGACAAACACCTGGTTGTTTCCGTCAAAGGGTCTACAACGTCTCCAGCACCCGGTTACGCAGCAGTTTGGGACTTTAACAATGACGGCACGCTATCTGAGACTTTCCAAAGGCGCATTGCGTTCTATCCCTGGTCCATGACAGTTATTCCCGGCAAAAATGCTTTGTTGATGACAGATCCGGCCATTGGCTACGATATCCTGGCGTTCAGTGGTCAGAATGCGACCTCTGATGCAACTGCATATCCAGTTCCTGGTCAAGTTGCCTTGTGTTGGTCAGAGTATAGTCCCAAGACTCACAACTTTTATCTCGTTGACTTTACTACTGGTTTGATCACTGAGATTGCCGTAGACAACGAATTGCAAGGACGAATTGTTACGGTGAGTCACTGTTTGTGAAACATTACATTGAGGCCTTGCATTGACATTGCTGTTACTGATTCAGCGACATGCTGTTCTCGGCAACGATTCGGGCATACTGGATCTTACGATTGCATCCATCGGTAAAACCGAGTGCGTAGCGCCTGGTATTGTTGACCATGCTTCCAGTTAATGGCATGTGGCAGTTATCTATATGTCATCGCCGCAAACAAGGGTGCTATCGCTACACTGCGATTGGATGGGCCTGGACATGCGTCACTAACGCAATCCCTGAATCTCACTGCAGCAGCCCACGACTTGGGGATACAACTAGGTAAACCAAAGATTTTTTTGTTCGTAGTGTTACTCATCTCCCTTGTAGATCCCAATTACCTGCAAGGCATCGCGCGGTTTGTTGGAAAGTAGGTTTGGCTTGTTAGGAGGGGTGTGAATTGTCTGTATAGTTCCGAGTTGCCCAATAGACGCGTTGTATTAGAAGTTAAGGTCTAGCCGTGAGACGATGTTGACGACTTTTATAAATAACTGTCGTCGTTGTTTGCGCTGACAGAGCGCGGGTACCGCCTTTTTTTCTTGAATAGAACAAGGCCTTCAATTCACTCCGAGTGCCTTGTTTCCTCTCTTCTCTTTCTCCATGTCGTGCCATGAACACCAGGAAGTTTACCATAACGCTGTATTAACCCCTTCGACACGACCTTTTACGACTCGTCAGGCTTGTCATCTTTCACGCCTCCTAGCCCTTGTCATCGCCACTTCTTCTCTCTTCCAAAGCGCATCTGCTGCCCCTTCTGAATATCAACCGCGTTCAGGCAGGCTTTTGGTTCAGCGAGGCCAAAGCAGTGGCTCTACATCAGTTGTGGCATGGGTCAGCGATTTTACACAGCGATACCTGCTCGTTTTTTAACCATTGCGTAGGCACCCGTCTTGGGAGTCATCCTCCTGCTACTCGCTGCCGTAATATATAGTTGCTTCACAACACCATTTGCTCATATCTTCTTACGTTGTCGGCGCAGAATAACATCACGGTCGGCTGGGCCAACAAATCAGGCCAGAGAACTCACAGCTGAGCAGCTTGCCGGATCCATCAACCGAAACACGACGAATGCGAACAACGCGAACAACGCGAGCAATCCAGGTAGGACACGGAGGCCACGGCGAACAAGACGCACTCCTTCGCAAATATCTACTACTTCTTTGCCCGCATATATGAAGGAACCTGGTGAACAGGAACTAGTCATCATCCGGTAAGATCTAAAATCAAATCAGCTAGATGATAACACCTATTTATCTGTTGCTGCCAGGGGTCCAACGGATATGGAGGACGTTTCGCAACCTGTGGCAACCGTCATGCCGTCCGTAGCAGAAGATGGCGAGGAAAATGCATTACAGAATCAGGCCATGCGATACCCCCCGATTCCCAACTCACCCAATGACATGCCATTGCTTCAGGATGACGGTTCTGCGAATGGAAGAACTAGGCGGAGTGTCGATACTCTAAATACTTCTGAAGAATCCGACCCCTTAAATCGGACAGTGACAGCATCCTCTGACCCACGGGGAGAGACACCATCTTATGAAGAAGCTGTAAGAGCGGGGAATCGACTTTCGATGCGATTGCCACAAGATTCACCCCAAGTGGTTAACCTTAACGAGCAGTCCTGGACTCTTGCATCTCCGTCTCCTCCAGGTTCCCCGGACACAAGTCACAGACTTTCCGGTTTCCGGTCTCTCCTGAATGCTATGAATCCTATTCACCTGAGTCACAGCGTTCCAGCAGGAGAGGCTCGCATTTCGCACCAACGAGCCGACTCGGGCACTTCTATTGTATCATCCGGCGACTCGCATTCACGCGAAACCCCCCGAAGCAGGAGCAGAGCATCTCACCACCCGTCTCCTTCAGGTTCCCTTTTCCGCACCCTTTCACGCCAAAGGTCTATACGCACAATCAACTCCAATCATCTTACTTCACCCTCCCTTGTCTCCATTAACTCCATCTCCGCTCCTCTAACACACACTGCAGTGAGGACAGAGTTCACGTATCCTAGAACAGGCCCAACGCCGGAACAGCTCAAGTTGATCTCCTCTCGAGATTCATTCGCTCGCTTCGGTATCCCATATGGAGCAGATGCCATTGCGTTTGCTGCGTCGACATCTCGTCAAGACTTGGAGCCTCCGCCTGATTTCGACTCTACTTCCTCCACCACAAACCTTCTCTCTCGAGTAGACTCATCACCAACTGAGCCGTCAGCGGATCCCGCCCCGAGTTCAGCAGGTACATCCCAAGATTCGTCCCAATATTTTCCAGAAGCACCCATTGCTTCAGAAAGTATGCCAGCTTCAAGTCCCCAGTCAGGATCGTCCCCCAGAACAGAGCTCAACATCGTTCCTCCTACTCCTATTGATGGAACTGGGACGTCGAACCAGTCATCTGCAACCAGCTTGGAAACAGAATATCATACAACGTCTTCCCCCCTCCCACCGCTGGTAGGTAACTCGGTCTCATCAAAATCTTCCCTGTCTCCGTCTTCATTCAAAGCCCACACCGAATTTGGAATTCGTGCCGAGTCGAGAGCTAGTTCATATTCAGTGCAATCGTTTACTACCGCTATCGAATCTGTATCTGGCCATGCGAAAGTGAACGAGCATGGAGTGCTGTCCGGTAGCGGCCCTACCACGCCAAGGATGGAAGCACAGCGTGCACTTGAATCTTCTGAATTTGCCCAGGCCGCATAAGTCGATAGTAGCCATACAAACAAAGAAGGCGTCGATGGTGCTCATTGTATAGCTCTCTTTTAGCCTGTTGCTTCTGGATGCTGTATTTATTTTTACCATCGTTATTATCTCTGCTTTGACATCTACTCCTCTATTTACACGGGACTTCAAATAGTACTCTGAATACACGACCACCATGTTGAAATGTCGACTTGGGAAGGCACAAGCTTCTGGATGGGAAACATGCGGATGTATTGATACATATTTTCTGATTTAGTATCGTCCAAACTCGATCCCCTGCCTATAATATCGTCAGCAAGTGAGATTGTCCGAAGCATTAGCTTCAGTGATATCGAACAAAAGCAAACACTATCAGATGGTGAGAGCGAAACAGGGATAATAACAGCTTGAAGAATACATATTTAATTGATGTGCAATGCGCGACGTGCGGGATGTAACAGGGGGTGAGGTTGGGCCAAAAAAGGAGGGGGGGTATAAAGAAGCATTGTATAAAGTGTGGAATGATAATTATAATGAATCTAGTTGAGAAAACCACGACACTTGGCAGAACCACAAAGACAAGGTATTTTGTCCTGTTCGAATGGGAAATGATAATCTGAAGGGCTCCATCAACATGGGCATAAACTCTAAACTCGAGCACTGGCGCACCATATGTAATTTCGTCCCCAAGTTCAATGTCTTGCTTTGCATAAATGACAATTTTCTTTTCACCATTGATCATGATGATTTTTGCGGTGCAGTTGGGATCGCAAGAGTGATTAATCAGACGTCTACAAAAACAGTTAAAAGCAGGTTGCGGAAACGACACTCAATCACATACCCGAGATTGCCCTTCTTCGTGGCGTCCACGACCAAGTCTTCGTCAATGCGAAATAGATAGCTGCTACCAATGCCCTGGCGCTCATATGCCTTCTCCCTCTTATCTGCCACCGCTGCCCGGATAACCTCTCCCACGTATTCAATAACCATCTCTCCCTTGGATATTTTCTCCATCGCATACAGGCCCCAATCATGGATAGGTGAGCGTGCGAAGCGGAGATGTTTCTTCCTCGTTTGCAGTTGGTTAAACTTGAACGCCGTCTCGTTTACAGCTGTCTCCCCTTTAGATAAAGCGACGGCACGCTGAACTTGGTTGATTTCTTCTAATCCTTGCGCTCGTCGGCGCGCATTGGCACGGTTGGAGCGAGAAGAAGTAATGGGTTGTGGAGGAGGCTTATCGATCGTAGCAGTCTTCTCGAGGCTCATCGTCCGCGACTGATACTGAGCAACATAGGCGGCCTTCTCTGCATGAGAAATCTGGTAGAATCCTTCCGTACGCGCCGATCCAGTTACATGCTTGTGGAACAATGGAGGCGCTGTAGAAGTCGGAGCGAGATCTTGCTCGAGTTCCGATGTTGAAGGCCCGCACCCTGATAGAACAAGCTTCGCAAAATAGAGGTCCTCGTCATCCTCACAAAGACCTTCCACGAATGGATCGGGAGGTGGCGTGGGTGGAGGAGTAACAACGTGCAATAGGCGTTTCGGCTGTAGGGCTGGAGAAGGAGAACGCGAAACAGACGACTCTAGTGCACGGGTAATCAAAACTTGTGCAACAGCAGGAGGAGTGGGTAACAAGTCATCCGCGCTGATGACCGCGTCTACTCGTAGCTCCTTCGTCATCTTCTTCGCCCCTCTCGTCTCCTTCTCAAGAACATGGTCCTCTATCTTCTGCTTCTTCCTGACTGGCACCGCTTCCTCGACCTGATCGTGATCTTCCGAAGCAGCACGTTTCTTGATCAGCTCTTCCACTGCTGCTAATCTCCCAACATCCAGTACATCCTCTTCCTCAGACTCAAGCTCATCCTCAACAACCTTTTTGACCTTCTTGATCGGCTCCTTCTTCCGTCTCTTCTTCGGTCTTTCCGTAACCTCGTCATCTTCAACTTCCTCCTTACTCTCCCTCTCATCCCTTTCAAATTCAACTGCTGATTCCACGGCCTTGGCTTCTTGGGCAGCTTCCCTCTTATTTTGCTTCTTGAAAGATAGACCTTTCAACCCCTTTTTTTCAAGCGGCCTCTGCTGATCTTGGAGGGTTGCCTTAGCTACAGCTGCAGCACCCTTGCTTTTTGCCTTTTCCTCCGCAACGTAACGTCGCAACATGGGGGCGATCACCCGGTCCATGATGTCTTTTTCAAGGAGAGTTCTCAGTTCACGAAGGATGCTTTGCTGGGCTTGTTCAACAAGCTCGGTCTCTTCCCATTTTGTCTTGGTCGGTTCGAGCACATCGGCGGGTGCTGAGTGAACAACCAACGTCACAGATTGATACGCCAACGTCCTTGAACCTGAGCCAAGGACCATAGCGGCGCGACGCGCAACGTCGGGCTTTTCGAAAGTAACGTAGAGGCCCTGATGATCTCGGAGAACCTGATATCCTGAATTATTATTATGATAATGAACGCGGGAGGAAATCTCACCTCATTGACGTGGAACCCCTCAAAAAACGTCTTGACATCCTCATCTCGAACGGTCCTCACAAGTTGCGCTCCGCCTTCCACCTTGACATATTCCATGCCATTTCTGGCAAGTGCCCTCAGCACTCCTTCGTGTTCTTTTTCTCTCTCTATACCATCCTTGGCACCGCTGCCCGATTTGTGCTTGCTCAAGCCAGGTCGCATCATTGCACTCGGTGATGGCGAACGTGACGTATACGCAGGAGACGGTTGATAGTGTCGGTCAGCTGATGTTAGACGATAAAAGCGTCTTCCTCTATCATGCTCACGTTCATGATGAATAGGCGTCGACGATGATGAAAGGGAGTCATGCTCGCGATCTCTATCCTTGTGCCGGTCTCTATCCCTGTCCCTGTCCCTGTCGCGTTCATGATCTCTATCCCTGTCCCTGTCCCTGTCCCTGTCACGTTCGCGCTCTCTATCCCAATCCCTGTCCCTGTCCCTGTCCCAGTCTCTATCTCTATCCCATCTATCCCTGTCACGGCCTCTATCCCACTCTCTTTCCCCCTCTCGGTCCCAATCACGTTCGCGTCGCGACCAAGAAGAAGCCATGGGTGTAGCTTTGGCATCAAGTCTAGCGCGAATGAGTGATGGTGGTGGACGACGTATGCGAACAGCGGGCGGTGGTGGAGCGGGGAGCGGGTGGTTCACGGGAGGAATAATGCCGTTCGGAGTCTGAGTTGATAGGTGACCTGCTGCTGCTCCGACGCTGGAACTAATAGTACCAGTTGTCGCTGCTGCAGCCATGGCAGCTGCCGTCACATTGGGATTCTGTGGTAAAGAAGGGTGGGACAGGCGTCCCATACTTGAGGAGGGCGTCGAGGAAGACGGCGCTGCTACCGTCGAACCACGGTGGTGCTGACTGGAACGAATATCCAACGGTTGCGAAGGTTGTCCACGCCACTGGGTGCTTGAGTTGGGCGTCTGGCCCATGGGAGTTTGGGGTGTAGAGGTGCCAGCCTTACCTGGACCACTTCCGCTGCCACTTGCAACGCTCGCGCCATTGACGAGGGCAGTTAGACCTTTCTCTCTCCTACGCTTTTCTTCCCTTTCCCGCTTTTTCCGTTCGTTGAGCTCTTTCAATACAGCCTTCAGCTTGAATCCCTCTCCATCCAATACTGCGCGTATTTCTTCGTCTTCACCAACTTTTACGGCCAAGCCGACGCCAACAAGAGAAGCTTTCTTCCCATTCTCTTTTTCAGCACATTTCTTGGCCTCCTCATGAGTACCATACTTTATCAGTACAATTCCCAGTGCACTGCCATTTTCTTTGTCTATCTGAGGCTCAAACCCAAGGATGGGGCCATATACACTGAAGTGCCGTCGAATATGCTGATTAGGTATCAGAGGGGGGATATTTGTGATCAACACCTGGGTTGGTGGTGGGGGTCCAGTGGAATTCTGATCGTGCTATACGTGTCATACAATTCGTTAGTCAAGGTGAGACGTGCAGTTCAGAATGGGAGAAGCTATTTAAACACCCTGCTGATGAAGGAGGGCACATTAACTTACCTCATACCTGACCTCGTAAAACTCATTCCGTCCAGGCCTTAAGCTCTGTATTCTCCTAAAACCCTTTTCTTTCCTCGGGTCTCTGACCACGACCGGGAATTCTTGCATCCCATCCTCACCTTCTGTTTCCACAACCTCACCGTCAAATCTGTAGAGAAGCTCCTTCCCCTTCCCTTTACCTCGTATCCGCTCCTGAGCAACGACACTAGTAGCATGTTTCCGTACATGTTCAATGAGCGAGCGATAATAGGACGGTAGATGTTTTGCATTCGGGTTACTTTGCGCATATACAAGGGAAGTCGAAGAGGTTGCGCCTTCTATCGCAGGGTCGTATACCACTTTAAAGTTGCGCCCGGAGGGATATTCAGAGCGGGGAGGCGGCCATGAGGGCGGAGGTGGTAATGAATAGTATTCTTGCTCTGGCGAAGATTTCGGACATTCTTGAGGCAACTCGAGCTGAGTTTGTGAAGTAACTTGGGGTTTTTGAGGAAGAGCGTGAGTATGGGACGACAATAATGAGAGTTTTGACGGCGGATGGGGCAAGTGGATAGGAGTAATAGGGTTGGAAGGAAGCGTAGTGGGAGTCGGAGGCAGTTCTTGCAAGGGGACTGAAGAAGCTGACGGTATTAATGGTCTCGATTTTGGGGCAGAGTTTTCAGACCGTGGCGGTGGAACTGGCGGCTCTGAGGTCGGAGGTGGTGGTGGTTCTGATGTCGGCAGCGGTGGGGCCGGAGAAGCAGGAGGGATTGGGGGAGGTTCGGATCGTGGTGGTGGCGGCGGTGGTGGTAGTGGCTCAATCGTTGGAGGTGGAGGGGGCTCTGTTGGTGGAGGCGGAGGAGGCTCTGCTGCTGGGGGTGGTGGTGGCGGTTCATGTGCTGGCGGCGGAGGCGATAGTGGTGGTGGTGGCGGTGGTGGCGGTGGTTCATATGCTGGCGGCGGTGGTGGTGATGGTGGTTCATGCACTGGTGGAGGCGGCGGTGGTTCGTGAGTTGGAGGTGGCGGGGGTGGTGGTTCATGAGTTGGAGGTGGAGGCGGTGGCGGTGAGGACGATCGTAGTGTTTTAGCGACCAGGGCATCAGTTACAGGACGGGACGTTGAGGAGGTATGAGATCCAGGTCCTGAGGAGGAATGAAGCTTTGACGTCTCTGGTCGCTGCGCTGTTTGCTCATTCTGGGGTGCTGATACAAGTAGAAGCCTGAAAGACTCAGGTGGCAGAGGGGGTGGTGCTGGCGGTGGTTGAGATGGAGGGGTTGGTGGATGGTGTGATAGAGGTAGATGTGCTGCAGAACAGTTCGACAAACGGTTGACTTTCTCGCGCATTGAGTCTTGAACTCCAGTGGCACTAGGACCTATTACAATTATTGCCGACCGACTTGCACTCACACCACCATTATCCTCGATACCAGTGCTAGTTGAAGCGTCAGTATCCCCATTATCCGCGTCGAGCTCGCCAGTCGCGTGAGCAAAAGTCGATTGCACAGCCTGCGACAGTGGGGTGATTGAGAACGTCAGTTGCACGATTGTTAAAGACACTTACACCGACTGTGGACCACCCCGCTGCAGTATCTGATTTTTTACCTTTGATCGAGATAGGATGTCGGTTGCTTTGTAGAGCATGAGGAGGCAGACAGTTGCTCTGATTGCTGGCGGAGTGTGATATGGTGTTTTGCCCATTGGCAATATGTTTTGGGCCTTGGGGCAGTTGTTTAGGATATAGGCCGTTTGTTAGACTGCGAGGACCAGTGGGGGGAGCCGCTCCTATGCGTGTGAGGGATGAGGGAGGTGGAGGGGCGCGCAAAGTTTGCAACTGTGACTGGGGCTGAATGGAGGTTGACGAGGTGGTGGTTGTTGGAAAAGAGGCGAGCAAGGCTCTAGGACCTCTTGGAGGAGCCTTGCCCGACATAGGAGGGGAGAGTCGAGGCAGGCGGTGAAGGGAGGAAGAGGGTGAGAATGGCGGGAAACAGTGAAAGAGACTCTGGTCACCGCGCGTGGCTGGCACAAGAACCAAACAAGTCGACGCTCTCTCTATGCATTGACACTCTATGCTTATGCTCTATCCAGTACAACGACAACGACAACGACGACAACGACGACAACCACCACCACGACCACCATCCAGCAGGAGAAGACTTGGCAAAGCTCATCCATCCCAGTTGCTGGCTGTAGGTTCACATGATCAAGCATGATACAACAGCAGCATGGCGCAGTGGAAGCGCGCGGGGCCCATAACCCCGAGGTCACTTGATCGAAACAAGTTGCTGCTAGACACTTATTTTTTCTTCAACGCCGTATGGATCTCAATGACAAAAAGACCTGCCCCAGTGAGGCTCGAACTCACGACCTTCCGATTGCAACCGACGAGATAACAGTCGGACGCTGTAACCAACTCAGCCATGGGGCATGCAAAGGCACATGTCCCTAGATCAGATCACTCATCGCGTCTGACGTATCAGACCGTGTTCTCAAGCGAGGTCTAACCCTCTTCCTTCGCAATCTTAAATAACCAGCGGTGTGTCCGTTCATCGGCAGCCAATGGACCACTGACCATTATTTGCTATATCTGATTCGTGCACTTTTCCTTCCGCATACATTCAAACAAAATCACTAGCGAATGCTCTGTTCTTACTTATAGCAGGAGTCGACCAATTCTAGGCAACTTTGCAACCAAGCTGGATGCTCAAGATATCTGTATCAGTCATACAGAGTGTGGTATCTGTTCGCGGAGCATCTCGAGGAAGGCAGCCCTCTATGGATAGCTACTGCTGGGTAGAGCCCGTTGATGCTGCAACGCTAACTCGTCGTGCATGGCCATTTCGGTTAGTCTCCCCAGTACAGTAACGAAAACCATGGACCTGAGAGGGTAGTCAATCATTAATCACTCCCGAGTCGGAAGAGTATTCATATTCACACCGACTTACTAAAGTTTTGGATGAATAGTCCCAATTCAACGAGTCCGCGGCCGAAAGGTTTGACTGTTTCTTGTTCAACTTATTTCCATTATATGCACGGCCGCAGTGTCGCTCCTTCCGTGTGTTCCACGTGCTCTGCATGGCCTGGTTGCGCGCGGTCTTACGGCCAAGCTTGACGGTTGGGAAATATGTAGTGCCCATGTATTCTATGGGTTTCCCGTCAACACTGGCAAGCACTTCAAGGCATGTGCTTTGAGCCAGTTTTCCAAGAGTTTCAAGAAACTCGTCTGTGTAGAGCCACACAGGATGTTGAAACTCGCAGTAGGGTTGCTGAAGGCATGTGTACCAATATCGGCAAGGCGTGTAACGAAAATCTTTCAAACAATCTAGGTAATCCTTTTCGTCCAGAGAACCAATATACGCAACTCACATGGTTTCCTATCTTCAGGGTGCAAATAGGAACACTCAAGTTTGCGACACCTGCCCTGCACGTGGGACCAGCAATGCCAGACTTTCTCGGTTCCTAACGCAGTCTTCTCCTGCTCTCGATCACGATCAAGGGCCCTTTGCAACTCCACGTCGTGAACACTGGATAATTTATGTCAGACGCTCAGCTGGTCAAGGTCAAGTCACGGACACACACAAGTTACAAGATGAACCAAGCAGACATTTTCCTTCTTTCTCTACGAAATGCCGGCACGGAGCCGTCCTCCATACAACAACTGGCTTTTTCCCCAATTCGCCACCTTGAAATACCTTGTTTTCCTTTTTATACCTCTCTCCCAACTGCGCCCACACCCTTGACCACCACAGCCAAGTTAAAGGTATGGGTGGAGATGTAGAATAACTTGTCCAATTTGGTGCACCGTTCAGATTGACCTCTCTGATCCTAACATTACACATCTCATCTGTCGTTGAAGACGGTGAGCATACATTCATCACACGCGCGACGTTAACCAAAATTCTGACCTGTGTTCCCATCCATCGCCGTCCCTAGATATCTCAGCCCACATTCAACGTATGGTGTTACTGTATTGCGATGCATCTGTGTCGTCGCAAGTGAGATGGTGATAATAACTTGACTTTCAGTGAGGTCCTGAAGAAGCAGACCCGTTGCTCGCTGGTATTAATAGCTCAGAGCCACCCAATCCACAACTTGTGAACAATGGTGGTGATAATCCCCAGCGATTACTGGTTCAACATTCGCTTTGGAACGCCCCAAGCTGCTGATATATTGAGAAATGCCTAGTCCTCCAAGCTGTTTCCACGCGTTTTTTTGTTCAAATTAGTGCTTGGTAACTTGGCAAAGCATTTGCTCAGTCGCAATAGCTACTATGATAAGGAATGATTTGCCTTCATCAGCGCCGGACTGCGACCCTGTCTACGCTCGCACTTAATGCTATGCAAGCATGCACACATTGAATCGACTTGAACGTGCGCCTTGGCGCCAACACGCGAACAGCTCAACCCTATTAACAATCATGGTGGCATTGCCATGTTGAGGCAAGCGTGCCCTTGTCATGATTGTCACCTGGCAAACAATACAAAGCGTTTGGCAAGTGGCACAAGATCCAACGTTCGCTTTGATATACTCGCGATCACGTCAGACACTCAGGTTAACAAACAACAGCTACAACGTTGTATCTCTTCTGATGTAGTTGACTCTATTGGACACATGATGAGTATTACACACAAATACATCTAGGATACAAATTCGCATGATTCAGTCCATTACATTGCGGTGCATTGATGAGGCATGGTATGTGTGTGTGTGATGAGGACGAAATAAATAGCATGGTGCTCGTAAAGAAAATCAAAACATGTACGGATATCACGATTGTAGAGACATGTTCTGGGGGTGCATTGGAGCAGCAGGTCCCAGAACATCAAAGCCAGACATCATGTGATGAATGCGCTTTCGCGGTGGGAGACTTGACAAGTCCTGAATTAGAGGGGACGCAGGTTAATGACAGCCTCCTAAACTAAAATTGGACAAATAGATTTATCACCTCACAAGCATATTGAGCATCTGGGGTAAAGCGCGGTTGTGTCAGATAGGAGAGAAAGTCCTTAAAAAGGCGTGTGGATTACCTGGTAACTGTGTTGTATGATCCCAGCCTCGAGAATGCTTCCTAGTTTTTCCTGAATGATCCTGAGTAAGATTGAATGGCCAACGCACGTCAGCTATTCAGGTGTGAGAGAAGAGAGATTGGCGTGGATTAACCGACCTCCATGTGTGCTGCTGACTCATTGGCATAGACGCCGTGGCTATCAGGTTCTGGCCATTCTACATTTTTTGGAGTCACGCGAGAATGGCTGAAAAAGTCCGCTGAGCCTCGGACGTCCTATCAAACGATATTAACATGAACTTCTTATGGGTGGGACGATTAGAGGGGAAAAAAAGACACACCACTTCAGCTGGAAATCTCGGTGGACTTCTTCTATCATCACCCGAAAATGAAGAATTTCTTGACCGCATGGAGTCTATTGTCACGGTTAGCAAAAAAATGATGATCATTCAGGGTAGTGGAATATCAGTCTTGACCTGTTTGATTTCTTGCCAGGAGAAGCGCCACTGACGCAGATCATTAGCACGGAAAGAACAAATGCCATATCACTTACTAACGTCGTCACGGCGCTTCTCAGCTGCTGTGACAGCCATCCTAGCCTGCCGCTCAATGTCGAGACATGTTGTATACCTCATAAAGGCTTCTTGAGTATCTTTCTGTGCACGTACTAAAGACATGCGTGCAGCCTGCAGTGCTTGTTCTGGAAACGCTATGAGATGTATAGGAATGTTCTTTGTAGAGAAGAGGCCTACTTGAGGAGGCTGCTTCTTGGGTCAGGGAATCGCCGCCACTTTGAAGTGGTGAACCGATAGTCCGGGCAAAATAGGAACTCGACTCGTCAATATCTTGTCCTTAAAAAATCAGGTCAATGTGGTCTTGGCGCCGCCAGATAATTCCGTACCATTTGTAGCACGCTGCATGTAATTATGGTCACGGGGCTCAGGTGTAGCAGAGTCGACAGAGATATTTCGGTGTGAATAATCTCCATCCGAGAGTGCGTTGCGTAACCGCGGGTTATGTGGCATTCCTGCCGCTTGTCGCTCAATGAACTTGCGGAGAAAGGTAAGCTCCATATCATCCGGCATAACGTACGGCGGGCCCTGTATGTCACCCTTCTGCATGAGCAGCTCAAGATGGGACATAGTTTTGTCCTTGAGCTGTTGCAGCCACTCATGGAGTTCCATATGGTCCTGGTCGGCACGAGAATCATAATCTTGTCGTCGTCTGGCTTTGCGCCAATATGTTTTGGTCAATTTGAGGGCACGATTCACCTCGTTATCGAGAATGCGGTACCATTCACTGGCTTTACGATTCAGACGGACACACAGTACACCCGGCTGAACGCGCAGCTGGAGAACACAGCGGCCCTCACGGTCAGGGGGGCCCAAGACGCCTTTCTGGCCTTGATTACCTCTGGTAGCGCCTCGAGATACATTTCCGAGTTCTGGCCAAGGAAGGTCATCAGGAGTGGACATGAGAGAAGAGAGTAAAAGAGTCAGAAAGAGAGTGGAAAGATATATGTACAGAAAGCACGGTACGGAGACGAAGGGCTAAGAATCGGTTAAAAGAACTAGGAGTACATGAAGTAGGGGATATAAAGGATAAGATCGCGGAGCTAATTGATAGTTGAATCTCGCGTGTGACGGACCGCAAGACAGTTGATGGAGTGAATCAAGGCCAGTTGTCCGACAAATGAGCACTCACATGTTTGAATCCCTAGTAACCTCCCTTTTGGGCCTTTCTCCAATTAGCATATCACTCGTTTCCCACATTAGCCTTCTTACTCTCAACCCCGATGTCGTACGCGACAGCCTGGGAGACCCTTTTTTTGTATTAATAACGTCCACTACACAAGGCAACAAAGTCACAGCTGCCGGATCACTCCAAACGGCAGTGGGTATTGCAAAAGATTCGACACCGCCATCTTCAAATCCTGATCTGATCTTCCACACCTTCGCCGTCTGGGACCATGGCAGTCATTTGGCTTACTATTGCCAGAAACGCCAGTTTGTCACGCCGAAAAGTCCACTCCTTGTGCAAGAGGGGCTGCATCCGAGAAATTGACTGTTTGCCGTCATTAGTTCTGATCATTGCCAACGATTAACAGGTCGCGTAAAAACATACCTGTGCAAGCACTCCAGCGGACATACTGTTTCCATGCGTCACCGCCGGATTCTCTGCCCCTGCATTTTTTCCCCATTCTAGTCAGTTTGCCATGATCAACTAGACACTACGTTACTAACCATCCCGTAGACTGCGTGTGATCCGCTTTTAGTGGTAATCCAAGTCCGCCGTTTGCATTAGCTTACCTTATTTCCGCCAAAAGCAGCTCCAATCTCAGCTCCGCTGGTACCCACATTGATCTATATAATAGAAGCGAGTGAATGAATCAGCGATCTCTGACAAGTTAAAAGAAGGTTCTGCAAGCATTACGTTGACAATCCCAGTGTCAGAGCCTGAAGGTCCTATCCACTTTCCCAGATGACGCACGTCTCGAGTCCAGAGACTGCTCGACAATCCCTACATTGTCACCAGATTTGACGATTATGATTACTTGAGAGGATGTGTGGACCTACCTGGGGCACTGCGTTGTTCCATTCAATAGCCTGCTCTAGGTCATCGAAAATTGCAACATTCAAGATGGGAGCAAAAGTTTCTGTCTTCCAAATATGCTCCGTGGTGTTGGCGGATTTAGGAATGGCAATAGTTGGCTTGACAAAGTTACCAGAACTCATAGGACCATCTAATAGGCACCTCTCGCCACCAACGAGGAGTTCAGCATCAATAGAACGCAAGTGCTGCACGGCGTTCTCATAGACTTTCACGGCAGCACGCGTATGCAGAGGTCCCAACAGCGTCTTTTCTACAAGGGGATCTCCGGGAACAACAGAACTGTAAAGCTTTTGGAGGCGTTCCAGAACCTCAGTCGCGATGCTCCTGTGTAGGTATAATCTTCTAGTGGAAGTGCAACGCTGCCCTGCTGTACCAACAGCTCCGAAGAAGACCGAGGGGACTGCGAGCGAGAGATCGGCATCCGGCATGATTATGGAAGCTGTTCAAGTGCGATGTCAGATTAGTCGTTCTAAGCTATCGAAACATCTCGCGTACCGTTGTTGCCACCCAGCTCCAGGATGACTTTTCCGAACCTCGATGCAACATTCTTTCCCACAATACGGCCAATGTTTTCGCTTCCAGTAAAGGAAACTATCGGTTCCCGTCAAATTTTATAGCTGACAGACAGAGTTCGGCATTACCAAGTTCAACGTCACGACTTTCCACGATTGTTTCGCCACAATCTTTGCCGCCTGTCGCTAAACTTGCTACAGCACCAGGGATGCCATTTTCTTCCAGAATCCGTGAAATTATATTTGTAACAGCGATGGAACACAGTGGTGTCGTCGGAGATGGCTTCCAAATGGTAGCGTTACCTGCAGCCATGGATAGAGCCAGGTTCCTAAGCGAACAAGTCAATTTCAAGTTGGAAAACGGCATGGTCAGAAAAAAAAGAAAGAAAGACAGTACCATCCATAGACTGCCACAGGGAAGTTAAAGGCAGAAAGCACCGCCACGACACCTAGGGGGTTTGGAACTGGAGAGATGTTAATGAAGGGGATAAAAATGCACGATGGTGAAAATCAAACCTTCTAGGATAGTGTGACCTGGTCGCTCAGATGCAATTACCTTGCCATTCATCATTCTTGACAAGCCGACTGCATAATCACACTACAACAAGATTAAGATTCAGAGCCAGCACACCGTTGACCAGGCAAACCAACAGAGGACATACAATATCTACAAACTCTTGAACTTCACCGATACCCTCGGTTCTAATTTTCCCCATTTCCAAGGAGACAAGAGCCCCAAGTTCGTTGCGCTATAAATCGTGCATAAGAATATGTCATACTATAGAAATACAAGAGAAAGAGCTTGGTACCTTTGCAGCAAGTGCTTGCCTGATCTGACGCAGAATCTCACCTCGACGGGGGGCCGGGACATCTGAAAGAGTAGCTATAAGGTTATGTGCTTTCGAGCGCGATGTGACAGTAAACAAACTGCGGAAGATTTTATAGGCTTCGCGCGTGCGTTCAAGCGCGTTCTGAACCTCTTGTGGGCTGGCTGTCTTGACTCTTGCGAGGACCTCACCAGTGGTTGGGCACACTGAAGTCAAGATGTCGCCGGAGCCACGCCATTGTCCATCATAGACGCCTGACACTTCATCTGTTGATGATATTCCCAGGGAGGAAAGGATGTTTGAAGCTCTGCTAGAAAGGCCCCTGGCGGCAAGGCGACGATTCGAGTTGATGACAATGGAACGTGCAAACATGGAGACAGGTTGATAAAAGGTGAAGATGATGGTCGGTGTTTAACCCGCACTCGTCAGGGCGGAATGCGCTTGGGTTTCCTTTGGATCCCTCGCTGGCCATGATCCGCCGTGCCACGTGGTATCCAGCGCTGGGAACGACCTCGACGTCGGCCAACGATGACGCCAGCGTCTTCCGCAACGCCAAAGAGAGTTGCGCTGCGAAATGCACGGAGCAGACAAGGCACCAGATGCATCTGGCGTCGGATGCGTAATCTCTTTTTCACCTGTGCATCAGCCTCGACATCTCCCACCACACTCCGGTGGCCCCTCCCAACCATCCAACTAGGGTACTTTATATCATTATCCTCCAACCTATAGCTCACTAAAGAATTCCCCTTCAACCTCCACCTCATTTTTTCCCTTTCTCTTCTTGACCTTCAGAGGCTCTTTCTCAGGTTTGCGTCTCCTCTTCTTCGGTTTTGTAATTCCTTCTTCATCGTCGGACTTGGCTACTTCACCAAGTCCAATAGCTGTTTCGTCCTCGTCCTCTCCCTCCGCTTCCAATTCGGTGTCCTCATCTCCTGCCTGACTGCCTTCGTTGTCAACTTCCAACTCATCCTCAACAGATGCATGTCTCTCTCGATCATTTCCCTTGCGGAAAAATGCCCCCAAGTCCGACATCCGCAGGACCTCCTCGTGCCCCACACTTCCTACCCACCACGGTCCGCAAATGTCAACGTCTGTCTCCTCTTCACTGTCTGATCCATTTCCGCGGCGTTTGTCCTTTCCTTTAGAGGTGACACCTGCAACTTCCTTTTCCAGTGTCAACTGTCCTCTTGCCTCTCCTATCGCAATCCGTTCAACCGGCCATTCTCCGTGATCTGTGACAACGCCTAATAATTCGGTCGGAAATAGATGAACAGCGCGTACATATCCATCAGATGATCCTGTGAGAATTGTACTACCCGAGTCCACGTCTGGAATATCTCGGGGCAGGTTGCAAAGGGCATCAATGGACAGAGGATGCCTCGAGGCTTGATAAGTAGACTATCAACTTGGGGTCGAGACGAGACACACCCAGGGACACGGTCAACGCAGTCGCCCCAACCCTTGTTGCGGTTGAAGATGGAAAGAACCCCGAGCTGCGTTCCAACTACTGCTTTTGTGCCACTGCATATAAACGAGATCGTCAAAAAGGTTCTGGTACATCCAACATGCGCCCACTATTCGGTAGACAGGCACAGACGCAAGAAGCATGATGTCGGACGAAAGGGACTGTAAATATCATACCTTTTGATAGCAACTATTGATAAAAGTTCATCTTCTTGGTCTTCTGAATGAGCAATCGGTTCCGCCTTTTTCGACTTGATATCCATGACAGACAAAGTACCATCACCGCTATTGCGTCAGGTGCATTAATCGACATCGGTTTTGCTTGCATTGACGAAGACCACAACTAATCAAACCACGTACCTCGTCGCGACAAGCTGTTTCTTGTCGTCCAACCAGAGAAAATCTGTGATGTAGTCAAAATGCTGATTGTATGTCCTGAGACAGTCGCGTTGTCGCGGATCCCATAACTGAGCACTGGAGCAATCAGAACGCAAAAGACGGACGATAGAGAAGAGCAACAAATAGTCGTTTCAAAGAAATTACAAGTGTCGTTTTTCCATAAAGCTCCATTCGCAATCTGGTGAGATAATCAAATGGCAACGGGTACGTACCTTGATGACACCTTCATCATCGCCTGTGGATATTAAACCAGGCATGAGATATTTTACACGGTTGATGGGAGAGCTGGTGAGGACATGCTAGCCGTGTCAGAATTCATGTGCAATACCAGAGCCTCCCTGCAGCTATGTCAAGAAATCAGCTAAAAAAAAACTCACTCGTGAGCTTTGACTCGAGCGTCCACGTCCTGGGTCTTGGTATCAACAATGCTACATCACGACAGCCAGTTAGATTATTTGCAGGCAAGACCATCTTTTTGCGAGAGCACACTTGAATGATCTTGCTTTTCCAACAGCATACAACTGCGTTCCGTCTTCGTTGATGCTCAGGCCGCGGCACGAGCGTTTGGATGGCCTGACGTTGAAAACTTCTTCATGATTCCCCTTGTCATCATATGCAAAGGCTTTTATGTGTCCAGTTAACAGTCCGGTGTACACTGTGGCGAATGTTGGATGGAAGACGAGGTCGAATATTTGGGACCCAACTGGTACTTCCATCTTTGACAAATTTGGCTTCGTCCTCCGCCACTCACCAACTTTATGCAATTATGTAAGCTGGCCTGAGCTGTGGCTGACACAAGTCGCCAACGTTATTCGACACGTAGAAACACAAACGGTGGTACATGATACATCCAACTAGGTATAATTAACTGCAGTAACATAATGGTATTTACAATGGATGCTGGTGAACAGATCTGAGCAAATGTCAGCAAAACCAGTAAACCTCAAACCTTATGTAGATCTAATCAGAGACAAGGGGAAAGCTATTCAATCCGGGAGTTCGAAATATGACCTGAACATTGATTCACTTCGCAAGCCAGTAGTCCGTATAACGGCATGCACATGGAGAAACAGACGTGGAAATCGGCGAGTAAAGTAGGCCAAAAATCCTTCAGGCATCGGCCCAAGGTGACGCTTAACATTGTCAGGCATATCTTGATAGTGGTGTTTCTGTCGACAAACACTCTTCGTTAGACCTCCAACTTTAGACAGATAAGCAAGAACAACGCACTTTATTCCGCAGCGCACGCAGTAGATCTTGGACAGATTTGCCATCATACTTTCTGAACTTGCCCAAGTTCTCTATAAATACTTTGTCCAGCCGCGCATGCCAGTCATTGCCCACGATGCTGAACGCATCTTTTTCCAATTCCAATAGATACGGATCCTTTGGATCCCGACACATGACTTCGAACCGGTCAGAAGCATCCTGCAGAAAGTTCAATCGTCGTGCAGGATCCCAAAAGAATGGATGCAGAAGACATGTCATGGTGTCTGGCCTGTAAAACGTGCGTCAGTTTACTCTGGTTTTGTTTGGACACGAAGGGGATGCCGCATGCTCTACGAAGAGAGTTGGACTAATGAATATAGACCTACCGCTTTGACGCTTCAGGATCCAACATCTGAGTGATCAGATCTACGGCTTCTGAACCTTCTTCTCCAAATCTTTCCAAGCCATTCAGGCTCTTGGCGTCCTTCAAAATGTTCACTTCGCGCTCGTACTTGTCTCCAAATGGATGGCCTCCATTTGTGAGAGTGTAGTAGAACAAACAGCCCAGTGCAAATATGTCGACAGACTTTGTCAACCGTGGCTTACCGCTTCCATGGGTGTTCACTGTCGGCGATCCAGAGGCACTGACGACCGTAGCTACGCTTCCCTTGGATGACACGGAATTGTCGTCCCCGATTTCGTCCAACTTAACTTCACCTCTAAGGATCTCTGGGGCACGCCATCCTACGGTGCCTGCTGCCATGGCACCGTAAGCTGTTGGTGCGAAGCTAGTCTGATCTACATCGAGCTTCTTGCAAAGGCCGAAATCTGAAATCAGCATTCTATAGCCGCCTCCGGGCCCGCCACCTGGCTTCGCGCCAGATACCAGTATATTCTGAGGTTTGATATCTCTGTGAACAAGCTTGAGAGCATGTAAATGTTTTAGGCCACCAGTAATTTGCTTGAGTGCTCGCTTGGGGTCAAAGGATAACGCTATATCTCTCCACTGATCTCTGTCGGGATTCTCAATGATGTCCGCAAGGGAGGCAGGGCACAGTTCGAGGGCAATATATAAAAAGTTGGCATGTGCTTCCTGATAATAATATCGTATCACGTTGGGATGGTCGTCACTTTCCTGCAGGATGCTAACTTCGCGCGATGCTAGTGTCACAAAGTCGCGCAAAAGTCGTTTGACAGCCACAGCTCTGCCCTGCAGTGAACCCTGGAATACAACTGTACCGTGAGATCCGAAGCCTGTCGGGAGGAATCAGTTGCTTGCACATCGTTTGTTTTATCAAGCAACTCACCCAAGGTGGTATCTGATACAATCAGCGAGGGACCAGTTTCTACTGCCGGCGGCGTGGATGTAATGACAAGGGATCGTGGGGAAAGGGGAGAAGGTTTTCCGGTTTGCTTCTCCGTTTCGTGTTCGCTCTTCTTATCATCTTCTGCCGTGAGCGCCATACCTTTCTTTTTCTTTCCTCTCTTCCCGCGTCTAACTTTCTTCTTCCCAGGCGTGGCAGGAACATCTCCATCCCCCTCCCCTTCCTTATCGGATTCCTCTCCTTCATCAGCAGCCGGTACTGGTGAAGAGTGGGCCGCTCCCTTTGGAGGCACATCTGTTCCTGCCTGTTGCGAAGCCGGAGGCGGAAGAGGCAGTCGCGTCGGACTTGCCCTCCCGCTTTCTCTCAAGCCATTTGTCGAAGCAGAAGTAGAGGTGTTTGTCAACTGTTCCTCCTTCTCGAACGTTGCAGTCGATTCAATCGCTGTTCTCATCGTATCCAAGGTAGTGATGCCTTTTACCATTCTGTTTCTTAGTCTCCTCCACGCCAACCACGCAGACACTGCGCCTAGGATAAGAGTGAACATTATCGTTTGCCACATTGAGGTCCCATGAACTGTTAGCACCCCATCACCAGCATCGATTGAACCTGCTATTCCTTGGTCGAAAATGCCGCTGCCCGAGTTTCCTCTTCCTACAACCGACCCGTCATAACTGTGTCCACGAACGGGAGCTGCTGCCACAGGGGCCTGCAGCACACCTTCAACTCGCTGAATTCCATGCCCAGATTCAAGCAACCTCTTTAACGGCCATTCTCCATCCTCTATCTTTCTCACACCAAGCAAACATCTTCTGTCGCCAATGACGTTGGGATGACAGTTCAAACTTCCTCCTGTTGGCGACGGCCTTATGGGGGTCTCGTCATCAAAATCATCGAACATTGCTTGCGAAGGATTTTGTCCATCAATGAGCCTCCCTTTGTTGTGCGCATCGGCGCTACCAAAGACTACCAATGGAAACTGTTCAGGGCTCATGGCAAAGAGGCTTCCACTCTCTGCAACCATCCCAACATGTGCAGAATCTGCATTAGGTAGGCGCACTGAGGCGGAGTTGTCTGGTGAGAGATTAGGAAGGACGTCTTGTAGTCGTGGCCGTGGTTGTTCGAGTACGAAGGGGTGAGAACGGATATTTGTATTAGATGGTGAGCGCTTGAGCACGTCAAAGATTGCAACGCTGGACAGGAATGTAAGGCATGAGAGTGTGAGGTATGAATGGATGACTTACATTGGATTGCTGAAAGAATGCATCCAAAGAAGCTGAGAGTCTGTAGCCTGTTTATCACCTTTGGGTTTAGCCTTGAAGGAAATTATTTCTCCGTTGGGGAGGCTTTGAATATATGCATCATCTTTGGTGCGTCTGTAGGACGCCTGCAGGTGGTTGTCTTGATTGTTAGGTCCATAAGATGAAAATGACAAATTCTGAACGGGTGGACGAGGCAAGGGACTCCGGTTATAAGGGCGGGTATATATTGAAATGTAATAGTCTTTGGAGAATGAACCGTCATCTTTCTATGGTTCCACTGTCAAAGGTGAAGTTAACTCACCTGTGCGTCCAATGAATACTTCAGTTAGAGATGGTGGTTGAGGTTTGCTCCCATCCAGCTCATCCAAGTCCACTTCGGTCTCATTCACTAGGTCCTCAGAAGGATCCCAAGGACACTCAGAGTTTAGCGTCGCCTTGATTTTGCCCGTTTCCAGCTCGATTAACAGGAGTGACGTCTCCTTACGACCCACAAACACACGCCTACCCTCGTCACCTGAGAAACTGAATGGAGACATCTCGACGAGTTCTGGCATAGAAAATGGGAAGCGTTTAAGAGGACTGGATGGGTTCGTCATCACGAATATCGCGCCCGACTGTGGTTCAATGATATAAGTCTCTTGCATATCCGATTCGTCTGTTAGATCGGGGTCATATTCAACGTGGTTCGTGCGTATGAGGGGCCCGAGGGCATGTGGGATGGAGGCATTCGTATTCGTTGAAAGAATAGGGGACGGGAAGGAAGACATGGACCAGAGAGTTTGACCCGACGTCCTGTTGAGTGCATGGAATTTGCCATCGACAGAGGCGACCAGTACAATATCCAAGAGATCATGGTCACCGGACAGATCAGAGGAGGTGGATATGGGAGGTAGAAAGCGGAATTCAGGGTGACGTTCCGCTAATGCTTTTATTCTTGAGGAAGGGGGGCGAAGGGAGATGACTTCTGCGAGACATGCGAATGCGATGGAGATGAGGGTGAGGAAGACGTAGATTATGGCGGCCATTAGAGAACATCACCGCAGACAGCGGTGAAAGGGGGTTTGTCGTCGTGGGATGTCTAGAGGAGGCTTCACACGGCGCATATATGCGCTGTCCTTGGTCGGTGGCTGTGACAACCCATATGGGATTTGTTATTACAGTAAGTGTTCTAAACCGTTCTTGGGATTTGTTATTACAGTAAGTATTCTACATACAACCGTTCTACCATTCAAACTCAAGTCGTCCTACTCAAGTCGTCCTACCGAAGCTGTCGGGTGTTATATATTATTAAATACGTCGACGCCGTGCACAGTCCAATCGAGAGTAGAATCAAAGCATAGCAGAACGCGTACCTGCATCGCTGAATCCATGGATCAAACTTCCTTCTCCTCGACTCCGCCCTCCCTCTAACCTCCAGCAGCTTCACCCCATACAGCTGGTCAAACAGCCTATTAGGTGCAGTCACAATCGCCAAAAACCTGCTCGACGCCCTCCCTGACCATCCATCTCTCCTCGAAACCGGTATTGGCCGTGGAATGAATGGGTATCCAAAAGAGATCCCTCGTAACGATCTCTTTGGATCGTTCAGCCTCGCGCGTCGTTGCTCCGACGGTTGTTTTTCTGCGACCCAGCGAGGAACTGGAGGAGGCTCCTTCCTCTTTCCTTTGCCCTGTGAACTGTTACTTTCCATCTCTTGCGCCCCCTCGCTTGGCATTCCTTGAGGTACCTCTGGTATGTTTCTACCCTTCCGTCTCCCAAGGCAAAATCTAAACCTTTCTTTCCAGTATCCGGCATTAAAGTAAAACTCCCAGAAGGTTAGCCTCGGTGGTTGCTCTCCGAAATGCGTAAAGTGCCATCCCCCAATCAGCCATAGGAAGGGACATATAAATCCCAGCCAAAACGCCCAAAATGCAGGAGTCGCCATCAGCCAGCATTGCCTCTTTCTCCGGAGCATCGGCACCCGTCCTCCACTCCCAAACCCAGCATCATATTCCCATCTTCTCGCAATAAACGACTCGGAACCGGACTGCACGTGGGAACGTCCAGATTCGACACTCACGAGTTCTACCCTAGACTCTCCCTCGATGCTCGCTGGAGGGCGTTGAAGAATGGAAGATACATCCAGCGCCCTGTCCTCCTCCTCCTCATCATCATCATCATCATCGCCATCGTCGTCACCGATCCGAGCAGCCAGTGGACCACCCCCACTGTCATTACGAGCATAACTCGTCGCGGTGACAAAACTCTCCGCATGCAAGGATGCGACCTCATCTGCCGTATACCTCCTTTCTTCGGGACACTGTACTTCCTCCTCGCTTCCGATAATTGTCGACAGCGCACCAACTCCCCCTTGTTGATACTGACGTTGCTGATGCTTAGGCATCCTGAGAGGTGGACCCGATCCCGTTTGGCTCGGGTGCGGACCGGGGAACGGCGGCCTCAGGTCAATCTGTGGCAGGCTAGGCGGGGGTTCATTCGACTTTGCCGTGGCAATCCTGGGCACAACAGATGACGATGCCGTCGAGACGTGCGTCCGGGATGACGTTTGGGACACGGTTCGGTTAAGAGAACGCGTGATGAATGGAGATGCATAAATCGGCGATGGACCTATCATGGCCATGCATTTGTATGTTGGCCAACCATCTTCTTCAAACCAAATAGAAAGCACTCACGAGTCATTTCGGATCCTTGTGAGCCTGAACCTCCGGGACTTGCATTGGTGGTATTGACGGTGTTATTTGTATTTTGTCGTGAAGGTACCGGGGTGGATACGTCAGATGGCATAGTACCACTGCCACCGTTATTACACATGAACGGCAACGATTTTGTTTTCTTCAACGAATCGGGAGACACATAGTCTACCTCTGCAATGGGAGACAATTGTTTCGCTCGTGGGTAGTCATACGCGCCCGCAAACACATCTGTTGCCGAGGCTGCTGCTACTCGGTCCACCAGCCGCAGTGACTGGACGCCTTGCGAAAACTCGATGTTGGTGTCAAGGTTCAGACGTAGACTCCACTTTCCTGCCCCACCAGGTGTAAGGGAAGCAGGTGGAACAGGCGAGCCAATGATTGCGGAAGGTGCTCCATATGTGATGGAAGTTGAAGCATACGAAGATACAGGAAGATAATGCAGATGTGTGCCGTGTTGGAGATATGCCTCCGAAGGTGGAGCGGATGCTGACCGGCCTATTTGATCCGCAGGGTAGCCAACGTGTTCAAGGTTTTCCTGGGCGTATGAATAATCACCCGATCCCAGACGTACCACTGCGGGGAACGGGCTATGGGCGTAGTTGGCCATTCGATCTTGTTCACCGGCAGGACCGCCCGCCAAATCCAGGTCTTCCTCGTCACCTCCACATCCCGTACCTATCCCAGTCCCCGGATTAGATACCCAAGCGATGTGTGAAGGGCCAGTCCGTCCATGCCCAATCCCATGCGCTTGAGCTAACGCTTGCACGCGTGTATATGACGGGTATTGATAAGGCCTTTGACCCTGCGCCTGACCCTGATACACAGACGTACTTGATTGTTGCTGGTGACTGTGTTGGTGCAAAGAGGCCAGGGAGGATGGCTGGTGATAATACTGGAACACATGAACACCAGATCCCGAGCCTGTACTAACACTGGAGCTTGTATGATGCGCATTACCGCCGCTGATGCCAGCGTTGCCTGCCGGAGAGAGATTTTCATTGTCAAATCCAGTGATTGAACTTGGTGAAGGACGAGGAATGGGAGCACTGATATCTCGCGTATTGAGATGCGGCAGTTTTCCTTCCTTTATTGTTCCCACCGACGACAGAGAGTCCCCTCTACCTCGCCTTGACGATTGTCCTTCCTGGTGCTTATGAGTGACGGGAGGAGGGAGGTCTGTGATGTCCTCGCCATTGCTGTCAGTGGACCCGCTGTATCCAGGCAAGCGCATGCGATGAAGGAATGAGAACATCTTCTGTGGGTCTTTTCAGCTCTCAATGGGTGGCCTCTTCCGTCGCCTTTTGTTGTAGTTAGAAGTTTAATCCGGTGAAATGATTATGCCTCACGATATCGTATCAGATGAGAGGTAATGACCTTAGTGTGGGCGTGTGGGGAACGCAGCGCTTATATATACCAGCGATAGGGAGAACGGGACACCAGTGAAAAGGGAAGGGTAAGGGAAATGGCATACACCAACGAAAGGGCCAATACGGGCCATGTGTATGATGACAAGCACGCGCTTATATAGTTGAGACTCGCCTCGCTCTTTGCGTGCCTCCTGCCTGGCCTGATAATGGAACACGAAAAGAGAGTTTAAAAGGGGGAGTAGGCGTGGAGGATAACTGCATTCATTACCGTAATCACACAGTAGCCGTGTATGTCCAGCTTTAGATAGATGAGGCTATCGAGGCCCGTGATCCCAAGTTTAGACTAGCGGGAATGGCGGGTAGTAGGAAATTCCATGCCTTGCGTTGAGGACATGCAGTGCAAGGATATTCCAAACATGCTGCAGGTGCACTTTGTACGACATTCTAATCTTCCATTTTCGACGTTCCGGGGGACGGAAAACGTGTTTGTCGTGTGAAAATGGGTATTATTTGATACAGGAACGCGAGCGGTGAGTGGGGCGTTGGGCGACCTATAAGGTGCTCTGTCTTCATTCTTTGTGGGGCTTGCGAGCGAGTGACGGGCCGCTGGTTTTTTTTCCTTCTCTCTCCAGTTGAAGGGGGAAAAGCATAGTAACAAATGGGTATGAGGTGTACGTACACCGGCGCCTTTGGGCGAGTTCGATAGCGAAGCTCGTGGCGGCCTCAAGGCTTTTAGTTTTTTCAATTGCTGGCATGATGATCAGAATCAAGGCATATCCGTACCATTCTAGTCTCGTTCTCTGACCAAATGTCGGTAGGAGTACACGTAGTTCATCATTATTGACATTGACGGGAACAAGACAAGAAGAATATAAGTTTAAGATGGTAAGAGATGTGCACACAAGATGAGGGTATCCAAGCATTCGTCCTACTATCCTGCAAGCGACATCACTGAGCTCTGGGACGTGACGAATTCTCTGCCGTCGTTGCCTGTTCCTCCGAGTCGGCAGCAACGCTCGCTGCCTTGGTAGCCTCGGCAGGTTTGGTGCTGGCGCTGTCTTCGGCTTCTGGTCCTCCAGTCGGTTCCTCGTCTAATTCGCCCTCCTCATCTTCATCCGGCAGCGGTATGCTCTCCGGATTCACATCGGCATCCGCAGGTACCTTTGCCTCATCCCCTTCTGTCTCGATCTTCTTTTCCTTCTCTTCCAACTCGACTTCTTTCACACCCTGAGTCACTTCCTTCACATCCTGAGTTTCTGGTGCTTGTTCAGCAGCAGGATCTTGTATGTGATCTTTTTCGTGACTAGGCTGCTGCTGCGGCACAGACCAGCTACCAAACTCATCTACGCCAGGACTCGATGACGCAACACTCTCCCCTCTGGCTCTTTTTGAGGCAGATTGGCCTCTCCCTACAGGATAGGTAGCATTCGCTTGTCTGTTAAAGTCGGCGTCTTCTTGTTCAGACACGCTCAATCTTCTTTTGCGTGCCTTGTGGGGGGCATTGGAGGTGGCTGATGGAATGAATTCATTTAAGATGAGTCAAGGAAGTGCGTAAAGAGAGAGAGAGGCGTACGGTCATCTTCCCAGGGTCGATCTGGACGTGGAATGACCGAGTGAGAGAGGCGGCGTATGAGCCCAAACATTTTCTTGCAAAGGACCGCGGTTGTCGCGACGCGTACCAAAAAGGCGTTGGATCAGGCGCACACGCCCGCTTTGTTTACGTGGCAGCTCAGTCCCACGATTCCCCCAGCCAGCCAGAACATCCAGCCTAACCACATTCCCCGTCGAAATCAATGCTCTGCTCAGCATACACAGCGGTGCTCTACCCCCCAAAAAAATTGGTTCAAAGCAATAGACTCTTAAGGACTATGTGTCTCGAGGGATCGTTGCTTTCGTTATCTTATCTTATTACATAATCACATCGATCGACTCACTTGTGTTGCTAATGCCAGATGAAATTCTTTAAATCACTACAATGACTTTGGATATCCTCAGCTTCATCGACAACAAAGGCGGAAATGCGGAGCAGATACGCGAGTCTCAGCGCAAGCGAGGCCACTCGGTGGAACTCATAGATGAGATCATTCAGATGTACACGGACTGGGTCAAGAGTACATGCCTCTTATCAACATTTCAGTCGCATGATTGACAGACAGCTGCAGTGGATTATGATACCAACATGCTGCGAAAAAAGGTAAATGAAGTACAGAAAGAGATATCTGCAAAGAAAAAGGTGATCTAGAGTTTGTTGTCTGTATGCGTCATCCCTAAATCCCTATCGTGTCAGGCAAAAGAACCGGCAGATGATCTGGTTGCACAAAAGAAACAAGTAGATGCCCAAGTAGAAGCCAAGAAGAAGGAGGCGAAAGAATTTGAAATTCGCATGAGACAGAAAGCCAGCACTGTCGGCAATATCGTTGGCAAGAAC
Organism: Amanita inopinata Kibby_2008; assembly: GCA_001691775.3. Taxonomy (NCBI): domain Eukaryota; kingdom Fungi; phylum Basidiomycota; class Agaricomycetes; order Agaricales; family Amanitaceae; genus Amanita; species Amanita inopinata. The sequence continues at coordinate 206,541 of JNHW02000012.1, forward strand.
GTACCTGTCAGCTTGTCAGAGGTGAATGCGCCGCATTTTGTGTCATCTTTCCACGGCACTGATAACATTCAGGATGACAATCGGTTGTTGCACATATGGGATCCCAAAGGGGCGATAGATGAACCTACAGAGAGGCCAGACATTCTGCCCCATCATGAAGTGCTCCTTCGACTCGATGCCATGGATCTTGAACGAGGTACGAATTCACCAGCATGCCTAGAGGCACTCGCTGGCGCACAGACTCAATGGTGACAATCGACACCCGACAGGAGCCAAAGTTGCTGGACATCGAGGCTACTACCTCACTAATGACGGAATCGACCTGAACCAAGCATTGATCATGTATGGTCTAGACTTTTTGAGAAAGAAGGGACACAAGAAGATTCAACCCCCCTTCATGATGAACAAGGAACAGATGGCCAAGACGGCTCAACTCGACCAATTTGATGAAGAGCTTTACAAGGTAGGCTAAGGACAGGCCGTGCCAGACACTTTTTTGACGTGGGTGCACTGGGCAACAGGTCATCGGTTCGGACGACGAAAAGTACTTGATTGCCACCTCTGAGCAGCCCATCTCAGCGTTCCACTCTGATGAGTGGTTTGAGAGCCCAGATACTCAGCTTCCTTTGAAGTATGCTGGATACTCAACGTGCTTCCGCAAAGAAGCGGGATCTGCTGGACGTGACATGTGGGGCATCTTTCGAGTGCATCAGTTTGAAAAGGTGGAGCAGTTTGTGGTGACGGATCCGGAGAAGAGTTGGGAGATGTTTGAACATATGCTTGCCAACAGTGAAGAATTCTACCAGAGCCTGGGACTCAGATATCGCGTCATGTCCATTGTCTCTGGGGCGCTCAACCTGGCTGCGGCGCAGAAGCACGACTTGGAGGCCTACTTTCCTTTCCAGCGTGCCTACAAGGAATTGGTCTCGTGTTCAAACTGCACAGATTACCGTAAGGGGAGATTTTAAATGTCGCACATTGCCCTGACTGACTGATTGATTAATGTGGCAGAAAGCAGAAGACTGGAGGTGAGATGTGGGTTGAAATCAAAGGAGCAGACGCGCAAGGTGTATGTGCACATGCTGAATGGGACGTTGGTGGCGACTGAGCGAACGCTGTGCTGTCTGGTGGAGAACTACCAGACGGCGGAGGGTGTTATTATCCCAGAGGTGCTGAGGCCGTACATGCAAGGGCGGGATTTTCTTCCGTTTGTGAAGGAGCTGCCGAAAGGATTAGTGCGGAAGCAGGTGTAGTGTGGTGGCGTGGATTAGTTTCATGCTTGTTTAGTTGTTTGAATTGTTGTTTATTGAATTGTTGTTTATTGAATTGTTGTTTATTGAATTTGTGTTGTTTATTTTCTCCTTCCACCGATGAACAACGGCGGACTGCTGGACCCCCTCGCAGAGAAAAAACACAGAGCGGCCTGGACGTCGCACGTCTTCCTCAACATCCCCGGCGTTCCCCACCGCCGCCTCCGCATCGTCGTCCCCAACACCACCGCCGTCCGCCGCCATTTCGGCCTCTTCTCATCCTCCTCCTCCTCCTCCCACGTACCACGTCTCCGCAGAAAACGCTCCCCTCTCCTCGCTTGTCTTGCCTGTCTCACCCTTATCCTCACCGTCGTCCTCCTCACAAGAGGTCGGCGCTCTCGCAATGCCTGGTCACAGCAGTCCGGTGAGGACGAAGAGTCCACGCTCGTCTTCCACCGCAAGGACCTCCAACGCGTCTGGAAATGGGAGGTCGCTAGTGGTCACTATCCCAGCTCTCACGGCAGTACGTCCTCTCTCTTTCTCTAACCACCCAAATGCAGACCATCATCTCTCCACCACTCCAGTTCCAGAACAGATCGCTTTAAAGGACCTCTTGATAAACCCTGTCCTGCCCTACAGGACAAGAACCTCGAAACCACTACGATACCGTTCATCAAATTCCTCCGACATCCTTGTTGGTACCCATGGCGTCGGCCCGAAACGTGTCTATCTAGATATCCACAGCCAGCCTCCTAACATTGCCTACCCTCCTCGGCCAGTTCCAGGCAGCGTCGCAGACATGGACATCATCATGGAGAATTGCGACTTTTCCAAACACAAGGTCAGCCATCCCTTTTTCATGCAATCTATTGTGGGAACCAACGTCGTTCATTAGTATGTCCGCGACTGCCTGGAAGTCCTCCGCATTGGCGGTGGACTGGACAATGGCGACCGAATCAGGCGAGGAAAGATGGACGACTGGCACTACATTTACATTGAACAACCCAACGACGACGCAGGCAAAGATCCCTTGTCGATGAGTAATGATACCATACAGCAAATACTAGCTGCTGACGCTCCCTCTACGACTACCACGACCAACGGACGAAGCAAACATCGAGTTGTAAATCCGGACGCAGGTCTCAGATTGAGAAAAGGAACAGAACCGGAGGAGCAAGTCGTTTTACCCGAACTAGCTCCCTACACGCCTTCCTATGCCCTTTCTTCACCCTCACAGTGCGACTCGGATAACCCCAGGCTATTCCACATGTTCTGGGCTGGTGCTTTTACTGACAAACCCTACCTTGCTCTCCTTTCTTTCCTCTTTACTCAAAATACCGGCATCCACCTTGGAGAGTGGCCTGCCAACTCTAATGTATGTCGTCCACAGGTCTGGCTATGGATCAATCCCGGCCCTGCAGCATCGATACCCAATCCATCCGCTGTGCATGACATGTTTGAACAACTCAAATCTAATCCATGGGCTGCTCCATTCCTGCATCCAAGGTTCAAAGATATCATCCAGTTCAAACTATGGAACACAACAGAGCAACTAGACGGCGTACCAGAAATCAGAGACGAATGGAGGATATATAGAGATACATTGTTCAACTCTGGGGGACAAGTCATGAGTGTAAAGGCAGAAAACACAACGACCACCAGTTCAAACTCGACAACCACTGATGCTGACCAGGATGATCAGGACATGTCAAAGAGGATGGGATCCAAGTCGAGCGACACATATGATAGACTTTCTGTGATCCTCTCAGACATGGCGCGGTTCGTTCTCTGCCACCGCTTCGGGGGCATATACCTCGATGCTGATACCATATTCCTACGAGATTGGGAGGAGCTGTGGGGATGGCGTGGTGCATTCGCATACCGGTGGTCCCGACTACCCAAGTACAACACAGCCGTCCTGCGTATGAATAAGGGATCCGCCCTTGGAACATTTCTATTCCGGACTGCACTCAAAAACGGACTAGACTTTCATCCGATGACTGTAAGTAGATATACCGAGGACGCCGCTTTGGAAGGGCTATTGCTACGTTTACCCGATGCGCTTTTCGATTCCGCATGGCTCAACACTGAAGATTACCAGAGAGATAGACCACCTCAACCGTATTTCACCCTGTATGCATTCTTTCTATTGGCATACATGACAACAATTAAGCCTGACGGTCTGGCAGGTTTGAACATTTCTTCGACACTCCTTCTAGGGACGGTGCTGCGCCTCAAGCTCTCGGGTTCCGCGGATTCTTCAGAGGAGCATATTCTTACCACTTTCATAATTTCTGGTTTGTGTTCCACTCCGACACTCCACAAAATGGGCTAACTATCGGCGCGTCAGGTGGAAGCCTTTTGATCCTTCACGCAACTGGCCAGATCTTGGACCACGATTCAGGGCTGGGGAGGATGCTGTACGTGCTGTGATACGAAAAGAAAAATTGAAAAAGCTCGAGTTGGCCAAGCTTGCCACCGGACAAGGAACGCTGGTAAACAACAAGGCCATTGTGGTTGATGAAGAGGACGAGGACGAGGACAGTGTGAAAAATGACAAGCGAGACTTGGACTGGTCGGCAGTGCTCAAGCGGACTTTTGAGGCATACATACGAGGAGAGAGACCAAACATGTACGGAGAGTGGATACAGTGGTCGTGAACCATCGCGCCAGAAACGTGGGTTTTTCTTGGAATACGAACAATGTGCGTGAGTAGCCTTACTGCCTGATAGTCCTTTCTGTTTTTTTTTCCCAGCGCTTACTCTTGTTTTCCTTCCAGATCAGGTTGTTGGTGGACTTGTACTCTGGAGGCGGACGGATGTCTGGACCACGATTCCCCTCTGTTCCCCAACCTTGCCTTCGTTTCTCGTTGAGATGAAATGGAGCTTCCTGTTTCGTCGGTGCATACCCGAGGGATTGTGAAGGCAGCCGCGTACATAGGATATATGCATTATATGTGTAAACTCATCTAGAAAGATAATAATAGGCATACCACTACCTTCTGTGCGATCTTTTGCTTTTTGATCCATGAATCCCGTGGTAAATCACTAAGTAAACAAGTCCCAAGTGTCAAATTCCGGAAACACGTATGTACTACGCAGTACAGTGCTTAAGGTCAGGCGATATCCAATCTGCCTACGTCATGCCCATGTAAGTGCAAGTCCATGACTATCACGGCTAACACTAATCCAGTCCGTGAGTCTCAAGCACTGCAATTCATGGTCAGTACGCCGCCTTTGAAATGCTAGTCTAACCATAATCAATACTTGCCGGAGAACTCCAACGTATTCTCGACCACCGAACATAGGAAGTGCTCCGTGACGGCCAGACTCCACGGGCAACTTGCCACTATCTTCGCTGCCCCTTAATAGCATGTAGCGTATGAGAAAGAATGGCCAGCCGAGCCTCTTCCAGAAAGGTGCATCTTTGTTAAATAAGTATCTGCTTTGGAATGCAATGATGATCCAAATTGTAGCCACAGTCAATGCAATAGCAGCTCCAAAGTAATGGGGCAGGGTGCCATTTGTACCGGGATTGACCTCTTTCACGTTCATGCCAAAGATGCCCTTGAGAGTGATGCTGGTCAGCTGCCGTGGATCACAGACAAATCCAATGACCTACAGCTACGAATGTTGACGGAAGAAAGACCATCGTGAGATAGGCAATTTGTTTCATCTTCATCCGCTCTTAGCAATGGCTCAAACTCGGAATGTATATATATACTCACAGCTACAACATGTCAGATTAGTGACAAGAACAGAAACGGCATTATAGGAACTCACCAGCACTGTCTCTGACAGCGGCTTGCGTCATCTGTTGCATACTCTTGCTGTCATGTATGTTGACACTACTGAACACCTGAGGAGCAAGTTAAAGCAGGAAATCCTGTTTCTGCGTCAGAATCACTGACGAGATTCATGACATTCCTCAGCCGTCTCTCTTGCATCGTACGCTCCGTATCCATACGTTCTATCTCATGTGTCAAAGTTGCGCACTCCCTTACCAATAAGTGTCTGCAATATTTGGACTCCTCGTGCGTAAGCGCGGGGTTAGAAGTTCTGCTTATAAAGTCGACCGCTTTTTTGAAAGCTGACAGAAGTGAGGAATAGTGCAGATGGTGGGCACGAATTACGTGGAGTTCCTGCGTGAGATTCATCGATGATGTTCCTATCACCTCGGTTTCCTGTACGTGACGTGAGCTAGGGTGGATGGTGACATGGCCACTGTAAACTGACCAGCACACAGATGTGTTCGTATAAATCTTGAAGTGCTTCATCCCATGCATACATGGCATGCCAGACAAAGATCAACAATAGGAAGGTAGGATCCACCGCATTTCCCAACATCTTCTGCCAGTACACACTCTGGCCTATTGTCTAATTTAATTCAAGATTGCCAACATGTCAGGGAACTATGCGATCACCAGCAAAATGTATACGTTCATAGAGATATTCGGCTTTCGTTGTTGGCAGATCCATGTTTGCATGGTATGAGATGATGGTGTTTCCGCCCACATTACGAACAAGATGTACGGATAGCAAGTCTAGGACGAGTGCTTTGCGGCCTGGAAAGCTTTTAAGAATGGCGCAATCATGAAGAATAGGCTGAGCTCACTGGATGACAATCGAAGTGGTGATTGCGTGTCAATCATCTGTGAAGCTATTTTCGCTGTTTGAGTTCTGGATCGTATATATAGATGCATAATTTACCCAGATCATGTTCGCTGGAGTACAAGGTGTTTGAAAAGGTATGCGTAGATACTGAACCATGTGGGAGCGAAGTCTCGGGCAGTGACTGTATGAAGGGAAGGGTAATGGTTATATCTAAAATCATAAGTGCCACTCGACATAATGGAGATGGTTAAAATACATACGATCTCCCACCCCACTTCTCGGATCCTCTTGGAAGTTGGATGGAATCCAATTCAACGAAGAGGAGAAGAAGAATGGCTCAATATTGTACCTGTATCAATAAATTGTTACTCTTTGCGCCACTCCCGAGCAGAATAGCACTTTACTTGGCACCAAGCATACGTAAAACGGGGCCGCTCATGTTCTCTATGAACAAAGCCCTTACCCTGACACCATCAGGTTGCTAGATGAAAGAAACCTGACGTGAGTATTCATTCAAGATTATTGGAACACAGACTTTGGTGTCTTTGAACTGCTCCCACTGCAAATCCAGATCGTCGTCATTCATCGACAACGCCTCGCGTCCATGAAAAAGGCCACATTTATCCACATCAAGTTGATATATCTTGCACTTTTTTTTGGAGTCATAGTCCCAAATGGCATCAAAAATCTTGCTCTTTCGCACTTGATTCTCGGTCCAGTTCGGGAAGCGACTCTGAGGATAGAGCCCCCAGCAATCCCCGTCGCATGACTTATGGTCGCAATCGGCAGGTACAGGAGGTGCCTCCTTCTTCAACAGCTCTTTATCCACGCCTGATATTACGATAAGTTGCAATGTCGCCATGACTTGGGTGCAATAGTATATGCAGTAAGCTACTGACCATCTCCAATGTCTATCCACGGCCATGGGGCCGATGGGGCTGCATGGCGATAAGGAGGAGGTGGAACGCGATTCGTTTTGGTGGGTTTCACTGTCATATCATACGATTCCGCTCTGAAAAAGACGTTGAGAGTTTAGGACGGTCCGTGTCAAGTGAGCCAGACACAAACCTCGTGTAAACACGAGTGGCCATTGAGGAACAAGAGTGGGGAACCAAAGAGGTTCGAGTTCATGTAACAGAAAATTAGCGCCCATCGTCAATTTGGCCCTGCCTCATGTCTCGAGGCGTCTATCAAAGTTCTGATGGAGACGCACAAAATTAGAACATTCAACCTGACATGTGCCTCATGAGCCACCAAAGTACAGCTTGCGCCCATGCGATTTTACGCCGAAGAGCTCGGGAGTGCAGCTAAGACGGCCTTAAATGCATGAGATCGCTGAAGGGTGCCTTGCGTTGTATTGAAGATGCGTGACAGGCGTTGGTCAAAGCAACCACCATCAGGCACGTGACATTCTTGGCACGCCAACCTTCGTCACATATAGGTGTGACAGCGTGTCACGTTCATATCCTATTTCATGGCGGCAAACAGACCTCAGGACGACCCTCGGGATGCGTCTCTCGAGGCAACCTTCACCCTCCCTAGTACCTGGCACAGAGATGATACAGGTATGTCTTCTATACTACTACACGCCCGTTTCCATACCTCTAATAAAACATGCAGATGCCTTGAGTTCATCTGGCATGTTCTTCGCAGGTCTCATAATGGTGACCAGAAATAGGTATGTAAAATGGCACGCTGATCGACCGCATGCCAAATGAACTCTCCAGGTTCCTTGCATGGCCCGCAATCATATTCTCCGTCAACGGTCTTATTAACCATCACACGCTGCGCTCTAAAGGGGCTGTTGGAGGCTGGAATAACATTTTGCAAGTCCTCTTTCACCTTCACTCCTCCACTGTTAATGAAGTCACTATGCAGCCTATGTTTCTCAGCTCTTATCGCGTCATACTTTCCCCTGTTTGTTGTCACAGACCCTGTTCCATCACCATGATGCTAAATGCAATGTATACCTGTTGGAACAAAGGCTAATTTTCTCTCTTCTCATTGGGCACCATGCATGTCTGCCTCAATCAATATAGTTTATTATACTGGTTCAATTACAACCATGAATCCGGTAATCACAGTACTACAGCTGTCAAGGTCTCCCCACTCTGACCAGAGAGAAAGGCACCTAAACAAATAGCGATGCATCAAGCCCATGGGAGAAATCCAACACAACAATATGTCGATCATGTGAGGTACTGGAAGGCAATCAGTCAGAGTAAGCCCTAGGCTTTGCTACTTGGAAGTACCCACCTCACAATCCTTGAAATGTCCAATTTGACATCAAATATATGGCTAGAATGTTTTTCAACAAAGTTACTGATCATCTTTCCTGAAATTCAGTAAGATAAGTTAACTTGGTGCGGCCCACAATAGATTGGATGCTGTACCTGTCCTGAGATCCCACAATTTCACCGTTTTGTCATAGCTGGCGCTGGCAAGTCGACCATTGCGTGGATCGAATGACAATGCTCTCACAAGCGCGTCATGCCCAATCAGCGTACGAAGACATTCGCCCGTGGATGCCGACCAAACCTTGATTTTACAGTCATTCGACCCGGACACAATCAGGTCGTCCTGTAGGTTATGGAATGAATAAATGTCAATATCCATAGAGTACGGCAGGGCGTTATTCTTTTACCTTGAACTCGATGCAAGCAAGTCCTCGGTCATGACCTTCAAATGTCCTCAGCCGCTCCCCACTCTCAATGTCCCATAAAATCATCTTGCCATCTCCACTCGCGCTCACCTGGAAATAGCGTTAATTGCAACTATGAGTTATTGAATTGATCTATAGACTTACTACTTTGCCGCCTTGCAATCCTACAGCGTTAACAGGACCCTCATGACCCCGGAGGGTCCTGTGAAGTTCAAGTGTGTTGCGGTCCCAGACACGTACTACAGCGTCTTTTGAACTTTGAATCAAGCGGCAGGGGATCAGATCAAGAATAAGCTCAGTATTGAGAACGGAGGGACTTACCAACTGACTATCCACCTCTTGTCAATTTTCAAATCCAAGACACCTCCAACGTGACCTTTGAGGATGGCCCTGACTTCAGCACTCACTTCCCTATCATTTGATCCAACCTCATCGTCACCCTCCATTAGGCGACCAGTCCACAGGTCCCAAACACATATTGAGCAATCGCTGCTCCCGCTGACCATAAACCCTCTCTTTCTTCCGTCTCTAGAACGAGGGAATTCCTCCGGAAGCACGTTTGTTCGCCGACCTCGCTGAGTATGGTAGACATTGTCGTAAGAACAGCCCACATCTGGGAGATCCCTTGCGGAACTATATTGCTCCTCCTGGTCAAGTTCGGCCACACTGTGCATATCTTCCCAACCCTGATCCCAATCCTGCTCGAACTTGAGACACAATACGCTGCCTTTGTGGACACCCCAGAACGTGCCAAGCAAACGCCCAGAACGCAAGCTCCATACTTTGATCGTGCGATCGCGAGAGCCCGTGATGATCCGCTGAGAATCAAACTCAAGGCAATACACGCTGTACAAATACTTTCAACAGCGCTGGTGGCACTATATGAATGACACCTACCTATCGGCATGTCCACCAATGCGCATCACCTTCGGTTCCCACTTTCCCCGTAGACCAATGCTTGCGCAGCTACCATTATCGTACTCAATGCGTTCTGAAAACGACGATACAACCTCGGTTGAGCGTGCATTTCCTGCCCACCGCCTATCAAGTTCAAATCGTTCGCGGTAGAGTTGGCGCCAGTTCATCTGCAGAGGCGCGTTTCTTGGCGAAACCAAATGGGACCTTTGCATCAGGATCAGCGTAAACACAAGTTAGGACATCATCAACACGCACACTGCACAGGTCACAGGAGGCCTCGACGAGGGTATAGGTGTGAGTGGGTTTAGTTCTTCCATGGTCACCAAGGGACCATTGGGCAGACGCTGCCTATAATTACCGGTAGAAACGTTGGTATATGAAATGTCTAGAGGATGGCGCAGCCTGTACCCCATCCTCGGTAGCCTGAAAGTCCGTTGCCTGTGAGATTTGGCAGAATTGGCACGCCGCAAGTCTATAGCCCAATGACCCATGAATAAGGCCTGCCATACCGAATTATCGCACGCAAGAGCACGCCACGTCCGTGACACACCAAGGCACGCGAGGATGGAACGCAGAGAGTCCGGATCAGGAGTAGGATAAGGGAATGACTCTAGATTCGTGGAGTTCGGCGCAAGTCTTGCAGGGGATGACAGCGGTGTACAAAGTAGAATCAAAATATGCAAGGCAAGCTCGGTCGGCAGAAGGGATAGTATATCTATTTTGAACGATAGGGAAGAAACCGGCAGCGAGTACCAGACGACGCATGAGGTGGATGTCGTTGAAGGGCAGATATGGGAATGTGTTAGCTCCATCATAACGCAGTGTAATGGAGGAGAGTACTGAGCAAGAGTCAAGAGAAGTGGACTCGACAAGGAACCCAGAACCCATCCAACTCTCATCCTCCAGCTCCGATCACAATGTGGCTGACACATGGAAAGTTGTGTGTAGATGGATCGATCAAACACTCACCAACTCCAGTAACAGCTCGAATGTCAATAAAACATGCTTCGTCATCAATCAACTCCCCTTCCTCCCCATCCAAGGGAGCCAGCTCGCTGTGATCAATGAACACGTCCTCGGGATCTTCACTTTCCCAACCGACTACGGAAACAATGGACTTTCTCTTTGACTTACCTTTCCAGCGGGGAAGGGTAGCTGCGCCTGCAAACGGCTGTCGTGTTGGTGTTGGCGTCGAATTGGAAGCGAACCCAGCTGACTGAGCTGATGTCGACGAAGAGACCGCGTTCAGGAATAGACTCTTGCCGGGTGAGGACAGAGCTTCCCAGATACGTGGAAGTAGAGTTTTCAAGGGGTTTGATGGTGACTCGGTGGTAGACGGGTTACGAATATTGGGTTGCCCTTCATTAATAGTCACAGGGTGACTTGTACCCGTCTCTGGAGAGGTAGCGGTATTTGCAAGAGCCGTGAATGCTGATCCGTCGGTAGTCAGACTAGGACTGGAATGGAAAGCACGCCTCGAGCTAAATGGAAGCACAAGCGATACTGCCCGTGTGTGTCGATGCTCGTGTCTGTGACCGTAATCATGAATGTCATTATGAGTGGCACATTTGCTCGATGCACAGGCACGCTGCTGGGATGACCGCTGGTAGTGGTAATGATAGTGGACGGCGGGGAAGGTATCCACGTCGACGTCAATTATAGAAAAATCCGAAGTTGGTGTTGGGGAAGACGGACGCTGAAAGAGATGGGACCTGAAGGGGTCAGAGTTGCTCAGAAGGACGCTAGGGCCAGAAATGTTGCGGGACTCGATATGCGTGTGTGTGCCCGAGCCCTCGCGCTCCGACCTAGAGTTGAAATCAGAATCAAAGTAACGCATGTGTCGTGAGTGTTTGCAGTGAGGGTGAGTGGGAGATGTATGACTTGTGCACGGATTAGTTGGCATGCGACGGTGGTATCGTGGCCGTTGTTGACGGTGAGAAGTGTCTGTGGGTGCCTCAGGATCCATTGCCCGCGACAAGCAAAGCTGGGTGTGTTGCGAGATGATGCGCAGGAATTGTTCACGAGTCCGCTGTGGCGAGCATTGGACAATGCAAGTTTGGCGGTGAATCAGTTTATCACCGCGAATGCTCTCATTAATACAAACTCAACATCACACAAAAATGTAGCAAAATTGGTTCCGCTTCTCTTAGCTCATGCCTCTATACCAATCCGACAGCCTTCTCTATAGCCGCCTTGACAAGGTTGACATCGGGCTTTTCAATGACCACCATCTTCCTCTCTTTTTGTAGCAGCCCGCGGAACTGTTCAGGGAGTACATCACGCTCAAAGTTAAATCCTGCTGTATTCCCCAGTGCCCGCGAAACAGCCTCCGAAAACTTGGCTGGATGTGCAGTTGACAGCACTATCTGCTGGTAGTTTGGCGAACTGTTCCGCAATCTTTCAAAGGGCTGTGATGCATCTTCACAAGACATGCTTACCTCTCTGAGGCGATGGTGCGTGCTGCAGCTAGCCCCACTGCCGTATGCGGGTCAGCGATATATGATGATGACTGGTAATATGATGCAATAGTCTCTATGGTCTAATCAAGGTTATTGACCAGGCCGAGATGGGAAAGATGAAACGTACTCGGTCATCGTCTATTCTTTCTGCGACAAAATCTCGTCTGGCGGCTTCCAGGACCGATATGGGAACGGCTACCCTGCCGCTGTTCTTGACTTGATTCATCCATCCCGATACCGCCGAGCACGCCTGCTGTCGTCTCTGGACATTGCCTAAGCCGGAGTCTTGCGTATCTTCATAAGCAAGATACCACAATAGACGCTCAAAATTACTGGATACGAGAATATCCATTGCGGGACTCAATGTCTCCTTTACGCTACTCGCGTCTGTAGCAGTTTCTGTAAAGGAAGAGTCAACCTTCTCATACCGACCACTCTTCCAAAATCTAGTTAGAATATCGTTGGCATTCGTCGCTATGGCCAATTTTGCCATGGGTAATCCCATCCGCTTTGCGTAATAACCGGCTAGAATATCTCCAAAATTGCCAGTGGGCACCACATATTGTACTTCAACCTCGCCCAGGTTCGTGGCTTCCGGTAGCGATTCCAGGAGATGGAAGTATGAAAGAAAGTAATAGACAGTTTGGGCAAGGATACGCGCCCAATTGATAGAATTGACGGCACCGAGGTGATGCCTCTCATTGAAACGCTTGTCCGCAAAGAGGGATTTGACAATGTCCTGATGCAAAATAAATTAATGATTGTGTCTTCTATCGTTTGAGGTGACATGCCTGACAATCGTCAAATGTGCCTCTCACTGCAATGTTATGGACATTGGCGTCGGTTACCGTTGTCATTTGCGCTTCCTGTACAGGCGACACTCGTCCTTTCGGGTGCAGTATAAATATCGAAACATTTTGCTTGCCGCGTAGACCGTAGATTGCTGCACTAAAATGCAGGCATGATATTGAAAACGATGATCAGTGCTTGCGGTACGAAAACATACCTTCCCGTATCACCGCTGGTAGCTCCCACGACAGTCAAGGTATCGTTGGCGTCGCCCTCTCCCTTCTTTGTATTTTTCCTCTTCAAGAAGAATTCAAATAGATTGCCCAAAAGCTGGAGCGCTACATCTTTGAAAGCAAAAGTTGGACCATGAAATAGCTCCAGAATCCAGGTTTTCTCTCCGACTTTCTTGAGTGGTGTCACGTCGGGATGCCTGAATGACATGTATGATCGATGTACAAGGGCCTTTAGTTCATCTTCGCTGATTTCTTCTGGAGAGATGTACAATGACAAGATTGCTACAACGAGCTCTTGGAATGTATAATCCTTCCATGTTTTTTGCCAGTTTTCTGGTAAGCTTGGGATATGGGTAGGGATATACAGGCCGCCGTTTGGGGCCAGCCCAGTGAGGACAGCCTAATGTATAGGATATCCGGTTACAGCACTGCCAAGAACATCCATGTATCTGTAGCTCTGACCTCCTCAAACGAGAGTTCTTCCGAGTCTCCGCGCGTCGAGAAATACTTCATGATTGTGAAGAATAGGGGTTACTTGAGATTTTCAGTGTATTTGCTTCAATTTATCTTGGCAGCCTCAGGCTTTTCAACGGATAGCCGGACCAGGAGGAGGAGGAGACCACGACACAACTCTCGAGCGCTTTTGCTTTTCGATGGTGCACGGCAGTGGACTAGCCATTCGTTTGCAAACCTTCACTGGGCTTTTCTTTTCTTACAGGAGTGTCTTCCGTCAGGAGTCTTGGGAAGCGTCCGCGATTTGGGTCTCAGAATGACCTTCAACTGCATGAATGTGAATTTTATACCGTCCGCCCCTTTTATTCGACCAGCATACTTAATGCAGAGAACGCTCAGTTCTCTGTCATCCGAGAATGATCCCGTCCTCAGGTTCTCAGCTGGCCGCATGTTCAAAGGTCACTCGACTTCAGGCCCCGCGTTTCCAGAACGCGTTGGAGAAACTACGCAACGACCCTATACTTTATCCTCACCCTGAGGAAGAGGCCGCAGCGTCCAAGCGGTATTTACTCGTCGGTGACATCGAATCACCATTGTCGGACATTCCACCATGCCCAAAATGCTGCCGCGACAAGGAGGGGCTTCGTGGCCTCACTCACCTTCCCCGGTACGAACGTCCATATTGCGACGGGGTTACGTGCAGTTCCCGTGACCGCAAGTTGACACTACTGGAGAGCCGTTTCAGAACTGGCAGTTGGGCAGCGATATTAATCCTGGTACTGCTGGTTGCTTATTTTTCAGTCAGAGAATTGTCTGTCCCATACTTTGTCGTTTTCTCGCTGTCTCACTCATACACTTTCTCAGCTGCCCCATCGATTGAGACAAGATTTCTATGATTTTGGGCGCAGTGGCCTCTCTCTCTCACCTAGCACGAAACGGATAGATCCAGGGCATACCTTCGCTTCTGGCATCACCATAGGTCAAACTGAGCTCGAACATTGTACAACACGCATCGTACATAAAACAAGTCTTTATCTGGTCTCTGATATATACATTAGCCTGCGTTTGTACAAGGCGTAAGCACCGAGTCTGGATTCCCAACAGCTCCGAATTCCGCAGGGCAATGCCTCGTTTCCACCCGGTTCATGAATATGCAAGGTCAGTCTTATCTGGGTCGAGAGTAACATGGACTATCCATATTGAGCACTGAGTTCCGTGAAAATCCCGTTGAGGGCCCAACTGTCTGTCCTACATGGTGTGTTCCCAAACACCATCGCATCCGCGTGCACTCTATGGAGCCCGGCAAACTTGGACATTAGTGGACACCCTCATTCAAAGACATCACTCTTATTCATGTCATAACCGGTCAAAGGCAGGAAATACAATAGAGATACGCGTAATATGCTGTGATGGGTAGTAATGCTTATTAATACAATGAGGAATGCTAAACCTAGGCACACGGGATAGCGTCCATGCCGTGAAACCAAAAAAAATAGAAACCTAGGGAGGTTGAACAAATTGCACTGTGATACGGAAGACCCGAAAATAATTAAATAACGAAGAACATAGCATTGTATATCGGAGCATTATGCACTTGAAACACCCTGTGTGGAATTGGGACTATTGATAATACTTATAGTCCCCGGCTGTTGGAGCCCAAAACCTTTGCGACGCGAGATGTTGAGGTGGAGGCGGTAGCGGTGGCGGCCAAGCTTGCTCCGGTTGCGTTATTGGCGCTGTATGTTGATGCGAGTGAACTTGACCCCGGTCAACGCCATACGCGCTCTCTTGTGGTAGTATCTGCTGGTGCTGTATATGCTGCTGAACTAAATTTTCCATTGGTGGCTTGACATCAAACATAACCGATTGGCCTTTCTCATAAACGGGTGTACCTGGGACCGAGGCTACTACCCTTCTGGCGTCTACACTAGCGCCACCTACATGCGTGGTACTGGGAGTAGCATTTAGGGTTCCAGATGTTGACTCTACGTCAAGATTTGGGTAGGAGTTAACATGCTCTTGTCCTTGTCCATGAGCATATGCGCTGTCAAAGCTAGGGTTCGAGTTCATATGATAGTAATGATGTGGATTTGGATTTGCACTCGCTGATAACCCTTGTGTATACGTGGAAGTTGCAGCTTGATGTGACATCATGCTTTGAGCTATTGGTCCAAGCGTGGGGGTAGGTGAAGGCATAGCGTTTCCATTTGTGATATATGGCGAGCTGCTTGTTGAAGAAAGCTGACCGGTCGCATTGCCATAGGGGCTTGATTCAACAGTACCAGACGGTTGATGGTGTGGTTGACCATGGTCAAAAGAATTTCTCTCTTTACCCGTGTCGTATGATCCAGGACGTGACGTTAGATCATACTTGGAAACGGCGGGCACGTATGTCTGTTGGTGAGACGACAATAGCTGTTGCTGTCCATGCTCGAACAGGCTGAAGCGCCGGTCGCTGTTCAGTTGAGAGGAACTGTCACTACTTCCAAATGGGACCGTAAACTCCATGGCGTGTACTGTCTCATGCTGTGTATGCGAGTGAACTCGTGGATCCTGATTCAATGAACTAGATCTTGATCGGTAAGGAGAGTCGTGGAGTAGAGAAGACATCACAGGCTGTGCAGCATCCATCGACGGTGCTTGTTGACGGAGTTCATAGCCACCTTCACTTTGTGGACTCATTAACTGCCCATGCTGATGTCCATCAAATTTCGGTATTGGCGTCATCAGAGATAAGGACAATTGTGCGCCACGTTCCTGCTGCTGGATTTTGCCCTCTCCACTAGTGGTCGAAACAGATATGGGCGAGGAATCTGCTCTTGGTCTTAGTAGCACATCTTTACCTGGGCGAACACGGATCCCAATCGGAGGATACGGATGACTCTTTTTGGCATGTTTCCTTGCCTTTTCTCCTGTCTCTGAATTTCTGTCGCTCGTGGTACGATCGACGTTTGTTCTGGTGCCAACTGATGGATCAAGAGCATTTCTTCTCTCAGGGAGGTACTGAGGCTGATTTTGCTGCAGATTTGTTTGGCCCAGTTCAATATTGCTTTCAACAAAGGTATGAGAGCCGTGTTTTGCCAATGTGGTCGTAAACGCATCATCACGTATGCCATCGAGTTGGTCATGCCTCCTTTTGAGGCCATGCACGGGAGTATTCTTGGTTTCTACGACAGAGGATGTGGTGTGGAATTTCTTCCTGAGCCTATCGAAGGACCTTTTGCATTCAGGCCCTACATCCAAGTCACAGAGCATCTCCATTCCCGTTACGGCACTACCCGCTACGTTGTTACAGGCGAAGAGGGTTGCATGGATAGTGCTCGCGTGAGTGCAGATAATGACAGCGTCCAAAAGCGCTTTTTCCACAGGATATAGATCGAGGAATGAAGGAAGGACATGTAAGGAATCGGGACAGCCAGGTTTAACGGCGACCAACTGCATGAGAACTTGTGCGACCCTGATGATACACTGGGCAGCGCCAACAATCGGTTGTAAGGCTGGATTCCACGAGCTATGGCTGCCCTTGTATGCTCTGCTTTCAGCGCCATGGGATTGACTGTCATCGTTGGCTGTGACGGTCGTTGGAGCGTGTGCTGGCGAACTCGATGACAGTCGAAGGAACGGCAGATAAATCATAATTATCAACCTCTGCGCCATTAGGGCTAGTTCGCAGCTTTGCATCTGGAGTATGGCCTTGTCGCCATTGGGGGCCAAAAAATGGTAAGCATCTATCTTTGCTTCATCTTCTGTGACCGAGAAACGAAGCGCAGAAGGAAGGCTTGCGAGAAAACGCCGAATTTCACCTTCTAGCGTGGCGGCCTGATCTAGGGTGTAGCCACAGCAACAATCGGACTGCACTAATCTGTGTTGAATCATATGCGTGATTTTTGTGAGACTGACAATTGCATTAGTTTATATTACTAGTGTTTCTATGTGTGATTGAATGATTGACGTACCGACAACGAGCGCCGTGATACTTCTCTAGCATGTCGCAAGAGTCATCATCATCATCATCATTCTCACCTCTATCATTCCCTAATGGGTCTTGGCGGTCCTCTTCATCGCTTTCTATCTCATTGACGAATAAAGATGATGCAGCAATGCGCGGAAGCTTCGTAGAGTAGGACAAAGCGGGTACCAGTGAAGGATGACCGAGGACGTCGGACACGAATCTAACAAACGGGGATATAACATGCGCATAGAGCCAGGAGAACAAAACTTACAAGTCATAAAAGACGATATCCCACCAGATCAACCTTCTAAGTTCATCCTTCCTTCTCCGTCTTTCCCAAGCTTTCCCTCTTTTCTTGCCATCTTTTCCCTCCGAAATGTCCTTCTTGCCTGACTTGTGTTTCCCGATCCCATCTTCTTTGCAACGCGTTGATAACTTCCTATCTTTCCCAAGACCCATAGCGCGCGCCACATTAACCATCTTTCCCACCTGCGAAAGTTCATAGGAATCCACCAAAACCATGAATGAGAGAATTTCGGTCACTCACAAGGGGAAATACTACACCCAAACCTTTCCTTTTTTGCCTTTCCTTATTCTTCCGACATGTTCCTAGAGAAGACTCAAGTAGTAGGTATCCCACACTCAACAGACTTGCAACAAGATAGTCCAATCTCTCTTCCTCATTCGCATTTTCTGTTTTACCTGCTTCTTTATCGTCACCACATGTCAAGGTTGCGCTAGTTTCCCACACGCAGAGTGCCTGACGCGCCAGGGCATAGAAAAATGCCGACGTTTCCGTCTCCTCGCGAGTCGGGGTCTGCATAGGCGTCGGTAGCTGTGACTCTCCTTGTTCCTCCGTAGACCACATTACCCCAAGCGCGAGCGCGACACAAACTGCTGCGAAAAACGGTAAGCTGTGGCCGCGGTCCCTGACGTTACGTTCGCTTGGATCACCGTCGTCCACGCTATTATGCTTAACATTTTCATTCTCCTTCCGCTGTCTTGCCAAAACATTCAGAGCAGGTACATTGGTCATAGATGGGGTGCCATTTCCGAAGAAAATTTCTCGTGCTCTCGCACTAACTTTTTCCCTTTCTTTACGATCTGTCTTTGTTGACGTCCCAGAACTCAAACCGCGGCCACCTATGAGGCACAGGGCGCGTAGTTCAAAAGCATCCCATCGCGTCGCCAACGAGGGTAGACACGCCTTCCCTTTCCCTTTTCTGTTACCTTTTCCATCGTTTTTACCATTCAATCTCCCACCAGGTATGCCGTCTCCATCTGTTTCCTCAGACGACGGTCCAAGCAGACATGAAAGGGCTGGGACTGGCATTACACGGAGAAGTTGGACAGCTTTCTGCAGAAAATGTTTGGCACGGGAAACAGGAGGAAGGAGAGCGACAAGCGCAGGCGTCACGCTTGGTTTGCTGGAAGTAGGGCCGGATGGGGGAAACAGTAAGGTTTGAGAACGCGCGTCGGGCTCTGCGGGGTTATAAAGATGTGGTTGAGAGGGAGGGCATCTCGGGAGTGCGGTCGAAGAATAGTAGATGCCGAGAGAAGGCAGGTAAAGTTGCGGATTATGTGAATCTATAGACGGCAGAGTGGTTGACGTTCCCGGTGAGCTACAATCCGACGCTGTATCCATCGCATGATGTGTAAGTTCTGATTCAAGCGGGCCCTCGAGTTTAACTGGATTGATTTGACTCATCAACGGGCTATGTCGCCAATTGAGATCCAAGGAAGAGCTAGCAGAGTCGAGTTCATCGAGCCAGATTGACGAAATGTCCTGTAACGACACGGAAATGGAGGTGGTGGATGGGCCAGGAGGAGCGGCATGATGGTGGTGGTGTTGGTGTTGCGAGCCGAACGGTTGGGCAGGTGACCGTGACAGATTTGCGGCGGGATTGATGTTGCTCGAAGCGTTATTCAAAGTCAGGATCTGGGAATACGGGTATGAGGACTGAAACACAGGCGGCGTCTGACCAGAGGTGATTAGGGCAAGCGCTGACTCGACTTGGATCAAACGATTATTTAGGGAGTGGAGGTCACTGAAGATCGGTGAATGGGGGGAGAGAAGGGTGTGGAAAGGGGACGAACACTTTCTCTGCGGCGGCGGGAGAATATATACATCTTGCAACAGTATCGCGTTTTGTACAGCTGCCGCATGGATTACGTCTGTCGCATTTCAGTTTTAGACGTTTACACTGGGAGCGGAAAGTCAAGATACGGGATGGAGAGATAAGAATAGCAACGCACCTCTGCACAGACGACGGTTATTCTTGAGCGAATTTGACTGGAAAAAGATGGATGAATTGAGAGATGAGGAGAAGGAAGGAACAAGGGCGCATACGGTGCAGAGGTGGGCGGGAGATGGTTGTGTGTCAGAGGGAGAGGATGGTGGGTTGTGGGAGGGATGATATTGGAGTCCATGCAGGAGAGAGGAAAGATGGTTGGGACGGTGGAGAAATGTTAATGATAAGGGAGAAAGAAAAGGGACGATATCCGACTCGGATTTGACGCTTTAAAAGGATAATTCGTCCTCTCTTTCACCTCCTCCCGCAGCAAACCCTCATCTCCTCCTCCTCCTCCTCCCCCCCATCCTCATACTCCCCACTCGGCCCGATGTGCTGCTGCTCTACGCCTCTGCTCACTGCCGCAGACAAGGCAGCGAGACCCCTGAGGGACGAATATTGAATTATGTATGACACTCCACCCTACCGCTTCAGGCAGCATCATGCTCTGTCTGTGAACAAAAATTGTCGTGCAACCTTTCCACTCTACCTGTAATACTATTGCAACGAATACATGGCCATTTTCTCACTGCTCAGGTACTACATCACCGTTACAGGTCCTGAGTTTAAACACGCTCTCGTATGCGCGGGTTGTCCCGTAACAAAAAGCCCATGACACTCGCACCAGATGTGCATCCCATTGGCGACTAAATAAGAACGGCGTGGCCGCGGTCCTCATGCATCATGCTCAGGTCTGATATGTATCTGGTGAAACAGGAAAGCACAGTCCTTTGATAGAATAACAGCCTTTCACATCCTGCCTTTCTTGATTGCTCCATTTCATGAGTGGGTCCTACTGTAGTGACTTTGTTCGTATCCCACCCATGTCCGCCAGCCACAGCCATGGCACCACCCTGGAAGATTCTCGTTCAATACTCACTGCCACTAGAGCCTCATGCATCGGGCTCGTAGCGTTCGACAAGACATCGCTAGCTCTTCGACTCAATGCAAAGCCCACATTGGTTGCCTAAAAGTCATTGAACGCACCATAAAGGTCAATCACACAATCCCCACCACGGCTGAAACGCGCAACCGCCAACGTCTGTTTACTGTATATGATCCATTTTCTGTTCTTTTCTTCGTATGTTATGTGCAGCATGGTCGTTGCGAGTCTGTATACCTGTGCAAGTGACAGGATCATCAACTCATACATGCACAATCGCCAACTGCAATCCCGCATTGCAAGGCATGAAAAAGTTCGGACCGAAAGCACGAGCGATCCTGAACCCATTTGGCAAAACCCTTACCAGTCTATCATATGCCATCACGTCTGCAGCATATGACTTGTGCGTTACAGTTCGACTGACGCAAGACTGATCCACCAGCAAACCTATCGTTGGATACGTATATCCTATCACACGGTACCTACTCCTACGCCATTCCGTCCCTGAACGACAAGTGAAACATCACCTTCTGACACCACGATAAGCATTTTTGACTGGACTGTCCAACTCGGGTTCACACGCATATCAGTATCCAATGGTCAATAAAAAAAAACATAGGACAGACAACTGGTAGGCGTCGTGTGTGCTGTAAACTCTAAAATCACCTGTTCTCTTTCTCCTCTGCCTATTTTGTGTTCCCATCACCATTCAATATTCAACACTTGCTGCTCGACTTGGACAACCCCGGCGGTTGGCCGATTATCGAGGCCTTGATTCTGCGCTAGTTTGGCAAACGCGCCATCGTCGCTTACTTGGACCAATACATCGACAGACACATAAAAAGCATCACGTCAGAAAGCGGGTACGCTATCTGACTCTATTCGACTCTATTCATGTTTTTGGTCGAGTTGTCCGCAAAAACCATTTGTTTCGAGTACCTATACATTGTGCGATTACTTGCTGTATATTGTACACTGTACAATACCTTGAAATGAAATTCGACGTATCGTGTGAATCCACGTGAATTGTCCCTGACAGACTTGCTGCGATGCGGACTTGACGGAAAGCTACGATGACTCGGAAGCTTGGACCATAAAGTCGTCAACTCAGCGTCAGTAAAATTTATTGTTCGACTAGGTTGTATCGTGAGTCCTTTCGTTTTTGGATAATGTATCACCTATAGAACACATTGATATAAAAATGACCTGACCACTCTGTCGGTATTATATGTGTGCCCTGCTCTTATACCTTGAAGGACTAGGAGTATGCCGAAGTGTACGACGTGGGAGGCCAAGGTGTCAAACAGACATACCGACCTGATCACATTAATCCCTGCCGCAGGTTCTGAAAAGGCGCCCAGTGGAAAACGTGAAAATTAAACCTCAAGTGAATGGATCAAGTCATCTAGACTGCTTGCGCAATCCTAGGCCAATGCAGGCAAACCCGCTCAAGACGGAGTACTCGGATCGGATACCAGAGCTGGAACGTACCGACTCCCATACCGTATTACAGTGATCGAAGTCACCGGTCATGGAGTCATGATAATCCTAAATCCTTTCATATCTGGCTACAATCGCTTTCGAATCTCAAGACTCGAAGCTCGATCGATGGCTACCTTCTGCGTGATGTCTGATGGCCTCAGCTATTTCGTTCGTCACATATTGCCTTTTGAATTGCTGTCGTGGAATGCGCCACATTTCCTTGTGCCGAGTACCTTGTAATTGGCTCGCAGGTCAACCTTTTTTCGCGGACTTTAAATTTCACTAGTTAACAGATTCGGACCGGTGTACCGAAGTAAGCCAGTATGTTCTCAGATTCGTGCCATTCCTGTACTGACACGCAATTACAGATGTCTGTTCTGTCCCACAGTCGCCTTGGTACATGGGCGTACATCAGGAACGGAAATTAATCTATTTTCTGAACAGGGTCGCAGGACGAAATCTGGCGACTCCTCCAGCGAAACCCAGAATCTGTTGGGGAGTACCGATTTCGCGAGGGATTGCACAGGTAAGTGACAAAGGGGTCCTGCCCTTAGCCCATTCCTTGCATGAGATTTTGCATGCAGTGACTGACCCTCAATTTTTTGGTTGTGCTTTCCTTGTGTCACAGAGGACTGTTTCAACGTTTCTGCCATCCAATGCACGATACTGTCGTGTAAGCTCCATGGACATAGAGCACAGCACAGAACCACCATACATACAGGACTAGGGGTCCCAGCGTTTGACCCGGACGCCTTTCTCGTGGATGTGGAGAGTATGTGCTTCCTTCATATCCGCGGAACACTGAGTGTCCATCACCAGTTATGATCCCTGTCTCTGCGTTGCGGAGACATTTGACATGCAGGTAGTCCCCCTTGCATCCCATGATGCTATTTTTTCAACGACGGACGTTCCATGAAAATGTATCTACTACGTATCACTTGCTGGATCGGTCCGATCTCCCCTGTTCCCATCCCAATAATCTATTGTTGGCACCACGTCCTAGTCTGCTAAACCACCTCTTGGTGGGGTGAGGAGCCGTTGCAAATATCGCTGTTGACCGTGCCATTTAGCGCCACACTAATCGCCCTTGCTGTAGAATAAGGTGGTTAGGTAAGCCGCTTGCGTAATTCACACCCAAGCATAAGAAAGAGGGATGCATCGTATGGTTTATCTTCCCGATAATTTCTGATTAGTAACGTTCTCGGTAGAATTCTTAACAATCAATGAAATAACCAGCTGAATGTTTGATTACTTCAAGCAGACATTAGTAGACATTTTGAACATTCGCGCGTATGACCAAGTTATCTCTATATTGTGCCAAGTATTTGGCTCAGACGTCTGTACCTATTACAGATAGCGTTATATGTATGGTATATACGTTGCAAGCAATGAAAAGCTCTAGGGTTGTCGCACGTACTTTCTAAGGGCCAGTGATATCGCGCAATCTTATAGTACAACACCACTCGTTCTCAAAAGTATTGAATACTATATAAAGAACTCGTTGCCACTATGCAGCGTAACAAAATAATTATGTCTCCTCCATGGCTTTAGTAATGTATCCGATTTCAGGTCGAGAACTAAGTGACTGCTCGTTTCGCTTTAGCCTCCTGAATATATGTTTTCATCAACGACACAATTTTTGGTAGGTTTTGACCATATTTCGCCGAGACTGGAACAACATCCAGGTCTCCCAAGTCAGACTTGACGAAATCTTCCAATTTCCTCAACTTCGCCTTAGCCACATCGACCTCGTTTCGTTCCGCTCCAAACTCTCCTTCCAGGGCGTCACTCTCGGGCAGTTCAGAGACCAGTAAATCTGCCTTGTTGGCTATTACCATACGTGTTTTGGCACTCAGCCCGGGCATGTAAGCTTCCAGTTCGTTCCGCAAAACAACCAACTCCTCCCAGGGGGCTGGGGAGGATAAATCAACGACATACACCATTGCTAGTGCGCGTTCCATGGAACGAAGGAATTCATGCCCCAGGCCAATATTCTCTGACGCCCGCGATATAAGTCCTGGGTTATCCGCAATGGTGAAACGAAAATCTTCAACAAGGTCAAAGCCATGACCCGCGCAGTACGATGTCGCAGATTTGGGCTTTTGATTTCTCGTTAGTGAATGAGCATAATCACCTCTCCCTATCTTCTCCCTCTCTGTTTGATTTTCAACAGCCGTTTCGTCATATATCCTATCCTCCTCGCCCTTCAATTCACCCTCGAAAGTTCCATCCTCCGCGACGCGAACCACACCGATGACAGGATTGAGAGTTGTGAAAGGATAATTCGCGACTTCACTTTTCGCTCTTCCCCCCGTTAAAGCACGTAACAAGGTACTTTTACCTGCATTCGGAATTCCGACCAACCCAATGTCGGCCAGGATCTTGAGCTCCAGCTCAAGAGTGATACGTTCGCCATCTTGACCTCTTGAGGCAAACTTGGGTGACCGATTGACTGTCGATATGAAATGGGGATTACCCAGTCCTCCCAGTCCACCGCTTGCTACAAGGTGTCCCAACGGTTCATGACGTTTTATTCCCAGTGGTGCATCGATGTCTTGTTGTACGACCATTTCTTTATCCAAGTCCCAGAGTATTGGTTCTTTCCTTCTCCTTGCAATTCGTCTCTCTCTCTCCTGCTTATACAGGGTAGCTTCGGCCTCTTGAAAGGTGTCTCTCTCGGCGTTTTCCTCTGCCGTCATGGGATAGTGCAACCACCTCGTCGCGCGCATTCTCGCCCTACGCCCTTCAGAGTCAAGTCCAAGGAGACCTTCTTCCTCTGCTTCCCACTCGTCTCTGGCTCTGCGAGAGTCATTGTGAAGCAGTTCACGGATAACGGTACCTAGAGGGACTCGGATTACGAGCGGCGGAGCTGACTTTCCATTCTGCCAAGTGCCCTGGCCATGGGCGCCATTCGGAGCACGTATACGAGGAGGAACAGAAGAAAGAGTTGTCAGATGAGACGTTGGTAGCAAATAGACGTCTCCACCTCGGCCCCCATTTCCACCAGAAGGAGGGCCGTTCGGCTTGAACTTTTCGCGATGGAAAGCAACGCAACCATTGCCACCCTTGCCTTATAGGTATGTGGTTAGTTTGTGAACTAGCGCAAGGAGCATTTCTCACCTGCGCGGATAGTGACTATGAGATGATCGAGGAAAGTTTGGCCCTAGGTAGAACGTCAATTCTCAGAAGAAAAAAGTACTACTCGAGTCATACTCCTTGCTTTCGTTTCCACTCAGTTTTTCTTTTCCGCTTGTAAGCCTCTTGTTCATCCTCGTATGGCGCAAGAGTCCTGCTGATTGCTGTAGCTGAGAAACACCTGAGCGAGTAAACATGTCTCAAGGTAAACTGACTGATGCTCATCGCCAACCAACTGCCAAACTCGGATGCTTGCCCAGATTGTTTGTTTATGTCAGCATGTAGTTAACAGTCTAGTAATTCAGCATCCCAGCATTCATCGAACTACATCACTTGGCATGATCAATCAAGAGTTGGGCAGTGAGTACTGTACTGAATACATAATTGTGAACAACGATATGGGTAATGCATATCAAACTCTGGAGTGTTCATCCGACTGGTGGACGTGTTGCATCAGGCTAGAACAATGTTCCCAGAGTGCGCTCTCAAAACGGTGGACACCAATTATTTTGGCCAGCTTAGAATCCCACCGGAAAAAAGGTTGCTCACCTAGTCCCACATCGCCAAGCGACCCAGAATTGAGTTAAAGATGACGCACAGCCCAAGCCTGCAATGCACAACGGAGAACCCAGCTTGAATCAAGTCTACCTACCAGACAGCCGGGTTAATATAGTGATTGGGCTATCGCCAATGAATATTATTGGTTGGTAGACGGCCAATGATGGTATATAGTATTACAGCAGAGCTCCAGCAGCCGCGACTTACTCCCGCTGGAGGAGAGCTAAAAGCCCAAGGCCACCGAGTAAGGCGTATTTTAACTGAGGGAAGTCATTCTGGATGAGAAGTATGTAAGAATTTGGATATCGTCTCGTGTTGTAGATTGAAAGCTTACCATGGCTATAGTGATGTATCCAATATACGGAAGAAATCTGGAGAATGGCATATATCAGAGTCCAGAATAGAGAACGTTTGCAACATGTCTTACCCTCTGACTTTGCCAACAATATGCTTTCTCTCTAACCATTCTAAGCCTTGATATAGCTCAAAGTCGTCGACAGGATTATTGTCTCCTTTTGTCAACAAAAGTTGTTTGGGTAGTGGAGATGCCTCGGACCTGCAATGGCGTAAGAAACGTGGTTGGACTGAGTAACTGTTCATGAATACTAACTTCGCATTCTTTGATTTTGGTGCCACGTCGTGTGTCTCTAAAATACGGTGAACGATGGGAATGTCAGCACCGGGAATCTTGTACACGGTGATGTCGCCTGTCTGGTAGCGCTGGTTTGGAGGATTTGCCAAGAACAGGAGGTCGCCTCTATAAAAGGCCGGTTCCATGGATCCACTGCAGCGTAAAGGTTGTCAGAGAAGGCGTTGAATGTACAAGCATGCTTTTGGGGTTCACCTCAAGACGACGACAATAGGTGATTCGGAATTTGTGACTAGGCCAAGTCCTTTCCATATCATAAGTCCCGATGCTATGACAGACGCAAAGTTGAGGATTTGGAGAAGGACCTGAAAGAAATAAGCATGTTTTCGAGGATAAATGCACGAGACAAAGAATACATGGCGAAATCCAAGTCTTCTGAAAGCCTTCAGTTCTTCGCCGAACATTTGAGACGCGTACGTGTTGCGTTGAAGTTGCAAGGAATCGTGCGAAGTACGCGCCAGTCACTTTCGCACATGCTCAACGGTCAACGTGGCTCATCATAGCCAGTATCCCTTATCAAAATCATGAATACAATTCGTACATTGCAATGGCCTGAGTCATATGCTGCATGTAATATAGCATCGTGTGCATGCTGAAAGCGATAGGATAGGTAAAAGAAAAATAAAGCGAAAGCATCCCCCCTCCGCCATATCGACCAGCCCTGCTTGTTTATATGTCGACTGGACTTTCACCACGGCGCGACTGATTTTACCTCTCTTCCAACATCTTACTTCTCTGGGTTGGGATTCCTGGAATGGGTAGCATGTCAGTATATTGTTCCGTGGATGAGAAAGGCAATATAAAGAATGAGCATCAGATAGGAGCGAAAGACTGAGATATTTGGTTATCAACATGAGCGTTATCACGCATTCAGCGTGAACTATGCAATTTCGTGGTTTTCATCGTTCGGGATTACCAGAGACCTCTGGGGAAACACATGAAAACTCAATGAAGCTTGTTACTCACATCCGCCGTTTGCCTCCTACGAGTGTCGTCACATTGACAAAGCTGCGTTACAGAAATGAGGTTTCTGACAGAGTATCACAAAGAATGCTACGCACCGACGGTTGTAAAGGAGACGCTTCTTGGCACGACCCTTGGGCGTCTTTTTCTTCTCTTGCTTCTCGACCTTTGGTGTCTGCGACTTGACTTTACCAGCACGGGCGAGAGAGCCGTGGACTAAATTATAATAGCAGATGCATCTGTAATTAGAGCGCATTCAGTGCAAATGACAGGTATATTGCAGCTACCTTTTCCCATCTTGTTCTTGAGGTTGCGGAGGGCGATGAAGCCGATGCTTGCGATTGATCCAGATGTTGTACAGTTCTGACCCTTAAGGTTTCGGCTGTTTGCTAGATAAGATCAGATAATCTACTGGTGGCTGCACCCCAGTGTATGCGGAGCTTCAATCGGCATGCTGGCAAGACGTGACAGCTGTGACGAGTAACTTTCAAAAGCCTTTTTGGACCTGCGATACTGGCAATGCAACATCCCCCTTATATTTCTGTACATATATCAATCAAGAACAAGCTATTCTACCTACCCCAAAAATCTGAAGGCAAATTTGTGGTAGAAAACACAAGTCTGAGGCAGTTTTCAAAAAAATTTCAAAAGCCTACCCAACGATAGTAATTCACCAACACACAAATTGTACTCAGAGCCAAACTTTTAAATATCCATCGAGTCCAACAAAAAACATCCTGATTTCTTGGTGCTGTTGCAGCTCAGACCCTCCTACATACAACCCCCCTCCCGCTAATGCTTACCAATTCACGCATCCCACGATAATACCTCGTAGTTTGTATGAAGTGGTGCAGTTTATACAGTAAATGGACGGTACACTAGACAAAAATGCCCACGTGGCAGATTTTTGGTAAGTCACGTGCCCGTGATCACTGACTCTCCGCCTTTTGAGGAGATGGCATGCACCTCCTTCTGGCCTTGCACTGCGACTCCTAAAAAGGACTTTCTTGTGAGAACCCACGTTCCAATTCATGTGCTCGCATTGATTAATGTACTACCATCCAAAGGGCTTTAGTTCTCCTTTCATACAGGATTGGGAATAACCGAGTGCAAAACGCTGATATTTCACCGTAAACATGACTCTAATTCCTGCCCGGGGGGGCGCTGTCCAGCATGTAGAAACATATCGGGAAAAGGCTGCGCGGAAATTCAAGGAAAACCCTCTGGTTCTTCTTGGTTTGTGTACCCTCGTGCGTTGACAAACAGCATTCATGGCCATCGGCGTTTCAGGCTCGCTGGCCACCGTTGCGGCCCTCGTGGTTGCTTCAGTGAAGATGAAGCGGGGAGAGTCCCAAAAGCTGAATCATTGGCTGCGAGTCCGTGTCGCTGCACAAGGCTTCACTGTTCTCGCAGTCTGCGCAGGCACCTACGCAATGCGTAAACGCGAACAGGACGCGGCTATGGTTCTGGCTACTGCTAATGGAGTTGAAGGTACTGAGCCGACTCGAAATGGAGCTGACATTAACAGGCATAGGCAAGAGCGGATAGATATGGAGAGGAGGGAATTCGAGGAGCGGTTGAAAGAAGCAGAAGAAATATATCGGCTCGAAACCCAGAGCGGTTTAACGAGTGGCATGAATAAAACGTCAGAGGCAGTATCGGTCACAGTCCCGGGTTCCACGTCTACTATGCGCACTGGTCTGCCATCGCAGGAAACAGTTAAGAGTGGAAAGGGCTGGTTGAGCTGGCTTGGTTGGAGTTCAGGCTCACGTTCAAGTTCTTCCTCCAGCTCACAATCGAAAGGAGATAGGTTCTCATGATTGCAGATATCTTTTCGCCCAGTCACACATATGTATCATATAATAGCACTATCTCCCATTATCAGTCCGAGCGTGGCGGTGTGTGAGGTGGCATACAGATGCGCTAAAGAGAGCGGAACTTATAAGAACAATTCTACTTGGCCATGAGGGATGGAAAATCGTTCTGTAACGCTATTGCTTCTTAACTGCCGGAAGCTCACTGCCGTCTACTATCATTCCTGCATCAGATGCGCGACGCTCTATTTCCTTTGGAGGTTCTGACACCGATAACGAGGGCATGGTTCTGGGCAACTTCAGCCGTCAATTATCTCCCCTATCTTTGGGAATTCCCGGATCGCGTTCGGCTTGCTGTGCTTCGACGGACAGCCGCCAACCTCCGTACAATTGATTGACTATGGCACTCCTCTGCCAGACAGCCAGATCGTGTTTCGCTTCAGAGTACATTGAGCGAACCTTCTCTGGATCCGTTTCAGCCTGTCAAGTAAGGACTTAATAATGCGTTGAGACGAGGAAATCACGACGAGGAAAGGACCTGAATGGCACGAAAAGTGTCTCGAGTTTTTGATAGGAAGTAGTTGCGGAAGTTGTAGGAGCTGAAAGAGCGCGAAGTGCGAAGCATCGAGCTGTAAAGGCTGAGAATGGCACGACGAGTTGGAGCAGCGACGGCTGATGTGGACATCGTGCTCAAGGCGTCTGCTCAACTGGAGTTATGTCACGCCTGTCACGCGTCGGCATGCTTGTGACAATCAACATGCCTGTCAATATCTTCCTCTTCATTCAGAGTCTATCAAAGGAATATCACGGCTTCAAAGCTTCTGATATCCAAGCTTATAAGCCTCTGCCCTATATTCGTTCGGCAGTTGTACGTCAGGTCCGACCATGTGAACAAGCTACCGTCAGGCGATCAACAAATCCGGTGCTGATCTATGTATGTATCATCGCGGCCGCGCGGCTCCATCTGTTGGTAAACTTACCGTCCATGGCGGCCTGTCAATCAAATCTCATGCCCTGTTTTCTGGCCGAATTGTACCGTCATGTGTAGTGACGACTCTGCGTATCAAACTGAGCATTCCCGATAGACGAGCCTGTGTATGACTCTATCATCTTGATGCGTTGCTATCGCATGGAGATAAATGTCCTGATTCTGGTGCTGAGACTTCATCTGGAGCACATACCTCGTGAGTCCTTTCACATAACCACATAACAGTGTTATACCACCGTGTCAGGTAATACATGACATCAGTTGGTTGGTTTCTAAGCACACCCACAGTGCGTACCTCAAACAGGGCAAAATCTCAAGCCCTGGGAATGGCCCTTTTGCATGCCCCATACAAAGATATTCTAGTGATGTATTCACCACGCCTTTGTCCCAAGTTCCCAAAGTATTGTGCCATGAGGGTGATTCCTGATTCACCGATCTCTCTAAT
Organism: Amanita inopinata Kibby_2008; assembly: GCA_001691775.3. Taxonomy (NCBI): domain Eukaryota; kingdom Fungi; phylum Basidiomycota; class Agaricomycetes; order Agaricales; family Amanitaceae; genus Amanita; species Amanita inopinata. Next base: position 237,078 of record JNHW02000012.1, read on the forward strand.
CCCATATACTTCTCCCAAGCAAATGGGCTTCCTTTCGAATCACCTGACGCCACTGTATGTGAAAAATCTGTACTCCCCTCGGTCGGCAAGCTTTATTGCCTAGCTGGTGTCGTAATTTCCTTATGGACCATAGGAGAAAATTGCCATACTTCATAACACTGGGCATACAGGCAACCGGAGAAGATATCCGAACCGGTGCTATATACCCCACCTTGGAGGTCCAGAAGAATGACTCCTCTGTTGGTAACCCTCTTTTCTCTACTTGTCAATGCCTGGCTCCCAGATATCCGTAATTTCTTCGCATAGTATCACGGATAAAGGCGAGATCCGTCATGAAGAACACTCTGCAGATATCGGTAACCAACAGGGCCAAAATTGGTGGTGGAAGTACCGGTAAGAGCTTAATCGTTCATTTTATTCCATGTCTGCGTTGAACTGACAATATGTTATGCTCAAGTCAGATTATGCGGGAATCAGCCGCAGAATTTCTTGGAGTAATGATTCTTATCATCTTCGGAAATGGTGTCGACTGTCAAGTCGTGCTATCAAGCAATCCCAACGTCACTTCGTCACAGAGAGGCGTAAGGATATTTTTTTCGTCTATCGAACCAACCGGGTTGACATACCTGTGGCGAGTAGAGTTACCTTTCAATAAATTTCGGCTGGGCTATTGGTGAGCTTGTGGCTGCATGTAATATGGCAGATCGTTTGTGACCGCTGTATTGCAGGTGCTGCCCTCGGCGTGTGGGTGAGCTTGGGAATCTCTGGCGGGCACATTAATCCTGCGGTATGCGGGATTTTCTCTCAGGTTTTGTAATGTGGCCTTATATGCACACAGGTCACACTGGCTTTTGCAACATGGCGTGGTTTTCCGTGGAAAAAAGTCCCTTGTATGTGTTCCAAGCTCGAATAGCAGTTTGTCAGATGTTAATGACGATCTTAGATTATATCTTCGCTCAACTTATGGGAGGCCTCGTGGGTGCGGCCCTGGTCTACGCTAATTACTTCCACGCGATCGATATTTTCGAGGGAGGCAGAGGAGTTCGCACTCTGAAAACCGCTGGGCTGTTCTCAACGTACGCCGTAAGTCCCTTTCGTTCATTCCCTCTCTTCAGACTGCTGTAATCCATTTTTCAGCTCGATTATATGACATCTGTCTCTTGCTTTTTTTCCGAGTTCCTTGCCGCGGCTGTTTTAATGTTAGTTGTGCTGGGGACAATTGACAAATATAACGCGCCTCCTCCTACTGGATTGTTTCCACTTGTGATCTTCCTAGTCATTCTTGGCATTGGTAATGCTCTGGGAATGGAAACCGGTAGGGATTACATTTGATTATCCCCTCCTCTGTGACTAAAATGACTCATTAGGCTACGCGATTAACCCTGCGCGTGACCTCGGACCGCGACTTCTCACATCTATGGTCGGTTATGGCAAAGCAGTATACACGTTCAGAAAGTTTGTGTTCTTCTTCATTGTCTAGGCGCAACAACAACTCATACTTGAAATAGCCAATACTGGTTATGGTGCCCCATCATAGCGCCAATTTTAGGCGCTCAGGCGGGAACGATGTTCTATGACATATTTCTCTACAATGGAAACGACAGTATAACTAACAAACCGTGAGTGCCACCTTGTACATTACATTCCATGGTGCCCTCAACCCATGTATCAGACCTTCAAAGACTACTTTGAATGATCCGGATGAAATAAGTAAAGATGTATGATCGATATAGTACATGACTTACTCATCTGCTGATAAATTACGTTGGCCTAATTGAGTTGGCCACACGGCTTGACGCCTGGTTTCCTGATTCTCTCATGTTCAATACTTGGGTGCATATGTGTAACCAAAATCTGCCTTGTTAAAATATGTGAATGGTCTTTAGGCCGTTCTCGCTGAGAAATGAATGGGTTAGTGCTGAGAATAACTTATACCCAGGTTTCAGTTACGCTACTCCCTGTCCGAGAGCGGACTGGTAAGAATCTCACTCGTGAAAGACGGCGGAGAGGGTCCACAACGTTCTGACCAGCTCAACAAGTTAAAGTCAATACGCAGGCTGATCGCATCAAACTATCCACCGAGCGGGGAGCACTCGCCTCAAGTGGCCGCCCGAAAATGAAAAAAGGCGTTGTCCGACTCGGAACTGAGAAAAAACAATTTACCCGTCAAATACCCCGCCTGCATTGTGTGGAGGATATAGGAGTCCACGGCGCAGGTGCCTGCTTCAACCCCTTCAACCGGCGCCCACTGTCTAATTAACATTATAACACTGACACATTGGCTCTCATCATTCCATACACTTCGCCGCAGCGGCTGCAGTGAAAATCCCTCGTGTTTGCTAACACGCATCAGCTTCAATGGGATAACGATCAATCAATTCGTTGATTATGCGGTTGATACAGTACCACTTTTTGATGCTACTGAAATTCTTTGGAGGCAGTCTCACGACCTCAATTCATCCTCAATGTCTGCAATGCTGGGTAGACAAATCCAAATTCATCTGTAGTTGGTCTTAATGTGCTAAACTCTCCATTTCCAGGACGGACCAATATATTTTCGCCTGGCCAGTACCTGGCCCTGCGCCTTACATAGATACCAAACGGGTATCATTTTTGTTGAGGCAGATCACTGAAACGAAAGCCCCTGAAGCAAGTCCCGGGTTACAGCACGGCTGACTAAGCAGACATATACGATGTTGTAACAGTATCAACAGTCCGGCCTCGAGCTTCAGGTCCTGACTTTGGCCCCGATTCCACGTCTCCCAGAGCAAGGACGCTCTCCGGAAAACATGGGTCTCACACCGGCCCAAAATGACCCCTTCGTTGAGTTGATGCGACCTCCTCCAGACGAAACGCCTGCCCAAATGATGGCGCGACGGAAGAGAGAGCAGGATGCGCAGCGGGTGAGCGACAAGATTGATGAGCAGATAAAAAAAGATCGTGCCCTGGCGAAGAAGGAGAAGGATGCCACCAAAGTTCTTCTACTAGGACAAGCCGAGAGTGGTAAGCATCATTCGGTGTCTCCCTGTTGGATTAACGTGCGTCGTCAAAGGGAAATCAACAACGCTCAAGAGTAAGATTTGATTGTATCATGATTGTCGAATGCTTGGCTCAAAAGTTTGGATCAGACTTCCGCATGCGCTATTCTCCGCAGGAATGGCAAAGAGAACGAAATGGATGGCGTGCAGTGGTACAGCTGAATATTGTTCGCTCCATCTCTCTCATTCTCCGGGTGTTGGAGGCAGAGATGAATGGCGAGCCTTTGGCAAAAGAGCTCCAAAGTGACGACTATCAAGGACCGAGTGAGGAATTGGCCGACACTGATGTCGTTAAGCTTACCGACTGGCATCAGTTGTTGATTATCCGGCTTGCACCGCTAAGAGGTGTCGAGGTGGAACTAAAGAAGAGGCTCGGAGCCGGAGATCTTGCTCAACCAATCCGTCGTCTTTTGAGAGCTACTCCGTTCGATGGACCACCCACCCAAATTGAGAATGACACCAATCATCCTGTACAAGAATTCTCTGTTCGTTCCTGGCAGGACATACTTGATCCTGGCGTACAGAGCTTGCAAACACAGTCCACTGAACCAGACACGGTAACAGCAACTATAGCTGGATGTAAGGATGATATGAAAGCTTTGTGGGTCGACAAAGCCGTTCGGTTGGCTCTTCACCGAAGGAGGATACGACTACCCGATTCAGCAGGATTGTGCGTATCGCATGTAGGAAAGCCACATTTATTGACCGCTTGGAATTATATAGTTTCCTGAACGACTTGGATCGGATAGCAACGCGCGATTACGAGGCCAGTGACAATGATATTGTGCGAGCTAGGCTGCGAACCGTTGGTATTCAAGAATATCGTGTAAAGTTTGATCGTGGACCTTGGGACAATCCAAAATGTAGGCATTGCGTTTTAGCAAGAATGAAAGCTGATAACAACCCACTATTGTAGTGAACTCGGCCACTGGCTGGGAATGGCGAATATATGATGTCGGAGGTTGTCGGACTCTGGTGAGGCATAAGCCGAGTCACAGTGCGGGTATATGACTGATTGCTTAGCGCTCTGCCTGGTTGCCCTACTTTGAGAACGTCAACGTCATTATCTTTCGTGAGTATCAAGGGAGACAGTTGAAACGTGTGAGCTCATTCGGATACGTGGTGCAGTCACGCCCGTATCTGTTTTTGATGAAAATCTTTGGGAAGATCCTTCGGTTAACAGACTGCAAGATTCAATGACACTGTGGGCTTCAATTTGCTCGTCAAAGTTACTTGCCAAGGCCCAGCTCATACACTTTCTCAACAAATGTGACCTGTTACACCGGAAACTGAAAAGGGGAATTCTTCTAAATAGATACTTGGCTAGTTATGGCGAACGACCAAACGACGTTACATCAGCCATCAAATGTAAGGCTCTCCTGTCATCTGTTCGTCATTGACATGCTCTGCACAGATTTACGAGACAAGTTTAAAGATATCCAGAAGCGACGCTCTCCCGCACCCCGCACATCTTACATATACCCTACAACAGTTACTGTACGTTGCTAATGGCTGTGCGTGGGGGACACACTCAAATATTTGTGATTGCCAGGATACCGAAGCAACGGCAATTACTCTGGATTCTGGTAACATCTGCCCTACTTGTGATGATTTTATTTTTATTTAGCATGTCTCTAGTGCGAGACGGCGTTTTGCGAGAAAATCTCACGACATCCCAACTCATATGACTGTATACTCGGCGACTGAAGTGCTGAAGTTTCAACGTGGGGGCGTTACTGTACTAGGGCTCGGGGGAGGAGGAGTGATGCTGGGTGGCGAACAGCTCCATGTAAGGCAACATGTAGCAATAGTTGTTTGTTTTAGATAACATTATTTATGACCTGATGCGAGATTGCGATGGATTATGGCGACTGAAATCATGTGGCTCTTGAAAGCAGATCAGCCTATCAGGCGTTGAGAGTCAGGAGCACGAGCAATCCACCACAAGTTACCTTGGGAAGCTAAAAGAGTCACGTTGGCCGTCAATGGCTGCACGGCAGTCCGATGGCACAGTATCATCTTGTCCCACATGCCTGCTGCGAATGGGGATTCCGCGGTGTCATCGCCTGGATATTGAATATTTGAATATTTGAATACTCAGATGAGGCTCTACTCTCACTTGGATATAAGCAACCAAGCCATGCGCCAACGTTCCCAAACCTAGCCAAGACGGTGCCATAATTTGATCTTGCGTATGCTATTACCCCAGTCCTCCCACTCCCTTTCTCATCCGCTCTTCTGACGTGGTCCGATAGCCCTTCGACCCTCTTCAATCACTGTCGGAGCCGTGGCCTCTCTGCCGCGTTACCGCCAACCTAGACATAGTAAAATCTCGGGTCGATTTAGATCAGATGTTATCAAAAGTTGTTAGTCGGCTAAAACGACAGTTTCGGCGAACCGATGCGCGCCATAGTCAGCCTCCAGAACTACACCGCTGGAGCGATTTCATGAGTCCATTCCCACATGTGGAACCTGGGGGGTATACAAAATACTACCAGACACACGGATCGATCGTTGATGCCGTACCCCCTGCGGCACCACTAGGCCCGACAGAACCGACGGCCCCGCCACCTGTCGTGCTAGCTGCTGGCACTTCACCTCGACATGAGCAGAGAAGGACAAAGCCCAAACCTGTCGCGCCCCCAATTCGAATGCCTGATCAGCCATCCACTTCCGTTTCGTCAGAAACATCTTTTTTATCGCTGCCGGTATCCTTGTCGGCACCCGGTTTGGACAGTCCTTCTATCTCTGCTTCCACGACATCCTCTGTGCAACATCAACCCGTTGCAGTGAAGCAGTCTTTGATGGTGATCCCAGAGGAGTCAATGAGCTCTATAAAAAGCGGCAAGAGACGCCGAGGAAGTTCACACTTGAAAAATGCATCAGACGGCTCAGGGACGCCGTTGAGAAGGAGGAAAAGAAGGATGTTGAGGATGTCGAGCGTAGAACGTGATATTCTTCCTAACGCGCCTTTCCTTATTTCTTTCTCGTCATCCCACATTTCGGCCGAGAAAAACATGGCCGACAACGTCTCGTCAAACGCATCATCCGTGTCGCATGGTTCAGAACATTCACATACCTCAAGCGATGGCAGACTGGACTCTCCAACCACCCCCGCCACACCCATGTCCAATCTTGCGGAGAACATCCCTAGCAGTGAGGTGAGGGTTCTCCGCGAGAAAGACTGGGGCTTGGCGGCCAAGAGTACCTGCCTCGAGAGACCTGAGAGCAGATCATCATTTTGCACAGCGAGGAGTGAATTCAGTGATGGTTGAAGTCGCCCCTCGTGTCGTATTGGTATTGTATTCTTGTAATGTGTATTTGTAGTCTGATCTTGAAGCTTGACGGATTTGGTGTAACCGTCATTCGGATTCAGTTGCTATGCAATGAAACCCCACTTGCAATGTCGACGGATGCACTCTTATATAAACGAGTTGGAATCAATCATCGACACACAGCAGCCGCTAGCAGTGAGGTTTATTATCATCCCGATATGCTCGGTAACGGATGCAAAAGTCGCTCTAGACATTTTTGTGTCCTGATTATTACCTCATTGGAATGCATTTTCTCGCTCTCCCGAATCGAGTTTAGAAATACATGTCTGCGGAAAGCCCTCAGTGGGGGCCTCGAGCTTCGGGGCCCGAAATCTCAAACGGGACTTTTGTGTATCCCCCAGCAAGACCTGAACGAAACATCTCATACTTGTGCATGGTGTCGAAGGGTTCCAGATTGCAAAGTGAGTATCAGTCGCGACCAAAGATTGAGAAAGAAGTGTAAAAGTGCCAGTAGAGCATGCAGTCTCGTTGATGCCAGTTTTTGACGGGGATCACCACCGCTGTCACTGTCGTACTCAGTCCTTGGAAAGTTCACCACCATGCCACAATGGTGGACGATATATGCATGCTGATGAAGAGGTCGCAAACAAAAAAAAGAGAGTAGAAGGTATCTTGTTTCCCGACGAGAAGCTGAATTGAGTATCCTGGCCAATGTGCGGTAAAAACAGGGCTCTTTGACTCTATCTCATGGTGGTCGATACGTTGTCGACTGGGTTCACAGACCCTTCATGATTAGATTGAGGCACGGTGGATATCGCTGCCCAAGGGCATTCATTGGTCAAGAGAGGCATCAAATGCTCAACAATCAGTGGGGATCGCACACCGTGCCTTCGCTTGTCCTGTCCGCAGAATGCGTTATTCAAATCCTACATGACGACAGCAATCAACAGCAACGAAGAGAGCAACTTGAATCACATTGGCACGATTGGTGCACTGCCTTTCTCTAGAGCCGTCCGGAGACTGAGATAGGTGGTTATTGCGAATTGTATGGACCAGTCATTGATAGAGAACATACCTGTAGTCATCTCCATTTTGAGTGATATATCTCACCCATGGCAATGCCTGGTAGCCACTCTTTTCCACAATCTTGAGATATCGTACTTGGATTCCAGACACCGTAAAGTATGGAATTTCAAACTTGACTGTAATTGGTGCACGCTTTTCAACATCTTGCTCTATTCGAAGGCTCTGCTTAATCCGGGGCACAGTCTGCAGCGGTACCACTTACCACTTTTGACGCTGGGAAGACCAAAGTGTGCTCGCATCAAGAACTCGCGACTTCCTCCCAACTGTTTGATTTTCCAAACGAATGCTGACTTGTCGGGCGCGTACTGGACGCTTCCAGTAGAAGCCTGTATAGGCGCCGCTCACCCCTTTGTTGCAAATTGAGATGCATATGGGAGACTTACGCGGAACCTGGGACTATCAGCATCATCTGGTACGGGAACGTAGATTTCGACGTTGTTTGCCGTACTTCTGCGCTTGAACTGAGCCTTGACTTTGACCATATACTCCACTCTACTTCCTTTATGACTTTCTACAGCGGCCTCGACCCAGATGAGAGGTTTTACCGGCGTCGATAATCTATATGACATGAGCTCAAACTCGCCATCTGGTGGGATGAAGGAAATCGTTCTGTCGTTTTCGAACCGTGAAAGTCGCACACATTGGTGGAATTTGACGTCTTCCATTTCAATTGCTTTGCCTCGGGCAGCTACAGAAATCAATTAGAATTTCGTTTGAAGCATTGTAGGGTGGGTCTACTTACTACGACCAGTGCTCTCAAACATGACTTTATCATTCAAACCCAGTCTCAATTCAGGCATGCCGGACAGATAGCATTTCATTTTTACGGCACCCAGTATTTCGGACCGTACGACATTGCCGTTGGCATTCACCTTGGAGCAATGAGGCATATGATACCGGGGCAGGGAGGGGGAACATACTAGCATATTGACACTTTCTATGACATCCAAAAAGACTTCGTTCTTTCTATATCTGATGCCTTCCGTCCGCCATGAAACTGCATTAGTGACAGCCGGAGGAGGTCTGGCTTGGATCTCAAGTTTGTGAGATTCCTGTGTGATGTACCTTGGTAGAGGGTAAAGATGGACGACAACCTGCAGATCGAGCACACGTACTCTTGCAGTATTTTACTTTCCGTGGTTTGTGGATATCCGAAATCCATCATCTCGTCCATGAGTTCATAGATGATAACAAAGTTGTCACGTATGCTCTCCTCCTCGAGTTCTTTGAAGTATTCGATCAAGACTTGGGTGAGACGGTGTAGGAAGAGAATGATCTCTGCAGCATTTGAATTACGTTTGGACAAGGCGAGGACTGAAGGGATAAAGACATCAAAGTAAAGCTTTGCATTGCATAACGCAAGGGTTGCGATACGGACTGTAAAGATTGGAGTGGCGGATGTGCATGTAATTGACTCCCTGACTTGAAAGGCACGGTGTCACCTGTTGCCCTTCCTCCTCCAAGTCCAAAATCAGAGGCAAGAAACGTTCAATGTAGGATGGAGGAACATCATCGCGGTACGAACGCTGGATGAGCGGTTTTCCTTTGAGGTCTAGGATTGCAACGAGACTGGCCATAGCCAGCAGAGGACGACACCGCCACTGCTTCAAGTTGCTCAACAGCGCTCTCAGGCTGCATCCCGAATTCATCTCATGTCCGTCTCCCGAGCTCTTTCTTGGACACTGCGGTCACGAATTCCAGAGTTGAAGCAGAGCGTCACATGTATCCACAGGAGGGCATATGCTACTGAATCCAATGTAGTCAATATCGTAGAGGTGGGCCCACGGGACGGGCTGCAGAATGAAAAGAGTATCATTCAGCCGGAAGTCAAGCTTGAGCTCATCAACAGGCTCGCAGATGCGGGTGCAATGAACATAGAGGCTGGCAGCTTCGTCAGTCCCAAATGGGTGCCTCAGGCAAGTACACTGCACACAACTCGAATCGCTCGCCGTACTCAAAAGTCGCACTACAGATGGCAGGCACTGCAGAAATACTGACTCGCATTCAAAGACGCCCCAACGTACATTATGCTGTCCTCGTTCCAAACAAGCGTGGCTTAGACGACCTCGTCACACTCCTCGACAAGCATCCATCGCATCCTCCACTCACGGATGAGGTGTCCATCTTCACTGCTGCCACTGATGCTTTTACGCGTGCCAATCTTAATACCACCGTCACAGAATCGTTAAACAAGCTAGAGCCTGTTGCACGGGCAGCCTTGGATAGAGGATTGAGAGTCCGAGGATACGTGAGCGTCGTGATCGCCTGCCCCTATACAGGCAGGGTAGAACCTACGGAGGTCAGAAAAGTTGCCAAAGCTCTGGCAGACATGGGATGCTATGAAATCAGCTTGGGTGACACAGTTGGACAAGGAACTCCAGATCAGATAGGAGCCATGATTGAAGAAGTCAAAAAAAGTGTTCCCGTCGAGAAACTGGCAGTAAGTACTCCAAATTCATGCATGCTCTTTTTATTTTTACAACTAAGAATGCTTTAATGTTAACAGGGCCATGTAAGTGATGCCAAGTGCTAAGGCAGTATCCAATGTACCTTACTTTACATCTACAGTTTCATGACACATACGGCACAGCTGTCGCAAACGTTCTGAGGGCCTTGTCACATGGCATCCGAACGATTGACTCTTCCGTCGGCGGCCTGGGAGGATGCCCGTACTCTCCAGGAGCTACAGGGAATGTAGCAACCGAGGACGTGTTATATGCTCTCAAGCATTCGCCTTATAAAGTAGCCGGCTCGCAGGCAGGAGGGACCATTGACTTGGACAAGATGGTGGACATAGGCTGGTGGATAAGTGAGAAACTGGGAAAAGAGAACGTAAGTCGAGCGGGCAGGGCAATCAGGGCCAGAAGACTGAGGGAGATGGGGGCTACGGAGGCTGTGTCCTAGTATTTATTGATGTTTGCAATGGGAGGTGGTCTGTGCGCTCCCGTCATAAGGAAGATCGGTCCTGTCAACTCTGGTCAACACAACACACCCACCAGCCTTGCAGATGATGATAAAACGCCGGCTGCACTTGCTTTCATCCCCCTCCCTCCAATAGCCCACCTTGCGACCGCTCGCTGGCGAGGGCTCTTCGCTCAGTGCTCACCATGGTATCGTCCCTTTCTCACCCTCCTATATGCGCCCCTTCACTCCAACTTTTTTCCCAGGTACTCATCAGCAGTAAAAAGTATGCCTGGTGAGCATACACCCTTGTGATGATCCTTTGCTCCCATATCTCACGTCTCTCATAGCGAAACTTGTATCAAAGGACACCGGTCATCAACCTGCAAACACACCGACCGTCCCCTTTACGAGATAAAAAAGAAGGGCAGGCCGGTAACTCAGTGTGAACATTGCCGCGAACTACGTAAAACCAAACAAGTACATGTTAAATGCATATGTGAATTGAAAGAAGATATCTTGCCATCGCAATCTCCCAGCAGTGGAAAGAAAGGTATTACTCATCTGTTTCTCATGGTTATCAACGCCGTGTTCATGCGTCCGCTCGATGTCGATGCATTGTTTAGGCACAAAGATACCTCAATCCGCAGCCTTTCCTAATGGTCTACCAGAAGATCTTGAGGTGGCTGCAGCATCGCAGCTATCATCGGGGGGACTCACATCAGACTCCTGCCATGGTGGTATGCAGCTCTTGCTGAGCGGTGTCTCCCCGCTGCCCTCTTCAGAGTTGCTGACCTAGCCGCAGGCAATGAACAAAGTAGTTGTATGTGCAAATCTGGTGGTCCTTGTCACTGCTGGACCCCAAGACACACCGTATCACGAAAGAATATCAAGATTGACTCTCACACAAGTAGCCAAGGTGATTCCCCTTCTGCCGAGTCTTCCAATCCCGTCAGGCAACCGCACTCGCGTCTCAGCATGTCACAAATATTAGCCCGTGTCAAAGAGCTTCGGCCTGTCTTACCGCGACCTGCGAGTTCGAATTCCTCCAACAGCGGCCCTGTGCATGACCTAGCTTCGGGCATGCCTCACAGCATCCCGAGTCGCTATCACATGCACGAGAACGTGATGTTTAGTCCGTACGGACGTGCTCACGATCGGACCCATGAACACCCACTTGGACATGAGAAGTTATATTTTACAGGGTCCTCGGCATCAATACCTTCATACCTTCCACCTGTACAAGGAAGCGTTCAATATGAACCAACCCAACCCGTTGAACCCATTGCTTCTCATCCCTCTACTCTTCAGCAAAGAGCCTTACTCCCCTCGAGCAGTTTACCCTACATGTCCGCATGCAACTGTGGAGGTACCTGTCACTGTATTGGTTGTGAACCCAATAAGGCTAATAACATTCCCGCCGTGAATTCCTGCAACGTCAGTTCTCCCTGCCATTCCAATTCTTGTACAGCATGCCTTGAATGCTCCTACTTCATCTCTCATGTTCCTACGTCGGATCCCACGCTTCCTCTCGATGCACATCAGCGTGTCGCCATAGACGAATGGCTCAGACAAGTCTCCACGCCACATTCCGGTCCCGATTTTGGTGTAGTTGTGCCAGGATTGCCGCCGCAAGACTATAGGAACGTGGAAGGTGTATCCCAAACCTTGAGCCGAACTGACCTAACCGTCAGGGGGTGGGATGAATCAGCATCGGGTCCTTCAGTTAACAAGAGCGTACCACCTTCAAACCAGTCAGATGAATGTCAAACCTATGCGAGCACACCAGAATGCTGCGGAGGCCAATGTAACTGTCCACCAAACTCGTGTACGTGTAAGAGCAGTGACTACTTCAGCTCTGGTGGGACCTATAGTGGTGCGGCAACTCTTGCAACCCCTGGTGAGAGGGCTTCAAGTTGTGTCGAACGATTTAGCCAGCTCCAGTTGTCGCAAGGAATGAGCCGCAGCGATACACATTTGGTTTTGCCTGATGTCTATCAGAATCGACCACCATCTGCACCTCAAAGTGACGCTATGCCCGGCGTTACCGAGTTCCCGTACTCGGCATCGATGAGCGCACTAGATGTGACCAAGGGATCAGAGGTGTACGAAAACGTCCAATCCACGGCGACAGTGCTTTTGAACTATCCAGGCCCTGTCAGTCACCAGTCACCAGTCCCAACCAATTTTCCGATGCCTTGGATGGCTGGCAATGGAAATGGGAACCCATCATCGACATCTCATATCTTGCCAGTCACGTATTCTTATGCTGTGAGCAATCCGGGTACAGATCACACTTCGTCCTCATTTGACGATCTAAGTATGACGTTACGGACGCCAATGTGAATAGATGCTATGCCACATCCCTGTTTTTTTTCTTTCTGATCTAATCCTTGCGGAGCTTGTTTTTGGCCTGTATTTATTCCCTGGTCACGTATATTTTCGTTACTTTTTCCCCCTTGTCTTCGTAATTAACTCATGCAAGCAATAAAAGTGTAGATGATTTACATGATGCTTCATTATCTCGAGATATCTGAGATTGGAAATTACCGACTAAACAGCAATTTGGAAAGCTGGAAACTTTTACATCGCAGGGCTGCGGGTGCACTAATGACGTCATCGAGGTAACCAAATTCCTCATGCTGACCGCCTCACTCATCAACTTCTACGCCATGCTCCTTCAAAACCTCCCTTGCGTGTTCTTTAGCAGCCTCGGACACACGGGGATCTCGATATATAGCTCGTTATATTGTGCCCACGTATCGTTGAACAAAGACTCACTGTGTAAAGTAGCTTTATAACCGCCAATCTCGCGGTTTTCTCCAGGCTGACCGCCTTTGGCCCCACGAGATCGTCCAGGTATATTGGGGTCGTTGAATGGATTGTCTTCTTCGTTTTGCATACTGGTTCCTCCATACCGGTCGCCTCCCTGATGTTGGCCCAAGCCAGCTTGCTACTTTTAGCGTTGGGATCATATATTTCAATCGTAAATGGCAATTACTCTTGTCTCTCGTATCTTGTCTCGTGTACTCTGCACCCATTTCTTTCAGGTGCTCTTCAGCCTGGTCTTTAGTTTCATCTGAGATACCTGGATTGTGCAAGGTCGCTTTATAGCCAGCGGCAACACGCATAGGATCTTTCTCTTCGTCTGCATGAACAAGGAGTGAGTTGACGAAGCCCGCCATAGGACTGAAGCAGACTCACTGGACATTGTGTGGTTTATTGGGAGAGAATGGTTGGTTGGAAGAAAGGTGGGTAAAGAGTCGAGGGTAGATATATGCAGTCACGAAAACGAGATGACATCAGCGATGGGCAGAGATCGAGGCGCTTGGCATATCATGACGCGTCGGGACATTGCAAACAAAAACGCGGGTAGAATTTCAATCAGATAACGAGAGGAGCATACACAATTCACAAATCTTCTCAGCGCTGATAATAAGTTCACAAGTTTTACGCAGAACGCGCGCCTCAACCTCCTTGTGACCAATTGTCGGATAGATGCCTTCAATTTCAGATGGAACTCCCTTACCTTCCTCAGCCTCAGCTTCAGCTTCAAGCCCTGGTAGCTCGCCTGCAGCACCTGGGATGGGCTCATCGGAGGGTTCCTCTGCACCAGCGCCGCTTTGTCTGGTCCTGCGGCCTTTTATGTACCTCATAGGAGCAGTTCATATTAACAAAAATAAGCTCTCACACCTGAACGCCGACGACCACCTCCTATAGTTTTGGTTGATTGCCTAGGCTCGACGTCAGCTCCCATCTCGTGGAGTCGTTCTTCAGCATGCGCCTTGGCTTCAGGTGAAACCCTCGGATTGTGAATGGAGGCTTTCAAGCCACGCGCGACGCGTTCAGCATCTTTTTCGTGATCTGACGAGCAACAATGGTCAGTGGGAGGTAACAGTAGAAACGCAGTTGGCATTCACGGCTAGTCGACATATTCTTGATCGCTCGACCAAAAATGAGGTAAAAGTGCAGTTGGGGCGTCCTTTGGTTGTCGCTGCGTGTTTAGAACGATACTGAGACATTGTATGTCATAGGTGACGGAAAAAAAAGAGGTTGAACCAATTACCAAATTGCATGGTGGAGCTGCTGACGCTTCAGCTCAATATAAACGATTCATTCATTACATCGCGAGGAGAGAAATGGATGTTGATTTGAACGTCTGCGGGGTGGAGATGTCTGATTATATTCAGCACCGCACGCATCTCGCCAAGTCCCCACCTGTTCCGGCAAGTCGGTGGGTATGGTCCATAATCTGGACCTTTAGTAAATAGCCGAGTGCCACTGTTGCATCATGTGTGCTACCTACTCCAGATGACGTTTGCAAGGTCTGAGATATATAGGGAATGTGCAAGACTGGTGGGTGAATTACCGTGATTCTTTATTACCATGTCGTCTGGTAAGTGATGTTCAGCACAGACAAGATGATGCTGCTAAGAGTACTTGATAGGAGAACAACACAAAGACCCGGGCCGCGTTGCTGCCGGGTTAAAGGCTGCAGTGCATAATCCACACGTATCAAAGGAAGGGAAGGAGAGCGCAACAGAACGCCTACATCAAATGGGCGTGGACGTCGAAACTGAAACTGAGCCAAAGACGGGTATGTCAGGTCGACGGAGACATTCGAAAAGCCGGGAGGTTGAGGAGGAAGTGGGCGAAAGTGGAACCATTGAAGGCAAGGCGGAAAGTCGCGTGTTGGGTGGCTACAAGGCGACGCTGAAAAGTAAGTGTGAGAGGCTTGGATCACTCTGGATGTATGCTGAGGTTGATGATTACATTGCAGATCCGCGAGTTTCAGAGGAGGCGAAAGAGCACGCTGAACAAGTGCTTGAAGAGCATCACGCTCTTGAAGGTCATCGCACTCACTGAGCCACCATAGCTTACGCCATTTGTTTGTACTTGTACTCCATAAACATGATCATGTGACATAAACACAATCACGTGACAAGTTGAGGGTTGCTTGCTGTTGCGCGTATTGAAAGCAGCTCAGAGCTGAGAGCAACACCCATGAGCGCGTCCAACACAACTCAGATTCTTTTCAACTCACCCGCTCTCCATTCCCTAAAGCGCGACCAGCTCGTCAAGCTCTGCAAGATTCACTCCATCAAGGCATCCGGAAAAAACACAGATCTCATACAGAAGCTCAAGCAACACGCGCTCACCCTACCTCGCGATGCTCCACTCAGCATCGCTGCAAGAAGCGAAGATACTCCCTTACCCCCGCGCGTTGACGTCGACGAGTTGCTCGACTTTATGGCGCATGAATCTCACCAGCCGTCTTTCTCAACGTCGCGGCCAAGTGAACAGTGGGAGGTTATCATGGAGAGTATCGAGGAATTGGATGAAGGGTCCACGTCCCAGCAAGGAACCTTGAATTCTCTTGGAACAATGGGGGGACCCAAGTCGGCTGGTGAATTTGGCACTGGAGGTTCAAAATGCATGTATTTTCCTTGCCCCTCGTCTGCCCTGATCGTTCACACCTCCCTTAGCGTCAGTTAGCTCATCTATCAAGGCTTTTGCCACTTCGCTTGGATTGAAACGCTCAGGAATCTCTTCGAGTTCCGCATCCTCCAGGTCAATTAAACTATCTTCATCAACTTCCAACCTGGCTTGCGACAAGGTGTCTCGTCTCGGCGTTACCGATGATCTTTCAAAGTTCTCCACACCCTATTCAGAGCTACCCCCTGCAATTTCCGTTCCACACTCAGCTGTGATTCACACAACATCCGAAGATAGGATTGACATCACTTCAGACGTGGAGATGGGAGCTCCCCTTCCTGGCCAATCCCTTCGTCCTGGGGTACCAGCCCCTGACAACGCACGGCTCAGTCTTGGCCTTGGCCTCACTGGTCCTCACACACCATCAAAGCAAGCACAACCAACGACGACGATTAGGCTCATATCCAATCAACGCTACAGTGACAGGCAGATAGGCTCCGTGAATTGCACGCCTTCTACCCCTCAACTCGCTCCTTTCAAGACATCCTTTGACCTAATCATGAGTCCCCGCATTTCATCCGACTTCGGGTTTGGCACATTAAGTTCTGTGAACACCTGGTCATCTGGAGCGAGTGTCTATCCGCAATTGCCACTAGATGAGTGTCCGCCAATGAACCAACCTTTCGCGAACGATAAATCAACTGTTACCACCGATATGGACGGAGATATAACGATGCCCGGAACATTCTCATCCCCAAACGTCGTTAACTTAGCCGTCCCATATAACCATACTACAACAGCACCTTCACCTTCGATTTCTCCCAATGCAGAGACCCTCAAGCCGTGCGCTGAACCGTTCATTTTCGGCTCGCCACTCCCAAAGCATCGCGTCTCGGATGCGCAGTTTCGTGAGGCAGCAGCAAATGTTCTGGAGGAAATGAACCAGCGTTTGCGCTCAGAGGGCGTGGAATCCGTCGAGCTTGACATTATCCGTCGCCTTCATCCCGGAGCTCGCTCTGATTCCGGGGAGCAGAGCGGCAGCGCTTCAATCGGGTTCAAAGGAATCCCTCAAGAAAATGATATCAAGAAGATGTTTGAAAAAAAGCATCAAGCTGAATTTGACAAAATGGAAGGGATCGATACACTTGTCAAGAGAAGGGGCGTGTCCACCCTCGTGCATGAGAGCCAGCAGGCCGAAGAAAGGTTGCCAGTTGGCAGGAAACGCAAGTCAAATACACTTGAAGGTGAAGCCAGAAGCGTCCCTGCACAACTTGCTGGTCGGGTTAGTGGGACAAGGGTCATCAGTAATGGAAGAAGAAGCAAGATGATCCCAGGCGCCTTTGACGACGGAGACCTCGGTGAAGAAGTAGATATAGATGAAGAAAGAGGCAAGAAAAGGGTGAAACTTGATGATAACCATAGAGGTGATACGCATCAAAATGTGGAAAAGAGTGATGCCGACATACGGGAAGAGTTAAAGAGAAAGGAAAAGGAGCGCGAAGCAATACGCAGAAGACTTGAGGTTAATAAAGCAAGAAGACGTAGTAGTGCAACCAATCCGAGGCTGAGCGGCAGAGCCAGTATTGGACGAGGTGAGTTGCAGTCTCGTACGGTTTGTGTATGGCATGTCGATCTGAAATGTTATGTAGTAAATCAGAAACCAAAACCTACACGGTTTGGGTTCTTCTCTCAAGCCAAATCTATCGTACAAAGCGTCTTTGGACGGAATAAGACTGTAACCAATGGACCCTCTACTGTGGCAGCAACAACTGCCAGCTCTAGGGCGAAGGCAGAGAAAAATTCGGAGCCAGAAGAGGTTACTAAGAAAGCGGGCTTTGCTTCGTCTCTTAAGAAACCAACTGTCGTTCCAAAAACAACCACCGCTGGGAGCACAAGCAGCAAGGCAACGTTGGGAACGCGAGCCACCGATAGCATTGGATCTAAGGGTGTTGACCAGAACAAAATATCCACTTCACGATCACGCTCTCCTATTCCCTCCTTTAATGGGCCACCATCTTACACTGCTGCGCGTGCAAAGAAAGCTAGCGTATCAAGCACTGCCTCTGTGTCTAGAAATAGCACGTCTACCGCAAGCAACGGCGCACTCGCGCGCAAGATCCAAATCGAAGGAAGGCCATCATCTATGGGGACGCGTACGTCCTCCGCCAATTCGTCTTCAAGTATGGTCAGTAGCTTAGGTACGAAGGTGACTGGCAAACCCCCCGCTTCTTCCCGACTTCTTGCACCAACCGCTAGCTCGTTGGCGAAGTCAAGCAGTCGCAGTCAGACCGCGTCTAGTTCGAAGTCAGTTCTTGTGGATGCCAAACAAGTTGCCAGGGTGGCTACCGATAGAAAGTCAACTGCTCTTGACTCTATCACGAACAGCTCCGCACTTGCCCCGACGTCTCCGCGGACGACTAATCGAATATTCAGTCAACCGTTGGATCCAACAGCATTCTTCCAGGGCGATCCCCCCACTGCTAGAAACGCGATAGAGGTACCTTCAGGCCCGACGTCCCTAGTAATGAGCAAAGCGCCTCTGCAACGTCAAAGAACGTTGACCGGTAGAAAACCACGTATATCACGGTCAAAAGTTATCTCGCGCCTTGCATCTCAACGCGCCAATGCCACCAGAAACCAAAGCGTTGGGAATAGCAATCGCCAAGCCCTTGGCATAACTGGAAAACCGCTGTTAGCTCCTGGACGGAAAAGGTCAAGTTTGGGCGTGAGAGTTGCCAAGCCTGGAGGAAGGGCTAGTCATGCGGGAGGGCATGTGAGTAGCGGAGAGAACTCGGGTTTGTTGATGAGTGCGAAGAAGAGAGCGAGGCAAAGTGAATACTACGCGCGAAGGCGAAGTCGGGTTGAGGTCACTGCATCGAACCGTCGAAGTTAAGATTTTGAAGCTCATATACAGGACATAACGTCGTATGCTGGTAATGCCTGCCCGCCTGCTTGAAACTTCTTTTTTTTTCCGTCACAACGGATGTGGCGACGTTTTCATTTCTTGTGTATCTTGTAGCATGCCGACACTTGCGAAAAGTCTGCCTATGAGACAGACTACAGTCTGTGTCTCATACTTCGTTTGGGCAGGCGATCAACGTCATATTCGATAAATTCTTGTCTATCTTGCACATTGTACTCCTGTAAAGCACCAATGTATCAAGCTTCGTGTATAAACATCATCTTGCACTCGAATCTCAGCATAAGCAAGATGGCCGTCTATATTTTACAAAGACAGTCAGATGCCCTATGCACACACATGCGTCTTCAGGATGACCCGCGGCTGGATTATTGTATCTTGTGAAATTGTTTAGAAATAAATAGATGGCTTTAGCTTCGTCAGGATGTGCCTTCCATTCATAACAAGTTCGCTGACAGCCAGGGCTGTCCCTGGCGCGTTACAGATACCCTGTAAGAATGGTAATCCTAGCCTTACGTTTAGAATGATCATACTTCACCTACCCAACACGTGTGTCCTGTTGCAATAATGAGACCCCTAGCAAGCCCTTCCGCTTCGCCGATTATTGGACCTCTACCTGTGTTCGCAATAGGCAGAAAGCAGGCCTGCCTTTTTTCGACGGTGCCTTCGCGCAGTTCCTGAGAGATGCTCGTAACATGTTGGTGGATACTGTCGCAGGCAGACTGATCTACTAAGACGTCGTCGACACAATCTGGTAGCGGGGCATCATCTCCTGTCCCACATGCGTAGACTTCGTTATCTGGTCGCGCGTATATCTCGGGCGTCACTGTTGCCCCCGTTGGTAGCATGATATCCGTGAAAAGGACATACGGAGCAATAGCCACATCAGCTTTCGGACGTATTGTTATGCTATGCGCACGGGTGGAGGTCAGCGGTAGTTCAGGGATTATACTTGATGACCAGGCTCCAGCTGCAACAATGACATGGGTTGCTGGGAGATTTTTGAAAGTCCCAGTCTCTGCGTCCAGATATTCAACGCTGGTGACATGACCACCCACCCGAGCCACAGATTTTGCTCGCCCTTGTATGAGGGAAGCCCCCTTGGCTATTGCCAAGTCAAGCATGCTCGTCGCGAACAGGTAGGGGTGAACTTGTGCTGTTGCACCCGCCGGAGCCATTGTGGAATAAGCTTCAGTGAGTTCTTCCTTCACCCACAGCAAGTCCTCTGGTAGTTCCCTCCTCGCGCTCTCGATAGCCCTATCACCACGTTTCTTCACAGTGTCCGAATCAAGGCCGAGAGTCTTTTCGAGACTTTTTCTGGCCCCATCATGGTCCGTAGCTGTCCTAGGGTCCGCCTTTGAAGCCAGTTCTCCCCGTCCTTCCCAGCTGCCGCAATTTACATACCTCCACCCCCATCTGTGCACACCATCATGCTCTTCAGCAAGCTTGGCGTGTTCCTTGAAAGAAATATCGGCCAATTCCTTTGGATATGCCCATTTGGCCACGAGGCCCCCTGCTTTACCTGATGCACCCTGAGCGGCACCATGTACAGATGTTTCAAGGAGGGTGATTCGATTCGAGTGTTGGTCGTATAAAGGATGGTGGGTCAGGTAGTAAGCCGTTGTGCAGCCGACAATACCGCCTCCGATGATGACAATGTTTCTTTCAATCTTCTCATCCATCGTTATACCCTCGTAAACGTGTAGATATAAAACTACCGACGCAGTTTACGCACGCCGGCCCGGGTCACACACACACTGCTGCCAACCAACATGACTACCTAACCTCTCTGCATGAGCTTCAAAGCCAACTCCTCCTCAGCTTCGAGAGATGTGTGTTTGTGCAATTCAGACATCTTTGCGCCCTTCTCAGACTTTATGCGTTTCGAAGGCAGAGGTGAGGCGTCCTCATCGCTAGGGTGATCTGAAAGGTCGAAATCGGGAGAAACATATCCATCGCTGTTGGTCATGGGATCAAGTACAGTCTCCACCGCCTTGGTGCCATTTGTCATAAGTATCCAGGAGTGACTTGGGAAAGCTCAACTCACCGTTTGCTGTTTTTCTTTCCGTTTTCTTTTTTTCTCCGTTTTCTTTTCTCGGGCTTCTTGTTTGTCGACCACATCAGCCTTCTTCATCTTTTCTCGTTCTTCTCGCGCGAATTTTTGGCTCTCTTCTTGGACACCACCGAGTCCGCCCTTGTCTTGGAACCACCGTTCCCCGTCCTCTAGTTCATACATTTCATGTGGTTTACCCTCGTCATCAAAGACGAATTTCTTCGCAAGGCCACCAGTGAGAATTATCCGCTTGGCTTTCCCCATCTTGAGCTTACGCTTCGATAAGTCATCAGTTTGGGGAACGTGATCATCGACCTCATGATCGACGCGTTTCAACGTGATAAATTCGTCCTCTTCCCCGTCAGAATGATGATCAATGAGTTTATTGTAGTGTTGAGAGAGAATGTTCTGATTTTTGCGTTCAAACATGCGATCGTATTTGGTTCGTACGCCTCCCTGTGGTTTGAATAAATGTCTATGTTTTTGAAGCATGATAGAAACACACTTTCAGTTCTTTTCCTGGCTGGGCAGAGATCATTCCACTTTTCCCGGCATTGCTGTCTCCACCATCGCTGGACTCTGAATCGCTTTCGTTTTCACCCTCGGTGTCTCCCTCTGTCGATGACTGAGTAGCGTCCATCTGTTGGCCGTGGTCTTCCACAATAACTCCCGAAGAATTCGACGCATTCTTCTTTTGTTTTGCCATTTCTCTGCTAAGAAATCTAATCTTCGGTGCACCAGGTAGACCAAGAGATTCAGCGAATAGATCTGCCGGAAGTTGGTCCAGTCTGAAGATTGCTTTGTCTTTATGGAGATGTATCGAACGTATATACGAAATAAACGCCTAAGATGACAGGTTAGGAGTATGAAAACTTAATGATACGTGAGCTAACCCGTTGTCCTAAATATTTAATTTCAGGGTCTTGAAAGCACAGTTTCTGCAGCTGATTCTGGATGCTCTGGGTCTTGCTAGTTCGAATTTTGATCTTTTGAATGTTGATGTCTTTGGTCCGTAGGGCGGCTATCATACCCTCTTCTTCGCTGGGTAGAAGCACTAACAGGCCCTTGCCCTTACTCTCATACCTAGCCGTCCGTCCGACTCGATGTATGTATGTTTCTGCATCCTCGGGGGCATCGAGTTGCACAACCCAATCGACCGATGGGAAGTCTAGTCCACGGGCAGCGATGTCGGTCGCAAAAAGGACGGCATGCCTTGTAGATGTGAATTTAGAGAACATGGTAAGTCGTGCACTTTGCTTCTGTTTTCCATGCAGGTGTAAGAGTGGAATGCCAGGATGAAGTTTGCAGAATGTCTCAAAAGCGAACCGAACTTGCTTACAGCTGGACATAAAGACAATGATCTTGTTTTGCAAATGTGTTTTTATGAAGCTCCATAGGATGTCAAGCTTTTTATCCAACTCACAGACAACGTAATGTTGTTCAAGGTTTTCAGGAGTCGCTGAAAAAGATGAGCCTCCTTCCTGAACGCCAATGTATGCGGGAGCTTTTAGGGACAGACGGGACAAGTCGTTAACCGACTGAGTTTGAGTAGCCGAAAAAAGAAGTGTCTGACGCGATTTTGGTAGGTGACAGAGCAAGGCTGATAATGTACGGGAAAATCCCAAGTCAAGAATACGGTCTGCTTCGTCAAGCACTGTGTATGTTAGTATCTGAAATGATAGAGCTTGAGTACTCCTGCAACTCACCTAGCATTTGTAGGTTGTCTATATCGAAACCGACGGTCTGATCCATATGCTGCAACAAACGTCCTGGTGTAGCTACAAGAATATTCATTCGAGATAGCCGGTCTCTCTCATCTTTGAGATTTTTGCCCCCAATGACTAGTCCAGCAGAAAAGGTGTGGTAGCCACCTATGGATCTCAGCACATCGAAGATTTGGACTGCCTAACCTATAACGTGAACCGAACTGACTATCGGTGTATTGAACTGACTCACGAGCTCCCGGGTGGGGGAAATTATCAGGGCACCCAGCCCATCAGTAGGCCCCCACTTGCGACGATAAAGGATCTCTAACACGGGTATCAAAAACGCAAGAGTCTTCCCACTACCAGTTTGTGCTGCTCCAAGGACATCTTTGCCTTTTAACGAAGCAGGTAGGCTCTTGGCTTGAATGTCTGTCATTTCGACGAAGAAAGCTTTCTTTAAACCTGGAAAACGCATCAGTATTGCTCTGTGATTGGTATGCATAGTAAAAGCATACCTTTCTTGGTTTGTTCGGAAATTGGGAGATCCACAAAGTACTTGAGATCCCCTTGAACTTCCTGGGTGTCTATTTAACAATTGCTTTGGGTAACGCTTGCCATAACCAACTCACATAATGCATCACATCTTGATCGAGCTTTTCAATTCGCTGTTTGATTGTTAGTTTTTTAAATTTCTTTGACTTGGATTGGCGCTTTGATACCCTCCGAGCTTTTGAGCTCGAGGGCGACTCCTGTTCCTGTACCATCACGCCAGATCAATTCTGTCACGCACGCGTGACGGGATAGTGCATGCCGCGTCACACACGGTTCCAGTGCTGCTCGAGCCTTGGCAGAGAGTTGTCCGCCAGTCTTCAAGCTTCATGGTTCTATGAATATTGAATCTCCTCCACAACATCATCTTCCAGAGGCACACGAACAGTCAGAGGATATCGAAATGGATACTTCCTATGGGTCATCTGTCGTAGGTAATGCACATATCACTCTTTCCCGAGACGAAGAGGCACATGCAGAAATCTCGGTCCTACTCCAGACGCCGGAGCAGAACGAAAGTTAGTTTCATGTTAATTTTAAAATAAAGTGTGCATTTAACTGGATGGCTACTCTAGAACATGAGAGGAAACTGGCTCGGAACCTCGGAGTGTCTTTCTTTTTGTTCGGCTTGATTAACAACGGTTAGTCAAATCTCACCTGGAAGACGGGGCGTGACTGACCGTTGCTTCTGTTAGTACTATATGTCATTATTTTGTCTGCTGCTCTTGACCTAGTTCCACCGTCCACACCGAAAGGCATTATCGCATTCTGTAATATTGCTCCAGGTCTAGTAGCCAAGATAGGGTGGCCGTACATTTTGAAAGGGCGCATACAGTATGCTAAACGTCTAATCGGATGCTGTCTACTTAGCGCCTCCGGAATGATTGTGCGTTCTACTGTGTTCATCATACCCACTCAGTGCGGGAGAATTCATCACGCAGGAAAAATGTCCTAGGTTGTCGCTCTGTTTGATGGTCTGCTGATGAGGCTTATTGGAATTTGTCTTGCCTCTTTCTCGTCCGGTGCGTGTCCCTTCCCGTAACGATTCAAACAGATTACCGACAGTCTTTCACCTTGACAGGCTTGGGTGAATTAACGTTTTTACAACTTTCCACAACTTACGCTCCTCAATCAGTTGCTGGCCGCTGTGTTGGGTAATAGTAGGTATCGCTAATGTTAACTCTATCTGACAGTACTTCTCTCAGCTATTTCGCTTCGGGCACGGGTGCAGCTGGTCTCTTTGGCGCCTTCATCTGGTGGGAAGTCAGAAGCCTCGGTATTCGTCTAGGCGTAGGATTATCGTCTGTATGTTTCCCCATTTTCTCACTGATGATGACGGTTTACAACAAAATGCTGTCCAGATTTTTCCAGCGATCATTCCTTTATCATACTTCTTTCTTTTACCCCTTCCTTCAGCCTTTGTCGCATCCGGCGTGTATGAGGAACATGTCATTCCACCACCGTCGTTGTCAGCCTTGCCTTACGCTCCACTTCCGTTTAATGAAGACGAAGATATTTTACCAGCAGACCCTAAGAAGGGCGTTACATTGTCTGCGAGTGATAAATGGCGGCTAGTGAAACCATTGCTGTTGAAATATATGCTACCTCTCTGTAAGTCCGTGTTTCTCATCTTTATGATGACGTCTCATTTCCCGTTATCCAGTTTGCGTATATCTTGTACGTACTCACCAGACTCAAATAAATGAGTCCATGGCTGAAGTCGTGTCTAATATCGTCCATGTCAGTTCGAGTATACCATAAACCAGGTAATCTCTGTCAGCGTATAGCCAGCTTACTGCATCTGACATTCAGTCAGGGGATTGCACCAACGCTTCTATATCCAGTGCCTTCCTCAGACCAATATCCATTCTTAAGCAAGATTATTCATTCGACTCGTGATTATTATCCGCTGTGGCAGGTGCAACCCTCTTTCACAATCAGTTATAGGACCTTTATTTGTTATTGACAATGAACATAGCTTGTTTATCAAGCAACTGTATTCTTATCTAGATCTTCTATATCGATTGGGATACCACCTCTACCTGTCCAGTTACTCCCCTTGCCTGCCATGATTCAAGCTGGAATACTGGTAGCGCTAGCATTAGAATCTGCTATAGGTTTCTACTCATCGGAAGCAGAAAATTTCAGTATTGCAATGGTCTTTATACTCATCAGCTTGGAAGGCATCTGCGGGGGGCTGGCATAGTGAGTCTGAAAATTAATTGTTCCGTTGCTGCCTGCTGACAGCCTGAAGTGTGAATGTCTTCTACCGCATTAATCAGGAACAGCCAGATCCCCACGCATTACATGATCTCGAGAGAACCAAACAAGAACGAGAATTCAAAATCGGATCAATAGGGTTTGCTGATTCTTCAGGCATCCTGTTTGCGTCGATTCTCGCCGTCCCAACAGAGCTGAGATTATGCAGAGCACAAGTGAATAGAGGCAAGATGCTTTGTAGGGGTTTGTAGTACCGATTTACTTCGTATATCTTACACTCTATATCTTGTTATGTAGACAGTGCTCGAATGCCATTATATTACATGAAGATATTCAGTAAATCAATTTTGGTGGATATGATAGTTGAACAATGGATGGCGATACACGCCTACAAGGAGTCATCCAAAAGCAAGCGGGGGGATGCAACCTTGCGTAATAAGGTTAAACGTTTTTAGATGAAATCATGCGGCAAGCCACTCACCTTATACATGTATGCCTGCCATGTTTCTTGTAAGCTGTGGTCGTCTGCATTGACGTCTCGGAGTGCCATTTCGGGAGCGTAACCCGGCGTCTGATCTTGAGTTTGCAATAGGTGATGCTGGGTCTGGGGAACCGTGAAAGCGGAGGCCGTCGGCCAATAATGATAATCCTGTGTAGATTGCAGCGGTACCTGCGACTGTTCAGACTGGGCTCTCGGGTCATAGCTGCTAGAAAGTGCCGCATAATGCGCCGCCATGGGGGAATGGTCAGCCACTGTGTGTTGAGTATAGGTAGATGCAACGTTATCATATGTCCGCGATTGACCTGACATGCGTTGTGCATCCAGGTGCGTCTGCCGCCGTTGGTATTCTTGATTCGCCCGAGTGCGTGGATCAGAGATGTCTTGCTGCGGGGTGACACGATTCAGTGCACCACTTGAAGGCACTGAATAAATCGTATTCGACGAAGTAACAGGGGTTACAGGCATGTTATATTCAGTGTTATAATATAATGGGGTTGACCGTTGTAATTGCCGATGGTTGTCGACGTCGATCTGTTGCAATAGGTAGCTTTCATCTGACAATTCTCGTTGCGAATTTTCCTGTCGTCGTGCTCCCAATGACTGTGAGAGCTGTGCTTCTATCTCCTGTCCCACGGGTTTCTGCTCGGACGGCGTTTGCTGCCCCTGCTTACTATGTTGCCTATAAGGGGATTGCGAATACTCTCCTTGTGAGGGGTTGCCATAAGGCGCTGGTACGCCGCTTGACTTTTGAGGCATCACGGAGTCATCCATAATTTGGTCAGAGTCTCCGTAAGCGTAGGCACTTTGTATCTGAGCATTGATTCGCCCTACAAATCCATTAAGCTCGTTTACCAGACTTGGATGAGCGCCTTCGAACGATGGGATATCCATATGCTGGGGTGGGTCACTGGAAGCTCGTGTAGATTCTGGACTAGGTGCTGGCGAGTGTCCCAAGATTTGGTTGGAACGCATGGAAGGCGAAACAGACGATTTAGCTGTCACTGTATGGGTTTTACCGCTAAAGATTGAGAATTCATCTTGATTCTCGTCCTTTTGTGTAGGTTGAAAAATGGTTCCCAACACGCTAGGAGGTATCCTGCGATTGGTATCCATAATTGTGTTATGAGCTTTAGCTCTCAGCCGTTGCAGTATTGGCTATAGGTTGATGAGTGATGATAATGGAAAATAGAAAATATAACACTCGCGAGGAATTTAACAGATCGCCCTCCATGAACCGCTGCTCTTTCAAATAAATCACATGCGTTGTTCAGCTCTAGCAAAGCTGCAGGTGCAATGCTTGAGCGTGAGCAGTGTGTTGCAACCGATGATAACATCACCTTAGGCAGCAGGGATGCGTGAGAGATGGACAACAACCCATGATGTTAAAGCCTTACTGTAGCCGAGAATGCATGGGTCCACAGGACCCAAAATCGAGATATTTGAGATGGAAACAAAGAAAATTGCTGCTTGATGGACGCGATGATTGTACATGCACTGCGATAACCCGCTAGGAAAGATGGAGCATACTGGCTCTTGATAGGGTCTAGGGGATGGCTAGAAATAGCATGCGCAAAGAAACAACGATGAATGTATAATAGTGCTAACCATCAAACGTCAGTTGTTTTTAAGTAAAACAGAGATGATTCTGCTCAACTAAGCTCCCTGTAGTTCACTGGCATGAAGTGAGACATTGCCTGTGCCAATCCAGCTCCCTCGGGCGGCAAGCCTTTTGCATAGAGCGGTAATTCCAAATCCCGGACTTTCCGGTCAAGTTCAAGAATAATAGAATATCTTGGGGCTCGTGATGTGAGCGTGCCTTGCACCACATCAGCGAGACACTCTGCCCCAAACCGTGCTTTCCAATATGGGACTGAATATACATTTTCAGAAATGGATAGATCGAATAGATTTCTTGGTTTGCTACTTACAGCTCGGCACGGTCGTTCCATCGTCCGCTATGGTTTGATCGGGGTCCGAGGGCAATTCACAGTCGACAAATGGCAAGGAGAATGTTGCCAGTCGGCCCGTCGCCAGACTCTGATCGTCAGTGACACATCAGAAACGAGGTTGTCCTACATATTCGACCTGAAATTAACACCTACCTGCCAGCAATCTGTAACAAAAAGTTCCCAGAACAGAGCACGCCTCTTCTGTACCTCGGCAGGACTCAGTTTCCATCGAGCACAATCACGATCTTTAAACAGGGTAACATGAATACCTCTTGAGATGGTACAAGGAACGAAACGCACGAAGTCCAACCTGTTATGTACAGTTAGGCGGATGAATCGATAAAGCCCATGCAAGTTGCTTACGCTTTGAGCTAGTTTCGTGGCCAGACCGAAGAGAGCCCATGTAGTTTCGATACTATTCTCACGACTGCACATACCCTCATAGATGGCCATTAAACACAGAGCCTGGACCATTGAAACCGATGGCGGGCGGTCAAAAATTGGTTCCAAGGTCAATGCAGCTTTTGTTAATAGATAAAATTGCTCTGCTTCAGCATTTTCTGGAGCTGGTGATAATTCCATGTCAGTTACAGCGCCGAAACAGAACACCATGAATAATAAGGCTAGCTCGTGGGCTGTTTTCGTGTGTTGCACAGTGGTTGCCGACATTTTGTCTTCCATCGAGTAATCAGGGACAGGCGGAGGTCGCGGTGCTTCCTCATACCATAACGGTAGAGTCTCTTCGACTAGTTGCCGCCTCGTGACAGCACCAAAGAACCAAGGAGCCTGTTCAAGGTAAAGCTGGCTCAGACGCCATGCCTCATCCCATGGTGGGAGGTAGGTTGCGATGAGATAATCAAGGTCAATCTCTGAATGAGGAAAGGATGGCACAAAAGGAAATGCATTGACGAGATGACTTATTGCAGGTGGTAAATCGGGACTGGAATCCTGAGCGGCAGGGCTATTGTCTGTTGATTGCGCGGGCGACGGCACTGGCCTTTCTCCCTGGCGACGTCGAGGAAATGAACATTCATGCGCTGTAAAGTTACATGGTACGCACTATCAGGAGGCTCTATAATGATGAGTTAGTACGAGTGTAGGCTGAGGTAGAGTATGATGGGATCACCACTGACCTCTGTCCCAGCGGATCGGCCGTAGAATGTTGCAGCGCCATCATCATGAATAGCCAGGGTTCCAAAAGCATCAATATATTGTGACTCTTCCAAGTCTTCCTGATCATTTTGATATTTCTGCAGGCCATCTACCGCTGAGTGTAGCTCAATGCTTGATTTGATCTCCATTAGTTCTCTGCTCAGGAGCGGATGTGGTCCGTCTGAAGCCTGCGTCGAATGCAAGATAGCCAGAGCATCTTCAAGTTGCCGTATTCGGTCACTCATTTGAGCGATTTTTTTGTGCAGCTTCTCCGTGTCGGCCAGGACAAACCTATAAGTGGTCGGTCAATGGCGGGCAAACGGAGTCAATTGGGGGCAAACCTTGTCCCTTGGCCTGTTATGAGACTGCCATTTGGGCAAATGGCGGAGCATCCTCGTCGTTTGCAGCTAGGGGGAGTTCAGATGTGGGACGAGCGAGAGTGAGACATGATGGGCAAACCTTGAGCATGGAATAGTCTTATCACACTTCAACTTCAACCTGTCCAGTGATGGTTGTGATACCCATTATTGTAAAGCTAGACGCTGGACATTACCTTCTGCATTCAGCGCAAGACAGAGCGCCTTGGAAAACGAACGTGATGAGAGAAAATCAACACTGGCGAGGTTGTGCCTGAGAATCTGATTCACCTCTGGCTCTTTTCGACTCTTTCTCTAGTGCTCGCTGAGCACTAGTCATGTCCTTCCGACTCGGCTGGGGCATTTCCAGCGGAATGCGACTCGTACTATGACCAGCGCGGAAAAAGTCAGTGATGTGTCTGACGAATATTAGAATAGGTGAAGAGTTCCCAAACCCACAGAGTGACTAAATAGGGCTCCAAGCCGGAGCGTTCAGGCGACTCACAACTCCATTTGAGCGTTTGATGCAGAGGGCCATCAGCCACTATTCAAACGATCCTCCTGCCATGAGATGGTAAAGCTCCGGCTAACGTTGGCATTATGACATTGAGAGTTCAATAAATCAATTCTATCCTACTTTCTCCTGTCCACTCGCGATAAATCCATCACTCACTCTTCACCCTCTCGTAACCATCCTTGGACGAGCCACTCCACCCAAACCAACTAGAACGCTTCACAGGCACCGGCCGGCCGTCCTCAGATTCACCACCTGCAAACTGATCATCGTTTCCGATATCATATCCTTCAACGTCGCTCGGCACCTCAACCTCTTCAAATCTGCCACCAGATGTGGTCGAATTTGTGCGCTCGCGGAGGCGCAAATCAGAATCTGACGACCCTCTTGACGGGGCGAGAGCTGGTGATGCACTAGGCATAGGAACAGATTGTCCTGTCTGTTGAGACAAAGCAGCAAGCTCGGCTTCAAGCCGCCTCTTCCTTTCTTTCAGAGATTGCTGATCTTCTCCCCGTGCTGCGCTCGTGCGTGATCGAGGCGTACTCAAGGTTGCACGCTGATCTGATCGCAGAGCCGTTGCAGCAAGAGTCGTCTGGCGAAGCAAGGCAGCGCCGGACGCCAATACGCCTGGCCCATAGGATGTCCACAAGGATGACATCAGTTGTACAGGTCCTGAGGCAGGATCACCCAATGACGGCGGAGCACCAGTATCCACCTCTCCGCCTGCAGGACTAAAGGCGGCACTCTGTTGCTGACCAGCTGCAGTTAAGACATTCTCCCACAGGGCCTTTGCACGCGTCTGGACGAAAGCAACCACTTTAGCTCTGAAAGACGCCAGGGTTGCATCTATCTGCGTTTCATGCGACCTGAAAAATGGAGAAAGATGATTGATGTAGATGTAGGAGGAGCCACGAGTTTGCGGAAGAGCAAGGTAGAGAAGAAAGATGGTCTTTAACGTGTAGTAGAATGGTATCCTGGCAATTAGTTTGATCAGGAGGAGTTTGGTAGAATAGACTGGTGTTGGGTACAAACCATGAGATGAGCCATTCTGCGACATATTCTATGCCGATGATGCAACCGAGGACAGACCAATACATCAACCATCTTTCCAACTCTTCCTCAGATGCAGGGCGTTGACTGAGAGTTTTATAAGATGCATAGCCGGGATAGAAGAATGCGCCGATGGAGCTGCAAATACCAGTCAGTCCCGTTGCGCACTCTCCGGTAAACATACCTGACGAGACGAGAGGTTACGGAGAAGAACATTGGCACTGACGATGGCTGCGCTGGGCAAGCAAGGCATAAGAGTGGGGTGCAAACATCTACAAACAATGACGTGCAGTGCGATTGAACGTGACCTCAGCGTGACCTCAGCGTGACCTCAACGTGACTTCAACGTGACTTCAACGTCACTCAACCTGCACTCTTCTCGTGAACGTCATGCTCTCCGTTGCCCGCACTCAACTTCACTCTGGCTCCCTTCGCGCGTCTTTTGCTCGCGCATTTGCAGCCGCCGTGTCCAGGAGGAGTGCTTCATTGCACACCCTTCCTGACTTGCCCTACCCTTACAACGTCCGTGAGCGCTCCACATGCCCTGACCAGACAAAACTTACAAGTATCATAGGCTTTGGAACCCTACATATCTGAGGAGATTATGAAATTACATCACCAGAAGCATCATCAGGCCTATGTGAATGGATTGAATGTGGCTGAAGAAGCTTATTCCAAGACCGACTCAACGAAGGAAAAAATCTCGCTTCAGTCTGCATTGAAATTCAATGGCGGAGGTCTGTCAAATTCGTCTGTGCTTATCTATGGAGGTCTCAAGGCATGCAGGCCATATCAATCATTCCCTTTTCTGGAACAATTTATCCCCAAAATCTGAGCTTGGCGGTAAATTGGAAAATGGCCCTTTGCAAAAGGCCATAGAACGCGACTTTGGTTCCATCGAGGACTTTAAGAAGAAGTTCAACACGGCTACCGCCGCGATACAGGGAAGCGGCTGGGGTTGGCTGGTGTGTAGCAATGAAAGCTGAGACTGGGATGCTGAACTCATGGATGAGTAAGGGGTACAATCTATCAACAAAAAAACTCGAAATTGTTACAACACCCAACCAAGACCCTTTGATTTGTGCGGCTCCATTTACATTTGTCTAAACTCGAGATTTAACTTTGTTTTAGCTCATGTGCCGCTCATTGGAGTGGATATCTGGGAACACGTTGAGTCATTTTCCCGCAAGTTGCATGGCTCACCGCTAACACTGTATGCAACAGGCTTTCTATCTACAGGCAAGTGAATTAAACCTTGGATTGACTTGTGTATGCCATCTAACATGAGTGAATGCGCCTAGTACAAGAATGTCAAAGCAGACGTAAGCTTCCCCTTGTCCACCGAGTGACAACGGTCCTAATGCCATATCATCCCAGTATCTTGGTGCCATTTGGAGCGTCATCAATTTCAAGGAGGCTGAGAAACGTCTTGTTGAAGCGACTTTGTAAACCGCGTAACAACGTACCAGAGTTACTAGCAGTGTCATAGACTTGCTTTGAGCCCGTGATTGCACTGTCAATAACATCAAACTTATCTGTTGTAAGTAACGCTGAGCGGACAAAAGATGTATCACATTTAAAATTCGCGTCAGACTAGTGGCGATGGTACAGCCAGGTGTATAATTACTATTCCATTATCCGTAAGGCAGAAATGTTCGATGCAGCGAATATACAATTGATAGGCAAATAATGAAGCAAGGTGCGGGTCCATAACGGCCAAGTTGGAGATGGCAACAAATCAGGAATGCGGTGTGTTGGCCTTATGCATTGACTATAACATAAGAGCCAAGCACAATCTGCCCATCTACGCAACAGGCAGAGTCCTCCCGCATTCCCAAGCAACTGAAAAATGCCTGAACAACGACAACTCTAGTGCCAGCAACTGCAGAAAGCTAGCGGGCATGGGTAGATCTGTACCACTGGTCTACTTGGATTAGGCAGCGTCCTGCAGTCAATCGATTTTAGCTTCAGTCTCTCTCTCCCCTTCATGCGTGCAGCCGTGGGAAGGGGATAGTCGTGGGCGTTTGCATGGAGACTCCCCATTAGTGTCATTTTCTGCATCGTTTGCGGGAACGCTGTCACTTGCTCGGCTACCAGCTGTTGGATTGCTATTCACAGTCAGGCCCATGCTCCCGCTAGTGCTGGAACTGAAAACCGTCGTTGAGGTGCTCGCCACTGGGCTCTCACTCCGAGATTCGCCTCTTCTTCGCCTTTTGCGTTCCGTCTCGCGGATATTGAGCCGGACGCCCCAGCGGGCGAGTTGCTGTGAGAAAGGGTTCAGAACGTTTGCAACTGGTGATCCAGTGGCTTTCACCTTTGTCAGCTCCGTTGATGCTTGAAGCCCTGGAAATTCTTTGGTGGAATACACACGAAAAACGCCGCCATAGCATTCAGCTTGAATAACGCGCTCTGGGTGACCAATCGGTCGAGAAAAAATATCGAAAACGCGATAGCGAAGGATAAAGCGTCCTTCAGTCTTTACTGCAAGATCCTGTTAGCGACATTGAGCAGCCCGAACATAACACGAGCGACCACGTCAAAATGCGCACTGTGGGCCGAAGCGTAACTTACTGCAAAGACGAACATGAGCGACTTTCTTCCCTGAAAATCAACAGCGGCAGGTTGGACAAAGGTAGCTCCCACCAAGGCCTGCGTCATTTTTGAACTCTCTGTTATCGGATATTGATCCACGTGATGCACGATATCTGGTGGTTCTCCCTTGATTGTGTGTCTACCCTCCAAATGTCGGGTTGAGTCTGTGTTAGACGTGTCATGCGTACGAGGGTGATGAGATGGCTATCGTTCCTCATGGGGTAAAGTAAGGAGTTGGCTCCGAATAAAATATCAGACAGCAAGAAGAGGGACGTACGATAGAGTGAGCCTCTCGAGCAGCTGAGGGAGGTATATACTGAGGTGGGGGGACTACACCGACTGGGTACGAAAGGTGGCGTTCAGGAGGAGGAGACAGAGGACGTTGAGTTTGTTTCTGCGTTCTTCCTTGGTCGCTTGAATGACCTCTGCCGTGAATTGGGAACAAGTCAACAGTACAAACAATGCCAAGGACTTCAACCGAGCTAAGAATAGCAAACAGCGTTGAGTGCAACCCAGAATCATAGCAGGGAGGCGTGTGAGCTTACTCGTAGTCTGGGATCTCGGTCTCGGTTTCGCCTTCGAGGCCGGCATTTGAAACTTCGAAAAGTCGCATGTGCACGACGGGCGGAGGGTCGAGGGGTCGTCGATCTACTCGTGCATATCTGTGACCAGGTGTATGACCAAACGGGCGAAAGGTAAATTCAACAGTGAAAGCATTTATTTGGCGGGATTCGGCTCCAACAAGACAGTCACACCAGCCAGATATCTCGGTTACCAATCCGCGACTGCCAACACGATGATCATGAAGGATGAGAAGGCACGCTTACTTTCTTCCTAGGTCCGCCTTTTGCACTTCTCGCAGCTCGATGCGGATTACTTTGCCGCAGAATTGACCAGAACCGTAGTGTATTGATTGGTTGATGAAAGAGGCGTTGGTCCCATTGACTGGTTTGGGAATGGTTGATTGCGGCTTGTTATGCCGGGGAGATGGATGGACGGAAGGCTGGGAAGCGGTAGAAGGAGGTGACATGTTGGAGGCATGACCATCAACAGGCTGTGATTGCGGTTGCCCTGAGTTGCGCAGCTGGGATGAGGAGAGCTGTTCCTGTGTCGGAGTAAACGAACGTTCGTCTGGAGAATGCATATTCGATTCTGGGTAAGATTGTTGATGCGTCAGTCACTTGGTCTAGTGATCTCGGGAAAACGCCTGATGGAGGTTTTGGCATGACGGATGGAGCCAAAACAATGGGCAATATACATACGCTGCATTTTCTGTAAAACCAGAGTCAAGAGTGGGGCTAGAACCATCTGTCGTTGAATGGGAAATCATTCACGACGGCATGTCTGGACAGGGGGGAGACGCTGCAATTCAGAGGTGACGGTCCATTAGACTCCGTCACCTATCCATGCAGCTGCGGGGCCTTCCTCGATAGATCAGCTCTCGATATGGGTCCACAGCACCCACAGTCGGAGGCAATTCTCCAATGGCCTGAAACACATCTGATCTAGGTTCCAGCACCTTGGGCCCAATCAGGGTGGGAGGGGCCGAGTGAGAAACGGGGCGAGAGAGAGACGAGACGTGCTCGTCCATACAGGAGTGTTCGTTTACATACATACGTACAGCGTGCGCTCCGTGTCGACGCTGGCATGGCCACGGTGGCATCGCTCGCCCTTACTCGGTGCAGGACCCACCGTGGCAGCTGTGAAACGTGGTTAGGCTAACTAACTCATACATCGAGTAACGAGTAACAAAGGTAAAATCGGTAGTGTTATAGATTTTCTGAGAGACTTTTTGGCAACTGCGGAAGAAACCGAGCTGCGGCTGTGTCGATTCGTGGTTCGGTTCGTTTCGTCAGCGTCACTTTCTGGTCCGCCTCCTTCCTTCCTTCTAAACGTCTCTCCCAACAACCACCATCTCCCTACGCTCTTTTACGCCATGCCTGCCCGTACAGGGCACACAAGCAACGAAGGCTATCCCTCTTCCTCCCCTTCTACCGATGCCCATCCCAGCGACCCTTTCACCTCCCACCATCCACGACGATACTATGATAATGATTCTGACAACGTAGACTTTGCCAGGCGCGACACCTACGCCTCGGATAGCAGCAATGCCGCCATCAACGATTCCAATTACGATGACCAGACCGGCAATTACGATCTCTATCGTGAGCGCCCCTCCTCTAGCCTGTCTCACTCCAAGGATTCTGTGTCTCAATACATGCTGTCCCGCATAGCACCCCATGATACGGATTCCGACGGCGATGTCTATGGTCAGCGCTATGCTCCATCGGCAGAATCGCTGGGCCCACCAGGCGGCGGTCGCTTTGGCAATTCAGAGTCGTCCACACCCACCTTTGTTGACTATGGGGCATCTGCTGGAGCACGTGAAGCTTATCCGGCTTGGGGCACAGATCGCCAAATTCCATTGTCCAAGGAAGAAATTGAAGACGTCTTTCTTGACCTCACTCAGAAATTTGGTTTTCAGCGCGACTCAATGAGGAACATGGTAAGCTTTTACACGCTTTTGCTTACTTGAGCTGTCACTGTGACCCACAATCAACCCCTTTGACTGCGGTGTCGTTTGTTGCCAACCCCTCTGGACAAATGCGCTAACAATGTCCATGTCCAGTTTGATTTTCTGATGCAGCTGCTTGACAGCAGAGCATCCCGCATGTCACCTAATCAAGCACTTTTAACTCTACATGCCGATTATATCGGCGGTCACAATGCAAACTATAGGAAATGGTATTTCGCTGCGCAGCTGGACCTTGACGATGCAATAGGTCAAACCCAGAATCCGGGCCTCCACCGCCTCAAGTCAATAAAACGGGATGCTAAACGACCTCAGCATGAAAAATCTCTTAATGCTGCGTTGGAACGATGGCGTCAGGCTATGAACAGCATGAGTCAGTATGATCGACTGAGGCAAATTGCGTTGTTCCTTTTGTGTTGGGGTGAAGCGGCCCAAGTTCGCTTTGTTCCTGAATGCTTGTGCTTTATATTCAAGTGCGCCGACGATTATTATCGTTCTTCCGAATGTCAGAATCGGATCGAACCCGTTCCTGAAGGACTTTATCTGCGATCAGTCATAAAGCCACTATATCGGTTCATGCGAGATCAGGGCTACGAGGTTGTCGACGGCAAGTTTGTACGGAGAGAAAAGGACCATGACAGTATCATTGGCTATGACGACATCAATCAACTCTTCTGGTATCCGGAGGGAATTGCAAGGATAATACTGAACGACAAGGTAGATCGATTCTCGTCCCAGTCATGCCTGCCATTTCATGCTCACTTTCTTTAGCAGACGCGACTTATAGACCTTCCCCCGTCGCAGCGTTTTATGAAGTTTGATCGCATCGATTGGAACAGAGTATTCTTCAAGACGTACTACGAGAAACGATCTTTTGGCCATTTACTTGTCAATTTCAACCGCATCTGGGTCATACACATTGCCATGTACTACTTTTACACTGCTTACAACTCACCAACAATCTATGCGGTCAATGGCAAATCATCACCCGCTATGACCTGGAGTGCGGTTGCCCTCGGCGGCGCAGTCGCGACGGTAATCATGATCTTTGCCACTCTTGCAGAATTCTCTTACATTCCAACGACCTGGAATAACACGTCCCACCTGACCCGTAGATTGGTTTTCCTCCTGGTTACGCTTGCATTGACTTGCGGTCCTACTTTCTATGTGGCTATCGTCGAACACAACGGTACAGGTGGCTCCTTGTCTCTCATCCTGGGCATTATCCAGTTTTTTATCTCGGTTATTGCAACGCTTCTCTTTGCTGTTATGCCCTCTGGACGCATGTTTGGAGATCGTGTGGCAGGTAAATCTCGCAAGTACCTCGCTAGTCAAACCTTCACGGCTAGTTATCCTTCACTCAACAAGAAGAGTCGGCTTGGCTCAATACTTCTCTGGTTCCTCGTGTTTGGTTGCAAGTTTACAGAGTCATATTTCTACCTCACCCTCTCCTTTAGCGATCCTATTCGAGTCATGGTCGGCATGAAGGTTCAAGGGTGTAACGACAGATTCTTTGGCAATGTATTGTGCACGAATCAAGCGGCTTTCACATTGACCATCATGTACATTATGGATCTCATCCTCTTCTTTTTGGATACCTTTTTATGGTTTGTCATCTGGAACACAGTATTCAGTATCGGTCGCTCGTTCGTACTCGGACTCTCCATCTGGACTCCATGGAAGGATATTTTTACACGCTTACCAAAGAGGATATACGCCAAGCTCTTAGCCACTCGGGATATGGAGGTCAAATACAAACCCAAGGTGTGTAATATTCATTACTCATCAATTCCAGCCATTACAACATGTTTCGCAGGTGCTGGTATCGCAGATCTGGAACGCGATCATAATCTCTATGTATAGAGAGCACCTTCTTTCTATCGATCACGTTCAGAAGTTGCTCTATCACCAGGTTGAAACCGGTGCAGGCGGTCGTCGAAGTCTCCGAGCTCCACCTTTCTTCATTTCCCAGGGAGACAAGGGTTTCAAGGGTCAATTTTTCCCCCCAGGAAGTGAGGCGGAGCGACGGATATCTTTTTTCGCACAGTCGTTAACGACGTCGATTCCGGAACCGTTACCAGTAGAGGCAATGCCAACTTTTACAGTGCTGACGCCTCATTACAGTGAAAAGGTTCGCTTGCCGCCAATAACTCTAACATAAAGCTGACGAGTGTAGACTTTGCTTTCTCTCCGCGAAATCATTCGCGAGGAGGACCAAAATGCCAGGGTCACTTTGCTTGAATACCTGAAGCAACTACATCCAACCGAATGGGAAAATTTCGTCAAAGATACAAAGATTTTGGCGGAAGAATCGGCAATGTTCAACGGCACAAACCCCTTTGCAGGTGATGAGAAAGGTAAAGCGGATGATCTACCCTTTTATTTCATCGGCTTCAAGAGCGCTGCTCCCGAATTTACACTTCGGACGCGAATTTGGGCTTCTCTGCGTGCTCAAACCCTCTATCGGACGGTTTCCGGCATGATGAATTATTCAAAAGCCATCAAGTTGCTCTATCGCGTCGAAAATCCAGAGGTTGTACAACTTTTTGGTGGGAATACAGACAAACTTGAACGAGAGCTGGAACGGATGGCACGACGCAAGTTCAAGTTTCTCGTGTCAATGCAACGGTACTCTAAATTCAACAAGGAAGAGCATGAGAATGCCGAGTTTTTGTTGCGTGCGTATCCTGACTTGCAGATTGCCTATCTGGAAGAGGAACCGCCTAGGAAAGAGGGAGGGGATCCTCGTATATTCTCCGCGTTAATTGATGGACACAGCGAGTTTATACCTGAAACTGGCCGCCGTCGCCCCAAGTTCCGTATCGAACTTCCCGGTAATCCTATTCTCGGTGATGGGAAATCCGATAACCAGAACCATGCAATTATCTTCTATCGTGGAGAATATCTACAACTAATCGATGCAAACCAGGATAATTATCTTGAAGAGTGTCTCAAGATTAGGAACATTCTTGCCGAATTTGACGAATATTCAGTCTCGAGTCAAAGTCCGTACGCACAGTGGGGAAACAACGAATTTAAAAAATCACCTGTTGCCATCGTTGGTGCTCGTGAATACATCTTCTCTGAGAACATTGGTATACTCGGTGATCTTGCCGCTGGCAAGGAACAGACCTTTGGAACATTATCTGCGCGATCGATGGCGTGGATTGGTGGAAAACTGCATTACGGTCATCCAGACTTCCTGAATGCTCTCTACATGACTACACGTGGCGGCGTTTCGAAGGCGCAAAAAGGATTGCATCTAAATGAAGACATCTATGCAGGAATCAATGCATTTGGACGTGGTGGCCGCATCAAGCACACTGAATACTACCAGTGCGGAAAAGGTCGTGATCTCGGGTTTGGGACCATTCTCAACTTCCAAACAAAAATTGGAACAGGGATGGGTGAACAAATGTTGAGCCGAGAGTACTACTACCTTGGAACGCAGCTTCCTATCGATCGCTTCTTGACGTTCTACTATGGCCATCCCGGGTTCCAAATTAACAACATGCTTGTCATATTGTCGGTACAAGTCTTCGTCGTAACAAGTGAGCTATTCTTTGTTCGATATGCCTCAACTGTCCTAATATGTGACAACCCAGTGGTTTTCTTGGGCACTCTAAACTCCCAGCTGACGATTTGCCGGTACACATCCGCTGGTCAATTCATCGGAGGACAGGCAGGATGCTACAACCTTGTTCCCGTCTTTGACTGGATTAAACGTAGCATTATCAGCATATTCCTGGTCTTCATGATATCCTTCCTGCCACTGTTCTTGCAAGGTATGTGCATTTCCCGATGTGGCCAGAAATTTGCCTGATCAGTGATCACTAGAACTTGTGGAGCGTGGTACATGGAAGGCAATTTTCCGTCTGGCAAAGCAATTTGGCTCTCTTTCCCCCGTGTTCGAGGTGTTCTCAACACAAATATACACCCATTCAATACTTAGCAATTTGACTTTTGGTGGTGCTCGATACATTGCAACTGGACGTGGATTCGCGACTACGCGCATCTATTTCAGTATTCTCTTCTCGCGCTTCGCCGGACCCAGCATCTACTTGGGGATGCGTACTCTCTTGATGCTGCTGTACGTGACACTAACATTGTGGACGCCTTACTTGATCTACTTTTGGGTGTCCATCCTTGCGCTATGTGTTGCCCCATTTTTATTCAATCCTCATCAATTTGTCTTTTCCGATTTTATAATTGACTATCGGTACGTCCGTTCTCGATACGGCACTAAACCTCATACCCTAACTCTCTTCCGATAGTGAATTCCTACGTTGGATGTGCCGTGGTAATTCGCGTTCGCACAATAACTCTTGGATTGGTTATTGCCGTTTATCACGTACTATGATCACTGGCTATAAGAAAAAGAGACTAGGCCATCCTTCCGAAAAGCTTTCAGGAGACGTGCCGCGCGCTGGTTGGAGAGCAGTGATATTTTCCGAAGTCATCTTCCCCATTGTCATGGCAGTCTTATTCGTCATCGCGTACATGTTTGTCAAATCATTCCACGTCGATGGCCGACAGCCTCCAAGCCCGCTTATCCGCATTGCTGTCATTTCACTTGGCCCTATCGTATGGAATGCTGGTGTTCTTCTGACGTTGTTCTTGACCTCGCTGTTCTTGGGCCCTATGCTTGATCCTGTTTTCCCCAAGTTTGGGTCAGGAATTGCATTCATCGCTCACACTCTGGGCGTGATTGGAATGGTTGGATTCTTCGAGTTTCTGGTGCGTTGTTGGTTCTCATCTTCCAAGATTAGATTGCTGAAGAATGATGCTTGCAGTGGTTCCTTGAGCGCTGGGATGCTTCACACGCAGTGCTTGGGCTGATCGCAGTTATCGCGATACAACGTGCTATCCACAAAATTCTCATATCTGTCTTTTTATCACGCGAATTCAAGCACGATGAAACCAATCGAGCGTGGTGGACTGGTCGCTGGTATGGACGTGGATTAGGTTCGCACGCGATGTCACAGCCTGCCCGCGAGTTTGTCGTGAAAATCATAGAGCTATCTTTATGGAGCTCTGATTTACTCATCGGTCACATGCTCTTGTTCATGTTGACTCCTCCAATTCTAATACCATACTTTGACCGCTTCCATGCAACCATACTCTGTGAGTCATCATCTTTGTGTTTCCGTTTTTATATACCGACCCACATGACTTGTTTCAGTCTGGTTGCGCCCATCCAAACAGATACGTGCTCCATTGTATTCTCTCAAACAAAAGAAGCAGCGACGATGGATTGTATGCATCCCTTATTCAACTTGATAATACATAACCACTCAACGGTGTCTAGATAACCAAGTATGGCATCGTCTACGTACTCGCGATTGCCTTCTTTGTTGCATTAATCATAACACGTGAGTGGTGGCAATACCTTTTGAATTTCGTCTTTATGACTTGTTTAATGCAGCTGTCTTGTTGCGGAACACGCTACAATTCCAATGCACGATATGTGACAATTTGTAAAAGGACTCTTTTTATTTCTCCACGACGTATTACATAGACTTTTTATCATGAACCCTTATTATTCCACCCGCCTCTCCCCAGCTTGGAATAGGACATTTTTGTTCGTTGAGATTCCTCGGTTTCTCTCCCCCTCTGACGTCTGACCATGCCTCATTCCAACCCCATGGAACACATTGTTACACATATTTCACACTCATGGACTTATATACTGTACGCTTATATTACCACGTTTGATGTCACGACTAGGTTACCACCCAAGCAGAGTACTTTTTTTGAACTAGTTGTTCATCGCTGCCGAGCCCCCTCATGGCACTCTTGACAATCTTGACCGGCATACATGATTGACGTTGAACAGCTGACAACTCTCCATGCAGGCAATTTCCCATGCAGGTGGAGACATTGATTACTGACGTTTATAGGTCACATTCGTGAGCTTCCAACCGCTCAGGCATTCTGATGACCAGGATATAAATCGACCAGAAAGAAAATTACAAGTCAGGAGTGCAGTGGTTGCATGTGGAATAGCCAGTTGTCACTCACGCTCTGCGTTCTTGCCACCCAAGCACACGGCCGCCCGTGCTGTAACGCTACTGCAAGACGAAGCTCATGACCCATTATCAGATCCGAGAACGCCGCCAAATATCAGCTGGACACGCTGGGAGGCACATCTGAATGATATGGGATGTCAATATAGCCTCGGCGACCTCGATGCTCGAGACAAACGGGGTATCTCAGGAGTAATTTTATGAATCAAAAGATATAAAGTGCACCTTTCGGCTCCCAGGACAGACTGTCTGCTTTCTGCTGTCGAAGAAATTATCCGAATTATGAAATTCCGTTTTGCTATCGGGTCTCTAGGTCTCCTCTCTGGAGCTGCTGCTCGTACTTTTACAGTATGCTCTCTGTAGCAGTCATATTCGTTCGTATCTCCTAATGATACCGCATCGGACATGTCTCTAGGTCTACAATGGCTGCCCATTCACGATCTGGTCTGTGCTATCCATCTTTTTCAGTTTCGGTCGATGCTAAGGGTGTCTAATTAGGCCTGCGGTATTGAAAATCAGCTAATGGTTATAACCGTTTATTAGGCTCATTTGATGACAGATGTTCACTGCCGTAGGAACCGCACCAAACTATCCAACAGGGTCAGTCACCTAGGCATCCCCATTAGTTTTTGCTGTCTGATACCGTTCTCAGATGGGAAGCAGCTGCCTTTACGCATGTTACATTCACTGTGCCGGACAACTGGACGGCAGGAAGAATTTGGGCATGTAGATCCTCGAATTCGCTGAATGGTATACTGATATTTACTTAGGCGCGACGTAATTGCGACTTTAGCAGCGGCTCTGGACCAAACTCGTGCCTCGACGGTGGATGCAACGGTGGTCTGGTCTGCACGGGAACGGTAAGTAATTGGAATTTTCCAAACTCTGTTAATGATGTATTATACTGATTTGGATGACAGGGTGTGCCCCCTGCTACTCTCGCCGAGTTCACTCTCACGGCCGGTGGTAACTTGGATTATTACGATGGCAAGTTGCAGTATTTCGCCAGTTGAAAGCATTGTTGACTATAGACTCTCCAGTCTCCATCGTTGACGGAGCCAATCTACCCATGCGTATCGACAATACGGTTGGATGCGGCATTCCTTCCTGCCCTGTTGACCTTGGGCCTAACTGTCTGTCATTTTATACCCGTTGTTATACCCTCCTGCCCTTACTTTTGGCTGTGCGATGCAAGGTCCTTCCCCTCTCAAAGGACCGTTTGATTCCTCTGGCTTCCCCGTTGGATGCAAGAGCGCCTGCTATGCGAATTTGGACGGAAACCCATGTAAACCTTTCCTTTGACATGACTCGAATTGTTTCTCACACATCGGTTAT
The DNA here is from genome assembly GCA_001691775.3 of Amanita inopinata Kibby_2008. Classification (NCBI taxonomy): domain Eukaryota; kingdom Fungi; phylum Basidiomycota; class Agaricomycetes; order Agaricales; family Amanitaceae; genus Amanita; species Amanita inopinata. The sequence goes on from JNHW02000012.1 coordinate 280,271, forward strand.
CTGTAGCCAACTCTGCCAATTGTTGCACTG